>CM060953.1:26945336-27545336 GCA_030765055.1 Mantis religiosa | reverse complement strand
TCGATTCGATATCTAATCTCCTCCAAAATCCGTGATGTGGCTTCTTTTGACAGTCGATAGCGCTGTCGGAACTCTTCTTCGGCCTTTCCTGGAAATTATTGTTATTAAATTAAATTATCTTTACGCATTTTAGCTTTTCTTCTATTAAATAAATACTGTGCCAGTATTTCATGCTCAGAATCGCTGTCGACATTCAATCTGGACTGGAGGTACACCATTTTATTTTTGTGTGTGAAGGTAAACTCCAAGTTATCTCACTAACCACTACTCGAGGTGAGGGTTAGTTTACCTCAAGAAATAACTCTTAGCTAGCCCTTAACCGTAGGTCGTAATACCGACATTTGCCTGTAACTCCAAGCTAACCGTTAACGAACACCTTAACCAGAGATTGTAATACAGGCCCTTAAACGTGTGGCTTAACGTACCAAGTGTTACATTAGATTGCAGAATCAATTAGCATAGATAAGTGATCTACGTTCCAGAGGATATTAGTAATATTAATCCTTGATGGGGAAGATAAAATTGTTTTCAGAAAGCTTGAGTATACTACTGTACAGTTTGAAAGTAACGTGGGTATTCAAAAAGAGAAATATTACTTTAACCTTGGGTGCAATTAATCTTGACTGAAATCAAGCCGTAAGTAGGCAAACCTCGATACCTTCGATGGCTTGGCTTTCAAATAAGAACAAAACGTTAGAAAGTAAACGATAAGATTACTGCGCAGTACAACGAAAGCAAATTACAACTATTGCAACTCCAGAACTGGTTATGACTCAAGTTTCTCAATAGAAAATGAACTGAGGACGCAGGTATTAGCATTTCCATCAGGTGTAGAGTTTGGGACCATTAAAAACAGGTGATGTGTTTGATAGTTCATGGTGGACGACATAAAGAGCCAACAAAACTAAGAGAATGTATGTATGTGTGTATTGTATTGTATTTTTTTCATCCTTTGGAACATAATACATATGTTATAGGACACGTCAGTTCAAGATTCAAAGATAAATATAAAAAATTACATAAGACTAAAAACTGTAACAGATACAGGATCCAACAAAAGTCTAAAGTAGAAAAAGCAAATAAATATTGTCAATAGATTGTTATAGTCAATTCTACAACATTAGAATCTAATTTACAGAGTCAATTACAGCATTAGAAACTAATTCTACACATGATCCCTTAATCAGCTTAATGAATGTATCACTTTCAAGTATAATTAAAGCTGCAATGTCGTAATTCATTTAAGTTATATAAACATTTATTTATGAGGAAAACCTTTAACTTCCATTTAAACTGCTGTTTTGAGATGCTAACTATTGATTTATTATCAGATGGCAGTTTATTGTAAAGCTTAATTCCTAGTATATGTACATCCTTTTGAGAGACAGTTTTAATTACACTATCTCTATAGTAATTCATATTGGTTCTGGTGTTATGTTCATGTACCTGACTGTTTTTAACTGGATTACACTTGTCCACAATAAACATTATAGCTGTATAAGCATACTGAGAGTAGATGGTGATTATTTTTTTTATTTATAAAGGTATCCCTGCAAGATTCTCTTGCTTTTAGATTATACATGACCCTAACACACTTTTTTTGGTAAATAAGTAGTTTATCCATGTGTGTTTTGGCTGCTGAACCCCATATTTCTATTTCATAGATTAGATATGGATAGATACATCCATAGTATATTAATTTTAAGATATTTGTATTGTTGTACTTGCTAAAATATCTTAAGAGATATAATGATTTACTAATTTTACCACATATATTTTCAATATGATCAGCCCAAGTTAGTCGATTATCTAACACAATATCCAAAAATTTATGTGTTTTCACTTCTGACACAATGTCACTCTGTACTTTTAGGTTTATATTACCATCATATTTTTTCAGCAAGTTGAAATTCATCATATTGGTCTTTTGCATATTACATTGTAGTTTGACAGATTGAAAATAGTTCAGCAATTCAAAGGTAGTGTTGTTTAGAGTGATATTCAGCCCTTCTATTGATTTATTCCAGCATATGGCTGTTGTATCATTTGCATAGGTTACAACAGTAGTCTTTGTGGGATTTTTATGTCATTAATATATAAAATAAATAATAATGGACCCAATACAGAGCCTTGAGGTACACCAAGTACACGTGTGTGTTATTATGTTAGGGATTAGATAATAGTCTACTACCCCTATGTTACAAGAAGAGGTATTCAAACCCCAAAGATAATTAACTTCATTTACCTCCCTCATTCCTTTTCAATTTGATTTACGTACAATGAATGTTAATATCTTTATGGTGAATCTTCCACTTGACCAACTATAACTGTGATGCTATGCACCACGGCCTTTCCTAATAAGGGATGAAAAATGCCACAATATTCATCGACAGTAAGTAAAAATCGGCGGAATGTGTGACTACCTTAAACTTTCCCCGACAGTCTTCCAAGTTCTGGAAACTCTTCACAGCCCAGAAGTGCTCTTTCCCGGTGTGACAATCATCAGTGGGCATTTTAATTATGATAAATAAAATTTTTAAACCTCTGTACCATATTATTTTGGTTCCGTGGTTATTTAATAACGTAAAACAAATTGCTAGGCTAACCAACCTTTTTTTTTTGTGTGTGTGTAATTTACGTCCTCCAACGTTGTCATATCGGACGATGAATGAATTGGGTGAAATAATGCTCAAATGATTCCAGGGTCCATGGAGCTTAGAGTTACCCGATATTCGTCTTGAAGGATAAGGGAAAACCCTGGAAAAAACTTACCCAGGTAACTCACCCTGACCGAGATTCGAACTCGAGACCTCTTGAACGTGAGGCAGACACGCTACCATCCACGCTACTGAGGTGGGCTACTAACCAACTTCATTATAACATAAGTACAAAGAAAAGAAAACAAAACAAAACTTTCTTACAGAGGGTTATTCAATTCAATTCATTTTATTGTTCTTTATAACAAGAATAATAGTATATAAAATTTAAAACTTGCTTAAGATCATAGTCTAGTAGTTAAAGTTAAATAAAATAAAGACAATCAATACAATTATAAATAATAATTAAAGTGCTAAAACAATACATAAAAGTGATTGTAATACAAATACATTGATAAACATTTTCTGGAGATCAATTAGAATATCATTATCATTCATAAATTCTTCCACGTCGTAGTAAGCTTTTGATTTAAGAAAATTAGTTAATATATATTTAAACGCAGGTAACGGAGTACTATCTCTAAACTTTTTTTTGGTAATTTGTTGAATAACTTACTGCCAATGTAATCAATTTTTCTTTCATGTAATTTTAATCTATGCGATTGGGTTATCAAGTTCTGTTTTCCTCTAGTGTTGTAGTTATTAATAGCTGAATATTGGGGCAAAGACCTATTTCATATATAAAATATGGATTTTAATATAAAGATACTGGGAAGGGCTAGTATTGAAAGAGTTTTGAATGCTTTCTTACTATTGGCAGATTGGTTATGTATCTGATGGCTTGTTTTTGTAATGTAAACATTTTTTTAGATTAGCTTTAGGTGTTGATCCCCACAGCTCTATGTCATATGTAATAATTGAATGAATGAAAGCGAAATAGACTAGTTTGGCAGTTTCAACTTATAACATTTTGATATGTACGTAGAACAAACAGGGCTGATGATAATTTCATTTCAATTTTATTAATAAGCTCATTTCATGTTAATTTACTATCTACTGTTAAACCGAGAACATCCATATTATCAATAGGTAGAATCTTATCATTGTCCAAGTATATACGAGGCTCAAAATGAGTGGTTTTAAAATTAAAAGCTATTAATTCACTTTTTTTACATTAACACATAGTTTAGAGTTATTAAATATTGAATTACAATATTTACAATTTCATTTATTTGTATTTGTAGGTTATTAAGGTCTTTATTCTTAAATTCCACCGTCGTACATCAGCATAGAGATATAAACTAGCATCATTAGGAATTACGTTGGCAATGTCTTGCACGCGTGCCTTTAAACTGATTCGATTCTCTGTTGTTTTGCTGTGCCTTAGTTGTGTGACCGTCTGTGTATTGTTTGAAATGAAACACCGCGGCACTTGTTTTATATTACATTCATATTCTGTGGACTGACAACTGTTTTCTACTCTATGGCAGTATTGACTAAAAGCCAAGCCTTGATTCCAGTGTGCCCATATTTAAATACAAGAGTTCTTAAAGTCCTCTTTTTAATGTTCAGTAATTTATGAAATTAACTTGGTTTTTTATAGTTCCATATGGTCCAGAAAGAATTTGGCTTTTCAATAGTTGAAAGAATCATCCAAATCGTTTGAACAAACCGCATGGTACGAAAGATCAGAAACTGAAGAGAACTGTGCTTATACACACAATCAGAAATGTAGCTTTGAAATAGTTAAATTCTTTATAATAAATGCTCTAAAAGGGTGCTACACATTCCAAACATCTCGTTTTCGCTTGCAGCTTCGTGTTGCGGTTTTCTGCTGGATGGAAATGAGAATGTTCAGTATGCAGACCGCTAACACACGCACGTGCGTGATCCGGACGCTTGCTGCATGCAATTTGGAACACGTACCACAAAGTCCGTAGCTAAACTCGTTATACCGCAACTTGAGCTAGATGTTACACACGATACCACCAGCTCTTTGTCAATCGCGCTACCAGATCAAACAATGTAGACTTTTATCGGCTTAAAAGAGTGCCAAAATATCAACCTGCGAAGGAATGTTCAAGTAGTTGCAGTTCCAGCTCCATTTATTTTCGCTTGAAACAGATTTGGTAACCAGAGAGCATATAAAGGACACTTTTACCTTTAGAAATTCCCCTCTCTGATTTCTGTGTCTTGGTTCGGTTAAAACACTAAACATTTCGGGCTAAACTTTTTTTGGTAGGATATTATCTAGTTTCTAATGGATGGTGGTATGCAAAAAAACTCTGTGGTAAACATTGAATTGTACTCAGTGGCGCCGCTTCCCCAAAACTTTCTAAAGAAAAAGAAGAAAAACAAGACAAATCATGGCAAACGATGTTTTATTTACTCTGGATACATTTTCAAAATTTACTCCTGAACAACCACGGTGCTGCCGATAATTTGACAGCTGCTTAGATTCCAGTAATCAGTTCCACGAGTTCATTCAGTTCTGTATTTACGCATTCGTAACCTTGAATACCATGCTTCGTAGGTTTCCGGAAGCAATCGCGACACTCCGATAGTTAGGAAGAACTGGCAGATTTTGTCACGTGAAGTCTCTGTAGTGTGACAAGAAAAGTTCTTTTTTATGTGGCGCTTTTAAATACAACTGTAACAATATTTCAATAGTATTTTACGTAGAGTGGTATTTAGTGGTGACAAATACGAGGTGCGTTCGTTATAACACCTTCTTTTTTTCAGGACTACGAGCTGATACGAACTTCTGTTTTTTTTTTTAAATACACATGGACTCTTTGTAAATGTGTGACAGAGATGGCAGCACTGTACAGTGCATAGAACTCTAGTGGCAGCGACGAGAGTTAGGACTGTTTTTGATACTTAAAATGGCGACGTTTTCATTGCAAGAACAGCGTGTAATCATTCGTTTTCTCCATTATCGTGGTGTGACACCTATTGAAATTCATCGTCAGTTGAATGAGGTCTGTGGTGATGGTACCATGGATGTGATCATCCGTCAGCATTTGTGACACCCACCTAGTAGACACACACTTTTCCCATTTTCAGATCTTCATGCAGAATTGTGTGCACAGATCCCACGGAAATGCCAATTTCGGAGGCGATGTCTGCAACGTTCAATCGGCGATCCTCCAAAACAACGTTCTCTACTCGCTGGATCATGTCGTCAGACCGGCTGGTGCGAGGCCGTGACTGTCTTGGTTTGTTGTTACACGATGTTCTGCCTTCATTGAACTGTCGCACCCAGGAACGGACATTAGACACCTCCATGGTACCATCACCACATACCTCACTCAACTGGCGAATTTATAGGTGTCACACCACGAAAATGGAGAAAACGAATGATAACACCCAGCTCTTGCAATGAAACGTCGCCATTTTAAGTATCAAACAGTACTAAATTGTTGTTAAACAGAAGCGCGGAAAGCGTTGCGAAGTGATGAAAATATGTACAATAGTATTGGACGTGTTTAACAAGTTCTGTGAGAAGCATGCAGAACTTGCTATTGCTGAATTGGTAAAATTGACATTCATAGTTTACCGGTATGTTTCAAGTTTTTACAGCGCATGCAAAGAACAATCCACACTTGGTGAGATTAGAACTCACGGTAAGAAAAAAAAAAAACAATTTTCAGCTTAGATTATAGGTATGCAGATGACGTACTATATGCACATGATTTCTTGAGCGTTCGGGTCCCAAGTCCTTATTCGGTAAGTTTCGCTTATTTCCGTAAACACAGATGACAACTTTGAAACAGGAAATGCGCTACACACTGTGACATCTAGTGGCTAATATGCTAAGCTTTCACACGTACGCCATTTCATTTTGAGCAATTTTGAGGTTAATTATTAGCTAAGCAGTTTACAACAAACCTAAAAGCAACACGTATGATGCCGATGTTATGGCTCTCAAAAGGGAACACACTAGTATTCGTCTACCTGCGTATAACTGTGATCTAAATGCAACTGACCTGGCGTGGGCAAAACTAAGGAATGTTTTCATAGTACGCAATGTTAACGAGAGCCACAAATCTGCGGTAACTTGCTATAGAAGCGACGGATCGGGAAGGATACGCTAAGAAGGTCCAAGAGCTAATCAGAGGATACCAGCGATGAAAGTGACGCAGTAGACTTGGAAATCGAAGAATTACAAAGCGAGTGAGTGTTTATAGCTGTCATAATATTTGTTTAATACTTTTATGTGTTTCATAACAGTAAATATATAAGCATACAGCATATCGGATGGAGTTCAATTGTTTGTGGACACATCTCATACCTTCGGTGCATATCTTCGTTATCTTACCGCAATTTGGCTGAATTGTGTTTTTCTAGGTTGACCACACTGCAGAAACAAAAGTATGATAGCTCTCTTTTCTTCCCCTCTGCCGCACCACACCGTAAATCCAGTGCTCAAGAAATCTTGCGCATATAGTAAATAGCAATCGTGTTCCGTGACTACTGTGCAGCATGTTATTTATATTTATTTCGAATAAATATATCCTTTTAATGGTGTAAACGTGCTTATTAAAGGTAGCAATAGCTGTATTGTCATTCCGCATGTGACGCGGAGTGATACAAACTGGTAATCGCTCTATTCACCTGATGAACAAATTGTATAACATATTTTTCTGCTATTATCAACAAACTGAAAGAAAATGCAGAAATAAGTACAAATAAAAAAGATAGTTATTGATATTTAACCTTTCTATGTCCAAATTACGAGGGCTATCCAGAAAGTAGATTACGTTTTCGTCTGTTTCCGCTAGGGGCGGGGCTAGCGCGGCCATCTTGGGGTCAGAGCGTTGCGCAGCTCAGTCGGCATCTAGCCGTGCTAGTGAGAGGTTCGTGCTGTGCTCCGTTCAGATACTGTGACGGTTTGAAATGTCTGCGTTAATTGAAAATCCCGCGAGGTGCGTGCAGTAATAAGGTTTCTGACTGCAAAAAACTGTAAACCGATAGAAATCTATCGGCAGCTTTGTGAAGTGTATGGGGACAACATTATCACTGAAGGTGGAGTGCGTCAGTGGGTCATCAGATTTAAAAATGGCCGAACCAATGTTCACGACGAAGATCGAAGTGGGAGACCCAGCATAGTGACTGCCGAACTTGTCGAAAAAGTCGATGCTAAAGTCCGTGAAAATCGAAGGTTCACAATAACGGAACTTTCTTTGAGTTTTCCACAAATTTCGCGAAGTTTGTTGCACGAAATCATCAGCGAAAAGCTTGGTTACCACAAGTTTTGTGCAAGATGGATTCCAAAAATCTTGACAGAGGACCACAAAAATCAGCGAATGGCTGCAGCGTTTAACTTTTTGGACGTTTACCATAAGGATGGTGACTCTTTACTCGATCGCATCGTTACTGGTGACGAAACATGGGTGAAACACGTGAACTGTGAAACGAAATTGCAATCAATGCAGTGGGGGCACACAAGTTCTCCCCCAAAACCCAAGAAATGCATGCAAACAATGTCGGCAAGGAAGATGATGGCGACTGTTTTTTGGGACAGAAAAGGTGTGATTTTGGTGGACTTCCTGGAAAGAGGCACTGCAATAAACTCTCAAAGGTATTGCCAAACTCTCCAAAAACTCAGAAGAGCCATTCAAAACAAGCGCAGAGGAATTTTGAGCTCTAAGATCTTGTTGATTCACGACAACGTCCGGCCCCACACGGCAAATGTCACTCGTGAAGTTCTTGAATCTTTTAAGTGGGAGTTGTTTCCTCATCCGCCGTACAGTCCCGACCTGGCACCGAGCGACTTCCACCTATTCCCAGCAATGAAGAAGTGGCTGGCTATGCAGCGTTTTGATGACGACGCACAGCTGCAAGAAGAGGTAACGAAGTGGTTGAAGGCGCAGGCGGCCGAATTTTTCGACGAAGGAATTTCCAAGCTCGTACATCGCTACGATAAATGCCTTAATTTGAATGGTGACTATGTCGAAAAGTAGTATTTTAGTGTGGCTTTCATCTGTATATAGTAAAATTTGTTTCCTATACTTTGTTTACTTTTTATTCCAAAACGTAATCTACTTTCTGGATAGCCCTCGTATTTATCCCACAACGCAGTAGCGTTTATGACTTCAATGTCGTTACGTTTAAGTCTGCACGGTACATACATAAATGAGGAGTAAATATTCAAAACCTGACATGTTCATCACAAACGAAAAATGAGTTCTATATGAAATCGCCTTGTTTTGCATTGGTTTCACATGTTCCCATGTCTAATTTCATTCAAAACTGATCAAGTCCCTGAGAAACGGCGTCTTAAAGTAGTGCTTTTCATTCAAAGTGTGTAATGTCCAACAACGTTTGTAAACCAAATTACCTTGCTAGTATCATTCAAAATCTGACATGTCACTCTGTACGCCAAACATATTTCCATGGCAATTCCTTCAAAACCTGACACGTCCAGTTTACTTTATTTTGCCTTTATGCTTGTGTCAACAATGTTATTGGTTCCGAAGGTGTCCGTCAGTGTGTCGTGAGCTTACAACACCTTAGTACCTTCAGCACTTTGTGGTTTATTTTGAAGTGCTGAATAATAGAAGTTTCAGTTGGTGATATTTCGGAAGGGTCCAGGAAAAGGAACAAAATTCCTTCGGCACGTGAAACAGATGAAATGGAAAGTTAAGTTAGGATGAACTCTGATGTTCTATATTGCAGCTTGGAATGCATTATTAGACGCCAATTGCATTGTGTGTTTTAAATTTAAATGAGCCATACAATTAACCATGCTAGGCGAGATGTTTAATTTTAGTAGAACTGTAGAAACCTGCAGAGAATGACTACTAAATAACATAAAATTCCAACAATTAAAGTTCGTGCAACAAAATAGCTAACTATTAAAACCCGCGGTGTCAGTGCATTGTTGGTTCTCTGAAAGTGTTTAAAATGCCCTGCAAGCACAACTGCAAGTCGAAGTCTTGTAAGAGTGACATTCTTTATTTTATTGAAAACCCAGCATCTAGAAGAAGTCTGAGGAGAAGAAGAAGCAACCGAAGAACACCATGGTGAAAAGGAAACAATGCTGTGTGCTTGCAACAAAGAGGAGCCTATATTATATTTGCATGTGTGTTTCTCTTAAGAGAAGAAGAAAAAGAAGAAGAAGAAGAAGAAGAAGAGGAAGAAGAAGAAAGCTATTTTGAAGATATTTAGCAAAGTACATAGGAGTATTTGCAATGAAACTGTATGTGATTTAAATGCTAATATATTTGTTTCATTCAAACGTCCATTTCTTATTCAAACAAAGCGTGACATGTCCTAACCTTTCAATCAAATCGTGTTACGTCCATCCCATTTTACGAGCGATTGTGGCCAACCTAAAATGCCCAGATTTGTAATTTAGGCATCAGACTGCATACTAATTTCTGGACATTTTGATTCCTATTTTAAACAATTATATTGAATACTTTCTGTGCTGTATGTTTTTTGCTTTTAACTAAAATCAAGTCAAGTGTACATGTCATGTTTTGAATGTTTGCTCCTCAAATATAGTCAAAATTCTCATTGTTACGCATAGGTTGTTTAGCTCTGCCTCTTTTTTTTTTAACACGATATGTAAGAGTATGCAGTTCGATGTGTATTTTGAATGATCAGCGCAAACATCTTTTCAGCTGTATTCCTGGGCGATTCGAGTTAAAAGGCGAGTGACATTAAAAACTCATGAATTGAAGAATACATACATTTTAATAAATCTCGTAACTCAGAATGCAATTCGGGAGTAATATTGATAGTCTTGCATATTACGTGGCCTATCAATAGAATACGCTGCTTAGGGAGGAACTGCCGGATGAGAATTTACCGTTCCCAGGTCATCTTCCAAAGCCTGAAGACGATTATGGGTTGGGAACACGAAACATTTGGCTTTTGCGAAGACAAAGACGCTAATGTTGTCTGCCAGTGGTAAAGAGAACAGACAAGTTGCACCAGGCTGTCAGATGTGGTGCAGAAGACCATCGGATGGGGAAGAGTCCACCATATTGATATCATCTGGAGACTTCGCAGTTGGTAGTCTGTGCACAATGGCGTACAGTGACACAGACGAGAGATAGGGGAGGTAACGGGTGGAAACAACCTTCCTTGTGAAGTCTGGAGCTAGGGTCGGGAGCACAAACGTAGGGAGAAACCACTGCGCAAAGAGAGGGAGAGAGAGAGAGACAGTACACTACCTGTTTCATTCTTGCTAGTTATGCACTGGCAGAGCAGTTATTCCGCAACCTGCACTCAATCTCTTATAGTAAGTGGTGTAGTCGAAATAATTAAGATAACACTTGTTATTCCCTATCGTCATTGACAGGACTTAAATCAACAGTTAATTGACCGGTATTCTCCTAATCCTTGTTTCACGTAAGCTTGTTCCGTATCTCTTAACGGTCACGTGACCTTATCACATCTCATTGGCTGCTGTTGTGGTGCAGACTGTTGTGCGGTAAAAATTAGTTCGTTATTTAACATGATGATATGTCTTTATATGTTGGAAGAGAATTGTTTAATTTATATTTTCCTAACTGTTTTAATTAAATATATTACGCAACAGAGTTGATTTATCTGAAATGCATGTTAATTCTTAAACGAAGTAAAGAGGAGGTTCCTTTGCTCTCAAGCACATGGCACGATAGCACGTGATTTAGCGGTAGTGATGACATATTTGTTTATATGACTTTTATCACTGACCTTGTTTTGAACTGGATTAGTCATATATCGCCATTCGACAGTGTGCTATGCCGAATGCTAGAGCTAAATTATTTTATTGATCGCTTATTGCGCGTGTACTTATTATATGTATAATGGCAGAGTCTACCGCCAGTTTTTCCCTGAAGCATCGCAAGGGAAAACCTTTACAAAGCGGCGAAAAAAGAATTGTGTTGCATGTATTTAATGCACTCACAGAGAAGAATCCGTCTTTGTCAGTGAGAGAAGTCGAACAGCTGTGCCCTGAACTTACAGGTGTGTTAGATGTGTAGGAACATCGGGACATGAAACTGAGACAACAGGAAAACTTACCAATCCAGGGGCGATATTGCTGTGTGGCGAAGACGTTATTTAAGGACAATCAAACTGTCCAAATCGCAAAATATACTACCTTGACGAGACTTTGGTGAATGAAGGACACATGACAAGTATGGCGTGACACGACTTTTAAGACTGAAAGACAAGCATTTTTTCAAGGTATGTGTACTGTTTTAAAAAAAATCCCAGTGGAAAAGTCCGAGGGCCTTTCATTATAAACTTGTTCCAGTTTCATTGCTCATTCATTCAGTTTCAACTTGCTCAGTTTCATTATAAACTTCGTTATTTTTGCATGCGTATCTTCCTGGCAATTATTATGACTACTGCAGGTTTCAATGTGACGGGAAGGCACCGCCTATAGCCTATGGCGCGAAAGCATTAGCCAGTTAGGACGAGGGGGAAGTTAGTTGCACGCGTGTCCCATGTCAGCGGGACAAGGTTATATGAAACAGAGATTAGGTGATTGTCTACGCACAACAAGAAGGGAAGCGGGGCCTGAAGAGAGAAAGGGGCTTGAACTGCTTATCTGCTCTATTAGTGGATTGTTTATTACGAAATGTGCCTCATTGTGTTGAGTGGACAGTACTTATACACCTGTATTGGTGTGTTGCACTTACGTCGCACTACCAACAAGTGAAAACATCAATATATGTCAGTATACCACACAACACCCAACCAGTGAAGAAATAAGGCACCGAGAAACTGAGCTAATGTTCCTTCTGGGAACTGAGACACGAACAGACAATGAGAGGCAATACAGCCGTCCTCTGTAACGACTGTCAGCCGACCCTGGTTCTTGCTCACTGGCAGGCTCGCAGTGTTTGCTGTGTATCTTCCACCCTTGGTAGAATTTAATGATACTATCACCTTTCAATCCATGTATAGAACATTATTTTTAAGTTTTGATTTCATTATATATTATAATATTTAACTTCAAGACCCTGGGTTTCTTATCCTCTACTTTCATGCCCGCCTCGGTGGCGTAGATGGTAGCGTGTCTGCCTCACGTTCAAGAGGTCCCGAGTTCGAATCTCGGTCAGAATGAGTTACCTGCATAAGGTTTTTACGGGGTTTTCCCTTATCCTGAAAGACGAATGTCGGGTAGCTCTAAGCTCCATGGACCCCGGAACTCGTTTGAGCATGATTCACCCATTTCATTCAGTCTGATATGACTTAACGCTGGAGGATGTAAAATAAAAATATAAATAATAAAAATAATAAATATAACAATGCAGTTGAAATCACAATTGCAATATGGGCATTCATATATTACGCAAGTGGTTTAAATATTTAGTTCAAAATTAATTATAGTTTATGAATTACTTATGTTTCTAATCCAACGGAGATACCAGCGGTACATTCGCATAGCTGTGAATGTTACTTACGTTAAGAGATAATTCGTCAGTGTCATTGTCTTCAACGTCTGAGTACTGCAAATTTATGATGATACGTTCCAGAATCTCGTCTTTCCCATTCTTGTTGTGTTCCTTGTCAATTTCTTCATGAATAAGTCGTTGAACGTCAGTCAGTTTAAAAATACTATTTCTGTTTGCAACGTAATTTGAGCACACATTAACTCTATTGGATTGTTCTGGCAGTAGTAAGGGGGAAGGTGGATCGTGTCTCATTGATCCAGCTGATATACTTTTTTATGGAAGAGTAACTGAATAATGCTGCTTTGAACTCTCTAGAGTAAATAGAGATTACGAACCATTCATAAACAAAGATATAATGTGACCAGACACGTTCTGCCAGGCCAGCAGGAAGTGTATTATTTCTTCTCGTCGAATTTAACAAACACCTTGGCTTATTCAAAGCATATATATATATATATATATTATCAAATCATGTCAAATGTTTACGTTTCAGTTCTCAGTAATTTCAATTATGTTCACGCATACATGCCAACCAATAATGATGTTCATTACAGTGCTTACGTCACAATGCATTGTTATAATGTATGCAGCTGATATACTTTTTTATGGAAGAGTAACTGAATAATACAGCTTTGAACTCTCTAGAGTAAATAGAGATTACGAACCATTCATAAACAAAGATATAATGTGACCAGACATGTTCTGCCAGGCCAGCAGGAAGTGTATTATTTCTTCTCGTCGAATTTAACAAACACCTTGGCTTATTCAAAGCATATATATATATATATTTTTTTATCAAATCATGTCAAATGTTTACGTTTCAGTTCTGAGTAATTTCAAGTGTATGTTCACGCATACATGCCAACCAATAATGATATTCATTATAGTGCTTATGTCGCAATGCATTGTTGTAATATAATGGTATCTACTTTATTTGTGTGTATCAGGAAAACTATTTGAGCTAAAAATATGGGGTTTTTACGGTTATGTTAAATGCATTTCTCTCTCCTTCCTCATGGATGAGTTTTTGCAAAATCTGAATTTTTGTCTTAGCGCGAAAGTATTTAATAGAGATTGATTAGTTTGCCGCTTAGTTTCCACTTAGATGGAATGCAATACGACAATAGCGTGGTTTTCCGATTGGTTGCTGACCTAGTAGCGCTCAAGGACACACATCATCCCATTTGAAACACTTACTAGTAGTGGATCTATTTACTACGAAATGAGTGTATGAGAGTACATATGAGTCACCCATGCTGCCAGATGCTCGCTTCAGTAACTGCAGTGATAGGTGTTATGCATGGGTGATTTATGTGTATTTTATATTAAATTTAGCATCTTTATCACATCCAGATGGCGAGCATAAACATCATGCGGGCAGCAAAAGTGATTACGTTACACATTACTCTACCTTGCCTTGTGTTGAAGGACAGTAGTATACACTTGTATTGGTGTGTTGCACTTACGTCGCACTACCAACGAGTGAAAACTTTAATATATGTGAGTACACGCCACAACGCACAACCAATGAAGAAATAAGGCACCGAGAAACTGAGTTAATGTTCCTTCTGGGAACTGAGACACGAACAGACAATGACAGGCAATGCAGCCTCTGTAACGGCTGTCAGCCAACCCTGGACCATGCTTGCTGTCTGGCACGCTCGCAGTGTGTTTGCTGTATCCCTTGGTAGGACTTATCACACTATCACATTTCAAACCATGTATAAAACATTATTTTTAAGTTTTGATTTCATTAAATATTATAATATTTAACTTCAAAACCCCGGTTTTCTCATATGGGTGCCTTCCACTTGCTTTCACATTATGTGCTTGTTAACATGCCTGTTACAAAAAGACCAAATTGTGGACAACTTTACTACAATCCCCAATTTCCTTCTCCGGTATATAAAATCAATCTATAAAACCACACCCAAGTTCCATTATTATATTATCAGTTCATATCACAGCTCTTCTTTTTCTTGTTGGAGGAATTGCTATTCTTTCACAACAAATTTTTTATATAATTTTTTTATTGATCGATCAGCAGTACAATGCTTTACAGATCACAGTGAAAAGAAGGTAACAGTACAATAAGAACAATAACACTCAGTGGTAGGCTAACAGGCTGTCCCCTAACTACATTAAGTTAGAACTCCAGTAATACTCTCTGAGAAATTATGTCAATATTGAAGATGTAAGACAGACATCAAGCACTAGAATCACTCGAATCAGATGTATCACTTAGAAGCAGGTCCTGTGGTAGTCTCCTCTTCAAGCGTGAGGGCTGGCGCGTGCGGACGCCGATGTTATAATGCACAGCTCCTGGAACTTTTTGCAGCGTTGAAAAGAAACTACGAGCGATCCTGCGAATGTAGTCGTGAAGAGGTAACAGTCCTAGTTCGTGATGGAGCTGCTGATTACGGATGAACCATGGAGCGTTGGTAGCGATGCGCATGAAGCGATTCTGTATGACCTGAAGACGACGCAGATGACACGTGTGTGCGGCCCCCCACACTTGGCAGGCATATGTAATAAGCGGACGAATGAGTGATTTGTAGAGTAACAATGAAGACTGTAGGCCGAGGCTGAAACGGCGATGCAACAGAGGTGAGAGTTTTGAAAGTCGCCCGGAGGCCAGTGATATAAGACGATCGATATGAGCACGCCAGGTCAGTCGAGAGTCCAAAAGCACTCCAAGGTATTTAACGGGAGTTTTAGTGGGGAGCCAAGGGACATTGTTCCTGTAGAGACACAACGGAGTAAGCGGGGTATATCGGCGAAGAGTGATACAACAAATTTAAGTTAACCGGATTTATACTCGCGGAGAAACAAATTCCAGAAGTCGTGAATAATAATCCATGTTTTTGTCCATTCTTTTTTAATTTATTTTTTTAAAATTACGTCCTCCAACGTTAAGTCATGTCGCACGATGAATGAAATGGGTGAAATGATGCTCAAATGAGCCCAGGGTCCATAGAGTTTAGAGTTTCCCGACATTCGTATTTTAGTATAAGGGAAAACCCCGTAAAAAGCTTTATCCAGGTAACTCACCCTGACCGAGATTAGAATTCGGGACCTCTTGAACGTGAGGTAGACACACTACCATCTACGCTATCCAGACGGGCATTCTTTGTTTATACGTCAATTTTCAGAGCTTCACGAGTGTTTCTGTTACTGAGAGAGAAAGAGAGAGAGCACACAAACACCTCTAATATATGTATATATTAATCTTGGAAATACCGCACATAAAAGTTTTATGTCTCTCCTCAGGGAGGTGAAAGCAGGGGCATATGCTCAGGTGAACCCGACGCTTCTTTCCCTACAATATGCAACGGTTCTTTATACCAGTGTTAGAAAATAGAATGTACTATATTAATATGACCATGTTTAGCCTTTCTTCTGCAATTATTCTTATAAAAACGGTTTTTCTGCCTACTAAAAGTTAATCAAATACTCTTATTACACAATTGGTTATTGGTGCAAGGGTTATAGCAAGACATAGGAATTCTTAAACAATTGATTCAAAGATATTGTGATTTTGTGGGCTCGTAGAATTAAAAGTTGTAACGATATGTTTTAGTTAGAACTTTTTATATGAATATTGTTTTCTGATATGACTTAGTAGGCCATGTAAAGACAGTATTAAAACAAATATATGTGTAATTTTGTGATTGGCCGTAGTAATAATGCGGTGACGTAGCAGTACATCGGCCAATCACAAAATTAATAGAGGATTAAGGATAGTTACGGAAAATCAATAATCTTGAGATAGATATATGTTCAATCTGGTTTCATGACGATGAAAAAAATGTTGCGGAATTGTAGCGGAAAGTTAATAACCTTCAAAAAGAGTTATTCGGTATTCGTAATAGTGACGAGTGGACGTTAGATTATACAATCAAATTAAATATATCAAACTCAATCATCAAGAAACAATTCGACCTGCAATGATTAAGAGGGACGGTCACAAAGATCGCTCCCAACTTTGGGGCTGATTAATCATCGAGAAATGAGACGACCTGTTATATCGCCACAAATATTAACTTAAAAATAAGGATTTATCGATGTGTCGGAGGTAATTTACAGTGACTGATTAATAAAGAAAGTTCGAGTGAATTGTAATCCAGATTATATAATTAAATAATATATTACGAAATCAGAGTCATATAAAATTTTATTTCTGTCACCAAAAATCTACACCTGAGAATAGATCTCATGACTCTTATTTAATCAAATCTCGACCTGGATCTTCCAGTCTGCGTGCTTCCTATCCGCAGCAGAAAGGAGGAATAACGCCACAAAGTCCAATTTGCAGAAATTCTAAATGTTCTTTATTTCCACAGAAATACTTGCAGATTACAGCAAAATTACGTTACATACACAATCACAATCTACCAAGGTCGATGGCCACAACAGACAGCTTTCTGATTACATCTGTTTACATCAACAACACTTTACAACTGTTTGCGACTCCCTTACAGCTGTTTACTCTCTCCCCGCTGGCGTGTCAGAATCTCTTATATGCCTCACTGATATCCGAGATATTTCTGGAATATGCTGTAACAATCAAGACATCGATTGTTCTCTGCCAATCAAGATCCCTTAGCACTCGTGGTACCTCTGACGTTACTAGAGGAATCTCGGACCGAACATTCGAGCCTCTCCCTCTGGGAATTGTTCGGATTGGGTTGGTCTCGAGGGGGCAGTGTGTTCCCGATACCTACGGGAAATTGGGTACCTCCGGCCAGGCTAAAGCCGCCCGGAGGGGTTAGAGGGTTGCCTCATAAGTCCCGGGTGCTAGCTTGCAGAGCTAGTAGCTGGTGTGCTAGATCGCCGGCGGCCCCACCAAGGTTATTCGGTAGCCGGTCCATTAAGGACCGGCGCGTAAGTGGCGTATCCACTTCCGTCCTGTCTGCCGTGTGCAGCGGGAGGGGGGGCAGTTTATAAGGTACTGTCCTATGCTAAAAACCCGAGAGGCCCGGGTTCTGGTCCTACGGGTCCAGGACTGATGGGAGTAGATCCTCACACTTATTGTCAATCAAGATATCACTAGAATTTTGTAGATGGGAAGCTTTATCTGTGCCGGCAAGTCCTTTATCTCGCGCTCTTTATTTGTTCCGGCAGCCCGCCTCGGTAGCGTGGTTATAGGGTGTCTGCCTCACGTTCAAGAGGTCCCGAGTTCGAATCTCGGTCAGGGTGAGTTACCTGGATAAGGTTTTTTTTCCGGGGGTTTCCCTTATCCTAAAAGACGAATGTCAGGTAACTCTAAGATCTATGGACCCTGGGCTCATTTGAGCATCATTTTACCCATTCCATTCATCGTCCGATATGACTTAACGTTGGAGGACGTAAAATTACAAACAAGCAAAAAGCAATTGTTTCGGCATACTCTTTATCTCCGTACTGCCTATCAGTTCCTTTGTGTGCAGAAGCCACGTTATCGCGATCGGGTTCGCGACAGTATATACACTCAAATCTTACGGCAATACGAAGCCAAGAGTCACTGACGGTAGGTTAAAAATGAAGAAACAGTTGAGTTCTACTCCCATTAGTCATGGACCCGTAGGACCAAGACCTGGGCCTCTTGCAACCAGGGAGTATCCGAGCTGTCCCAAAGGGCGCCCGGTGTCCTCAGTGGGGCTTTCCATAGAACAAGACCTGGGTTACTAACAAGCCCCCCCATCTGGTCCAAGGACACAAGACGGGATGGAAGTGGATACGCCACTTACGCGCGCCAACACCAAAAGGTGAAAAAATGAAATGTGTAGTGTTAACGCCCGCTGTTACTACATACGGCACCGCAGGCGGTGACACTGATGATACATGAGATGAAGAAGGAGCACCGGTGGAATGAGATGGCGGGGGAAACTGGAGGTCCCGGAGAAAACCCGCCCCAGCGCCGTGTTGTCCACAACAAATCTCACTTTGTGGTCGCCTGGGAGCGAACCCGGGCCGCCTTGGTGAGAGCCAAGTGGTCTAACCACTGAACCACGGTGCGGCCCCAAAAGGTGAAGGCTACCGATATGACCTCGGTGGGGCCGCCTGGCGATCTAGCACACCTTCTACTAGCTCTGCAGACTAGTACCCGGAAATATTAATAGCTGTTCTCAACCCCCGTCCGGAGACGTACCCGATCACACACGAGTATCGGGAACCACTGCCCCCTCGAGACCAACCCAATCCGAACAACTCCCAGGGGGAGGAGCTGGAATGTTCGGCCCCAGGTTCCTCTAGTAACGTCAGAGAAGTCTGTTTAGTTAACGCGTGTGCACGTCGGCCTCTGCCTTTGACGAACCCTTATAATCGTTTCACAACCCCCGACCCTTCTTCTCCCACATCTTTCTGTAAGGTTGCTACCTTTCTCGATACGTCATGGGTATCGTATGAGGTTTCATCTAAATAAATTATTTTATGCGAAACTTCCTTAGTTTTGACAAATATATATGTATCGCCAAACTACAATTCTACTGGATTCTATAATAACCCTTATCTTATTCAAAATGCGGTATTTGAAACCCAGCTCCTTTGGGAGACCGTACAAAGTGAAGCGCCCATAAGGAAAATCACAAATTTCTTGCAAATGTGCAACCAATTCGTCTAAGGTGGGCGCTCTCCCTTTTGCATAGAATCTATAAATTTCTCGACTAATTAAATCGCATGTGAAATTATCTATTTTAGAGAAACGTTTCCTTTTGTTTTCGCACTTGATCGGCGTCTTTGGTATTCCTTTCGTCACAATATTTCTTACTGTATTTCTGTGAATACCCAGAATTTATCATCAGATAAGATTATTTTTCAGCACATATTTATGTGTTCAAAACAAGCGCTTGAATTTGCTTAGAAACAGTTCCCATTATAACTTTTTTTTAGGCTTTTCCAGTAATATAACTCGACCCAGTTATTCACACTATTGTCATCACTGATTATTTTCACGTGACTGAAATTTATCTACTACTTCATTTGCATTTACCACTGCATTTCCCTCCTACGGTCTCCACATGGTGACACACAACGAATTCCTGCACGTAATGAAACAGATCAACTGAAAGTTGGAAATTTGGCAACTGAGACTCCACGTGGAGTAAACATGCGACTGTCACTTCGAGAAAATCAGGATTGCTATTGGTCCTCAACGACAGTGTTCTATTTCTGAAGTGTGGAGATAGATTTATGACGGTCATTAGTGGGCGGGCGGCTCAGGTTCCTTTGACTCCGAACTGCACACCCGTTGACCAGACAGACTTTAACGTCAGAGGTAAACCACAAGTGCTAAAGGTCCTCAGCGCCCGCACCACGGCAGCTGAAGGGGACGGATCCCTTCCCCTACGGAGAACTGAAGAAACAACCATATCTTTAAAAACGGGCGTGCGCCAGGCGTGTATATAAAGTATGTTTTTTTAACGTGTGTGCAGTTCCCACTCAAAGGGACCTCAAAGGACCTGACCTTTCCGCCCACTAATGACCGTCATAAATCTATCTCCACACTTCAGAAATGGAACACTGACGTTGGGGACCAATAGCAACCCCGATTTTCTGAAAATGGCAGTTGCATGTCTACTCCGCGTGGAGTCTCAGTTGCCAAAGTTCCAACTTCCAGTTGTTCTGTTTCATTAGGTGCAAGACGGTGATGTTAAAATGCTGCAACCTTGTAGAGAGGACCGTCAGGAGGAGGGTCTATGTTGTAAAACGATTATGAGGATTCCTCAAAGAAAGCGGCCGCCGTGCACTTGCGTTGAGTAGACAGACTTTACGCGCGTGTGTGTGTGTGTGTGTGTGTGTGTGTGTGTGTGTGTGTGTGTGTGTGTGTGTGTGTGTGTGTGTGCGCGCGCGCGCGTGCGTGCGTGCGTGCGTGCGTGTGTGTGTGTGAGCCGTAATACGCAAAAGAATATTTTATAACAGTAGGGCAAGCAGCAGGAATATGTCCCAGGGGAGAGTATGTAAAACAAACACCATTGGTTCAGCTTGATAAGATTTTTCTTCCTTCCATACATGTAAAACTTGAGTTGATGAATTTTGTTAAGGCACTCTACAAGAACGGTAGGGTGTTTCTTCAGTTAGCTTGCGTAAAATTAAAAGAAGGAAGTTTTGTTGGAGCTCAAATCCAAAAACTTGAGAGGACGAAATGTTTGAAAAAACGTTGCAAATGGTAGAATTAGACACTTGGCAATGATTTAAGGGGCGGTGTGTGGTTTCCTTGGAAACATAAAAGGGGGGGGGGGACTGTAAAACTTTGGTCTCAAATTTGTTGAAATACTACAAAGACATGTTTGTGGATTGTCAGTTCCTCCACTCACATTTAGACCTTTTCTCGGAAAGTTTGGGTGATAGTGATGAACAAGGGAATGGTTTCATCGGGGATTTCCGTCATGGAGGAGTACCAAGGTCGTAAGGATCCAGTAATGATAGGGAATATTGTTGATTTCTTGTGAGGGAAAAGAGACAGGAGTACAAGAGACAGCCACATGCTTCCAAGTACTTTTAAGTACAGTTACAGGCATGTCCCTTAAATATATGGTCCAAATATTGTTGCATGCATATATACGAGGGGTGTTTTTTTTCAACCTCCGATAGCCTGTAATTACCAAAAGTTTTGTATACTTATGGTTACTTTTCAACATAATTACCGAAATGATTGAGACATTTATGTACCTGTAGTCTGCCGTCAATGATTTTAAATGAACATCGATGTTGTTTTGAAGATGCATCCATTGTTGTGATTGTCGTTTTGTTTCCGGTGTGTCCGGTGTCGTATTGGATCCAAGTTTCATCTCCAGTAACAATTGATTTCAAAACGTTCTCTCCTTCATTGTGATAATGGTCAGCTTTGAATTTCCTTGATCGTTATCACGATGAAGGAGAAAGCTTTTGGTAATAAATAATTGTTTTCAATGAATTTGTCCTTTATTTATCGGAGGTTGAAGAAAAACGGCCCTCGTAAAACAAAAATTTAAATTAATCTTAATTCACCATGATAAATAGAACTATACCATATATCATTATATCACAATAATAAATGTAACATATCTTGTCTAAAATCTTGTAGGTGAGAACCTAAATGTCTTCATATCACTTTAATCTGACGTGATAGGAGATTTCTATGGCGATTCGATTTTCAAAATTAGTACCTTTAAGAATCACCTACTTTTATCGCAGAGTTATGGAAAAAAGTATGTTATTGGTAATTAATTGTTCTTCCACACTAGCCGTGTGTAGGACGCACTATGAAAGGATAGAGCCAGACTGAAAAATTCAATAACATAGCCGGGATTTGAACCACGGATCTTCTGGTATCCGTCCAGCCGCTCTAAACCATTGAGCTACTATGGCCCACGTGCCAACATGACATTAAATTCTCCAACTGACTCGTGTTTTTTCCGGTAAACCACTTATCAATTCTCATAAACACATTAGACAACTACCATAATGGCGACTTACTATGCTGTAAGTACTATAAGGCCCAGACTTTATAGTTCGGACCACTATTAGGTACAGTTAATGGAAATTAATTGTTCTTTCACACTAGCCGTGTGTAGGATGCACTATGAAAGGATAGAGCCAGACTGAAAAATTAAATGCCATAGCCGGGATAAACACGAGTCAGTTGGAGAATTTAATGTCATATCGGCACGTTGGTCATAGTAGCTTAATGGTTAGAGCGGCTGGACTGAGACCAGAAGATCCGTGGTTCAAATCCCGGCTATGGCATTGAATTTTTCAGTCTGGCTCTGTCCTTTCATATGTTGTTAGATATTGTTGGGTACTGTAATCACTGCATGACGATATAACTATTCAGCAATAATGTAAATATAATAGCATCCTTGCAAGCATATTGAAACTAAACGAAGTAGGTATTGTTAAACATTTTGGTCAAAATGAAATAGGCGTTGTATGAATGAAAAGTTTAAAGTATTGGGATTAAAATATACCAAGCCAAGATGTTCAACAAAGGAGTAGTTTTAGCACACAGTGGAAAAAATAAATTCTTTTGGCTTAAAATAAATTTAAACACATTTTAATTACTTATTTATAGATGATGATAATATAATTATCCAGGAAACGAATGTTAAACAGGAAAGGACAGTGTAGATTTTGAGTCAAAATAAAACGCAATATAATTTAAAGATCTAGCAATGCAGTTTAATTAAAATAGGTGTCCATTTTAAGCTATGAGGGCTTTTCAATAAAGAATGATCATAATTTTTTACGGTCATAATTTTTCGCACTAAAATTCAATCTTATTAAATTCTGTTAGCTTGATGTGAAACAAACATGTCGTAATACTTTCATTGTTGGTACTCCTGATTGCCGCCTGTGAGAACCAGGCAAATTCAGACATGATCAGTATCGCCTACCGCTGCAATGGAGGTAACATGCAGTTAAAGTTGATGTTAGAGGAAGATCCGGAGTTTCTTTCAAACGTAATAAATGCTGATGAAACTTGGCTACATCATTTTGATCCTAAGAGCAAACAGCAAAGTTCAGTGTGGAAATCTTCTTCATCACCAACCCCCAAAAAAGCAAAAGTGGTTGCTTCTGCTGGGAAAGTTATGGTCATCTCATTCTTTGATATTCATGGAATGGTTTATCAGCATGTTGTACCTGCATACACATCAGTAACTGTACAATACTACAGGGATGTCCTGAAAACATTGCAAGTCCATATAAGGTGCAAAAGACCACATTTCCATGAAGCAGGCTGGATACTGCACCACGATAATGCACGGCTGCATATTGCCAATGTTGTTGCTAAATATCTTGCAAAAATCAACATGAAGTGCATTCCTCACCCTCCCTATAGTCCGTATTTAGACCCATGTGAGTTTTTTCTATTCCATAACTTAAAGAAACGCCTTCGTGGGAGGCATTATCCATCATCAGAAGCAGTGGTGAAGGCTGCGGAGGCGATTTTGAAGGATGTCTCAAAAATGATTTCTAGCATGTCTTTGAAGACTGGCAGAAACGCTGGGACAAGTGCATCGCATTCAGGGGAGACTATTTTGAGAAGGACCATCAAAATTATGAGGATGAGTAAAGGAGCGTTGTCAAAAAAAAAAAAAAAAAAAAAAAATGTGATCATTCTTTATTGAACAACCCTCGTAGATTATGATTTGTCTGGAGTTTTCTCTTATCCTGACTAAGCTCTCTATATTTCTTAACTCTAATCCATGGTTCTATATAACGTGTTAAAGCATTAAGCTTAAGGGCAAATGTGATTGAATCATTTAATGGATTTAATAATGTAATGGAAGAAGAGACATTCTGAACACTGAATTGTTGGGGCGAATATGTAAAAGGTGTTTGTATTGTGCAGGTATTGCAAATCTACTAAAACAGTAAAGTAGTGGCAATCACATGCCACTTACTTGACCTAGATCTGAGTTAGATAAACTCCTACGTACACAGTACCTACTGAAAGTACACACCGTTAATATATCTTGTCTCTCAAGAGGTAAACTCGTTTTTTAAGGTTTGAGACCAGAATATGCAGGTTGAGTCACCCAAACGTTACACTGCAAGCAACAATAGGAATTGAAAAACGACTTTTCCAATTAATAACGACCAAAAATAGCATTTAAAATACCTGTTGTCGCATTGTAATACATCGTCATTTTAACTGTGACGTAAATTTCGCACCTGAGACTCTAGGATCCGGATGAAACTTCAGGATGATTTCGTGCATCTCAAGAGAGAGCTTCACGTTACAATTTCTCGAGTCATTGGCCTATTGGGATGTAACAAACACCATTACGTATTATTAATTGCGTTCGGATATAATAGAATTTTCTATTTATGAAGCACAAGTTTATGATGAAATCCATATTTGCTTTTCTTTTGTATTTGGTGTGTATAATCTACTTAATGAACTGTTTCGCTTCCTTCATTTTTTTCTTGAAATGAATACGTTTTAGAGTTCCTACTCTGCAGGAAACAGTTTTATATAGTGCGATCCATATAAACCTGCACCCTTTCAATAGGTCATAACTTTTAAACCAATAATAGGACACACATGCAACTTTGGGAGGATGTAATATACAATTGGGAGATTACATTACACTATTTACATCTCAGAGAAAATGTTGGAAGTGTCCTCCACCAGCATCTATACATGTTTGTACTCGTCTCACCATATTCTCTGAAGTTTTACGGAGAGTATCCTCGCCAGTGTTACTTATTCCGGTTCGAATGGATTCCTTGAGAACATCATTTGTTCATGGCCTATTCGTGCACTCTCACAACATACCCCACAGGAAAAATCCTGTGAGGTTAGGTCAGGAGATCTGGGGGCCCACAGACCTTTTGAGATTATTCGATTATCAAAGAAACTGGTTACAAGTTCCATGGTGTCATTAGATGTATGGCACGTTGCTCCATATTGCTGGAAATAACCTTCTCTCAATTCGATATCATCTCATATTATTTATTATATCATTATTTATTATTATTATTTATTATTATTAGATATAGCTATTATCATCATTATTACTAAACAAAATTTACGAGGGCTGTTCAATAAAGAATGATCACACAACTTACCTTTACTCATTCTTCTAATTTTGATGGTCCTTATCAAAATAGTCTCCCCTGAATGTGATGCACTTGTCCCAGGTTTCTGCCAGTCTTCAAAGACATGCTGGAAACCATTTGGATAGATCCTTCAAAATCGCCTCCGCAGCCTCCATCATTGCTTCTGATGATGGATAATGCCTCCCACGAAGGAGTTTCTTCAAGTTAGGGAATAGAAAAAAGTCACGTGGGACTAAATCCGGACTATAGGGAGGGTGAGGGATACACTTCACGTTGAATTTTTGAAGATATTCATCAACAACATTGGCAATATGCGGCCGCACATTATCGTGGTGCAGCATCCAGCCTGCTTCACGGAAATAAGGTCGTTTGCGCCTGATATGGACTTGTAATGTTTCCAGGACATCCCTGTAGTATTGTCCAGTTACTGATGTGTGTGCAGGCACAACATGCTGATAAACCATTCCATGAATATCAAAGAATAAGATGATTATAACTTTCCCAGCAGAAGCAACCACTTTTGCTTTCTTGGGAGGATTGGTGATGAAGATTTGCACACTGTTTGCTCTCAGGATCAAAATGATGTAGCCAAGTTTCATCAGCATTGATTACGTTTGAAAGATACTCCGGATCTTCCTCTAACATCAACTTTAACTGCATGCAGACCTGCATGAGAATGTCCTTTTGTTCGGGAATCAGTCTTGAAACCCATCGCGCACAAACACGTCTCATGTGTAATGTTTCTGTCACCAACGTGTGGGTGGCACCCAATGAAATGTTCAGTATTTCAGAAAGTGATCTTAAGGTAATTCGTCGATCCTCTGTCACAATGGCAGCAGCAGTGTTGATGTTTTCTTCCGTAAGAGCAGTAACTGGAGCATTGGGTTCACCTTCCTTTGAAATTGATTGTCTCCCTTCTTTAAACATTTTAAACCACCTTCAAGCTGTGCTGTAGGGAAGAACACACTCTACATAGACGTCCTGTAACATTGTATAGGCCTCAGCTGAAGATTTGTTGAGACGAAAGCGGAATTTCAAAGCCGCATATTGTTCCTCGCGTGTTACCTCCATTGCAGCGGTAGACGACACTGAACATGTCTGAACTTGCCTGGTTCTCACAGGGGGGAACCAGGAGTACCAACAATGAAACTACTACGGTGTGTTTGTTTCACATTAAGCCAAGAGAATATAATAAGTTTGAATTTTAGTGCGAAAAATTATGATCATTCTTTATTGAACAGCCCTCGTATTGCCCCATTCTTCTAGTAGGTATTTAGATGGAAATGTGTAAAAGTATCAATTCTTCAAACGTTTTATCTCGAATTAACATGAAGTACAAAGAAGAATAAACTCATAGAAGAATAGTTTCTAGAAGAATGGACAGAGAAATTCATGTGAACTTAGATTAGATTCTTTTTATCTATTCCTACAAAATATAAACATCAGAGAAGTAATAGCTGATACTGTAATACACAGCAGAAGCTTCCCAAGGCAAAGATCAAGATGTGTTAATTACCTCGTTTAGTTTATCACATTACTCATCTCATCTTAGTCATCTTTTTCTGAGTAAGAATTTGAGCCACGAGTCTACGGATTGCTATGCTAAGTAAGATGTCATATTTGCATCTGATTTTGCACATGAGAGATTGATAGCATAAGAGACAGAGAGACCTAAACTCTCATTTAATTACAGAATCTAAATTCGATTTTCCACTTCTTTCATTTCACAAATACTGGCTGATAGCACCGTTATCAACATAACAATATCCCTCCAAACTGTGGTTAAACAGCTCAGGCCAAAGGTTACTATTTGCCTTTTTGATGCTCATCTGTTACTGTTTAGGTCTCTGGAAACACATTTAAGGTGTGCCAAAAACGATGACATAGCTTAATTAGAGCATTAATGGAGTAAAATGATGTTTTCTTATTCAAAACCCAGACATATCGGTGAAATTCTCAATGTGATTTCTCATTTTCAAATATTAATTTTCTTTGTGAAATGATACAATTATAATTTAATATGGCTTTATCAAAGAGAGCTCTACGATTGCAGCGATAGATACATTATGGTTATTATTCTATGCTTATACAAAATAATCCAAATGTCACTGTATACCTAATGATAGTATCACTGAAACAATTTTATACTTCGAACAATTCTTGAAATGTAGCTTAGTATTTTCTCACACTATGACCAAGGTCATATGCGCACGTCATTGTCGCGTGCTTGCTGCAAAAAGACAAAATGGCTGCAAGATTATCCTTTGTTCAACGTAAGGCTACAATGACATGGTATTGAAGGTGCAAAATTATTTAATATAGTCAAAAGGTCCTTTTACACTAACTTCTACTTATGTACGGTCTATCTTCTGTGGATCCAAACTGTATGTGTAGGTTCTCTTATATTCTTAACATAACTTAAATGCATCACTCCAACATGTGAGAAGCGATAATTTGAAACGTTGCACGAACTGCATGTTTCAGTTGCTCGGTGTCGGTATATTGGTTTTTCGTCATATCTTCTGTCATACTACCCGCAGTGTAGAAAGCTGGGGTTTCTTGCAGACCAAAGTAATGACAAAAATTCATCCTCCGCCTCGGTTACGTTGGTTGCAGTCTTGGCGAGGCGTGACTTTCAAAGCTATAAAATAAGAGAGAATAATGACTCATAGAATTAAGGCTATATCTTCAGTATTCTTACTATTGTACAGTCACACGTATACCGTTATTGCATTGCAGACTGGTCACACTACTTCCTCTTCTCTTGGTATAGGACGCAGTGCTGTTCATTTAAGGTCCTCTATCCCTTATGCCATTTTAGGCGTCGGGTGAGGGAGGCACAACTATGGATCAGAGAGGGAAATCCTAGGATGGGCCCGGAATAAGACTGAGGGAAGTAGATAAACGAAATGAGGGCGAAGTGGACGAAAGGAAAGATAATGGAGTAATTGGTGGAATGATAACGGAGGAAACTGGAGGTCCAGGAGAAAATCCGCCGTGTTGTCCACTACAGATCTCACATGGCGGGCCCCTGGAATCGAAGCCGGGCGGCCTGGTCACACTGCAAGCAGACATATTGCTGCTTCCCCTCTCCACTCAGATGTTCCATTTTTCCTAGAGCTGGCGCACACCGCGTGAAGTGTTAGCCTAAAATGGAGAAAGTACGCAATTCACACATTTTTTTTAATTTTACATCCAACGTTAAGTTATATCGGACGGTGAATGAAATGGGTGAAATGATGCTCAAATGTGTCCAGGGTCCATGGAGCTTAGAGCTACCCAACATTCGTCCCTAAGGATAAGAGAAAACCCCTTAAAAAACCTTATCCAGGTAACTCACCCTGACCGAGATTCGAACTCGGGACTTTTTGAACGTGAGGTAGACACGCTACTGAAAATAAATTTGTTATTTTCAGGTTAAAGTTTTCTTTAAAGTTTTAATTGAGGGGAGATATGTACCGAGGCGGACGCACATTTTTGCTGATTACACTTCACAGGAAAGATAGAGTCAACATGAAAAATTCAATGCCGCGGCCGGGATTTGAACCATGGATCCTCTGGTTTCCGTCTAGTCGCTCTAATCCATTGAGCTACCATGGCCAACTTGTCATTTTTTTTAAAAAATTTACGTCCTCCAACGTTAAGTCATGAATTAGGTGATTGAATTAGGTGAAATGATGCTCAAATGAGTCCAGGGTCCATAGAGCTTAGAGTTACCTGACATTCGTCCTGAAGGACAAGGGAAACCCCCGAAAAAACCTTATCCAGGTAACTCACCCTGACCAAGATTCGAACTCGGGACCTCTTGAACGTGAGGCAGGCACGCTACTGAAAATAAATTTGTTATTTTCAGGTTAAAGTTTTCTTTAAAGTTTTAATTGAGGGGAGATATGTACCGAGGCGGACGCACATTTTTGCTGATTACACTTCACAGGAAAGATAGAGTCAACATGAAAAATTCAATGCCGCGGCCGGGATTTGAACCATGGATCCTCTGGTTTCCGTCTAGTCGCTCTAATCCATTGAGCTACCATGGCGAACTTGTCATTTTTTTAAAAAATTTACGTCCTCCAACGTTAAGTCATGAATTAGGTGATTGAATTAGGTGAAATGATGCTCAAATGAGTCCAGGGTCCATAGAGCTTAGAGTTACCTGACATTCGTCCTGAAGGACAAGGGAAACCCCCGAAAAAACCTTATCCAGGTAACTCACCCTGACCAAGATTCGAACTCGGGACCTCTTGAACGTGAGGCAGGCACGCTACCATCTACGCTACCGAGGCGGGCACTTGCCGTCATGACATTAAATTCTCCATTCGACTCGTATATTTCCCGGTAAACCACTAGGGGCTCTTGCATCCGACATACACTTTTTGTGGCGATTTACTATCGTAAGTACTTGAGTCCCAGGTATCATCATTTAACTCTTATTTAGTTAATTGATGGAAATTAATAATTTCACATAAGTTAAGGTTTTTGATAGATAGAGCCAACATGAAAAATTCAATGCCATTGCCGGGATTTGAACCACGGATCTCCTGGTTTCCGTCCAGTCGCTCTAACCCATTGAGCTACCATGGCCAACTTGCCATCATGACATTAAATTCTCCATTCAACTCGTATAATTTACCTGATAAACCACTAGGGGCTCTCCATTCGAGATACACCGTTTGTGGCGACTTACTATCGTAAGTACTTGACTTCACACAAGTTCAAATGTCCGTAGTACAAATTCCGGCCGTGGCATTGAATTTTTCATGTGGACTATATCAAAAACCTCAGCCTATATACGGATGGTGTGAAGAAATGATTAATTTCCATCAATTAACCAAAACTTCACAGGAATTTCCTATTTCCTACCAATGTGAGCAGGCAAAAGCTTCCTTAACTATAAGAGTCGCGATTGTTTCCGTAAACCTACGAAGCATGGTATTCAGGGTTACTAATGCGTAAATACAGAAATATTCAGTATTGAATGAGTCACGGAACTGGTCACTCGAATCTAAAAATTAAAAAAAAAAAGACCCTGACCGTTGCACCGTGGGTGTTGGCGAATAAATTCCAGAGCAAATAAAATATTATTTGGCATGAAATCTCTTGCTTTTCATCTTTTTCTCCTGAAATTCTTGGGGAAGCAACGCTTTCAGCGCTTTTTTGCACACTTCGCCACTGGTTGGTCGTGATTATTCTTACTGCTTTACTAAAATGCTCCAGGAAGTAATTCTGGATAACTTGTATCCTTTGATGATTCAACGTCTGTGGAGGCATGCAAAGGCGATTAAACTCGCTCTTACGTACCTACTAAGTCAGTGGCGGCTCGTGCCGAAAAATAACAGCGTGCTTTGGGAAAAAAGTCCATGCAACTCATCTAATTTCGAATGGTTTTCTTCATGGTATAAACAGAATTTCTGCTTCCTTTAGCTTTTTGCTCAATATTTAGATCGGGTATTGGTCGCCCTAATATTTTTATACTAATCCTTTCTTCTAATGCTTGCCTTGAAAAGGGAGTTCTCAGAAGTTTCATTATTTATTGATTAAAGTTTTCGTTACTCATACATTGAATAAAATGAATTTATAACATGTTTCACACTTACACACAAAATAAAGAGACTGATATCAGCAACTAAATAACGTTACACAAAGAAATACTTGGATACAATGCGAGCATGCGAACAACGTGCACTTGTTATGGTCGCTGGAATGTAGTATCGTGCCAACATGATAGGTGCATCACAAACAATCTGTCCTGCGATTTAATAAGCATTAGGTATTGGATCTGTTTACGTAAGTAGGACGGAATTAGTTTCTAGAACTAAAATATAAAGCAACGATAGCTTCTTAAATAGTTTTCAATGCATATTCAAGTTCTGCAGTGTTGGTGGCCCTGCTTCACCGTCTAGCGAGCGATCACCGCGCAACAACTCCAATTCCAAGTCGATACTGACAGGCTGTTAACAGCCAGAAGGTTTTTGCTGCGTACTCACCCAGGTTTTGGGTCTGACCGCAGGTTGATAATTTTGATGATTACAAGATGAGGTGGGATTATTTTAATGAGGAAATTTTGATGAGTTAGCATTTTACTCCTCTTTATTTTGTACAGGATGCCAAACCGCTTTTTTGTTTACATCCTGGTGTTTTATTTTGTTATAAAGCGGAGTAAATTTTGTAGCCAAACAGCTCATTTGGAGATTTTTTAAATTTAGTTTATGCTGCTGTTTGGATTAACTCCTGTGTTACCTTGGGTGCCCGCAAGCCATACGGGATACCCGCTAAAGCCTGAAGCGGCGTCTTGTAGCGTCGTAATCTCCTAGAGACCGAACCAGGGCGCTTCTGTGAGCTGGAATTTGAGCGTAGAATTTTATCGCCCGGCGCCTAATTTCGTCCTCCACGTATGGTAGAAGAAAAGCTTCGTGAAGCAACCTCACGGGGAAAGAACGACCCACATAATAGATGGATCGGAGTCCTCTATTCTGTGCACACTGAAGGTATGCTATCCAGCTATCTGGAGCCATGCCCCAGATTTCACAGGCGTACAACATGAGTGGGATTATCAGCGCTGGAAAGAGGTGTAGCTTTAAGCGGACTGCCATCGAGCCCAAACCCAGCATTGGGTACAGAGAGGCAATAGCCCCCTGTACCCGTGCCGATAGTTCCCTGATGTGTCCGCGGAAAGTTAGGCCTCTATCAAGTTGTACGCCCAGGTACTTGATGGAATTAGTCTACTCTATCCTTCGGCCTCTAAAGTGGAAGTTGGGGCAGTCAGCGGGGGTGTGGCGCTTTGTAAGAAGAATGGCGTGGCTTTTGTCTGGATTTACGGACATCCGCCAACGCCTGCACCACTCTTGTGTGAGACGGAGGTGTCTCTGGATTGGGTTGAAGGCTCTGAATATGTGTCTGTTTTTGCAGAACAACAACACGTCGTCAGCGTACTGTGCCATTTCGACCTGTGGTTGAGTTGGAAAATCTGCCATAAACACACTAAAAAGTGTGGATAAGGGGGATAGGACAGAGCTTTCAGGGACTCCGCCTCTCACGGGTCTCAGTGTAGTTGTTTTCTCCGCTACTGTGATTTTGAATGTTCTTTGTCTGAGAAAGCTTTGTAGTATGTTGATTAGCTGTGTAGGTAGCCCCAGTTGGATGAGTTTGAAGATCAGACCGGCATGCCATGTCGTGGAGAAGGCACCGCGCAACACCCAGCTGCAGCACGCATTTGTGCGAAAATCTAGGGAACTTGGGTCATCAGGGAGGCAAGAGGGGAAGGTTGTACGCATGTGCAATAACTGATTACCGAGCTTGCTGGCTCTCAACGCGTTGACGTCACGGATGCATTCCATTTGTTACGCAGATGATTTCCATGAATCAAGAGTTCATTATTGGTGGTACTCGATTTCTTATACTTACAATAATGCAGTGTTATTTACATGGTGTTTTTAAAATGTCTACAATGATTTATAAAACAGAAAGCGTGCTGCAGCACGTAAGGACGAGCCGCCCTTACAGCGAAAGGTCCTTTTATACTAACTTTGAAACTAAATAGTTATGTGCAGTCTATCAGTGACGAGGCGTGACGTTCAAAGCGAGGGAAACTCCAAATAATAATTTTCATTAAAATAACAGAACAATGACTCAAAGAACTAAAGCTAATCTTCAGTACTCTTTCTATTGTACAGTCACACATAGGCCCTTCTTGCATTGCAAGACTGCTCACTCTGCAAGCAGATATATTCCTATTTCCCCTCTCCACTCAAACGTTCCAATTTTCCCTAGAGCTGGCTCACATGGCACGAACTGTTAGCCTAAAATGGAGAAAGTATGCAATTCACACATTTTTCCTAATAATTTAACACTTCACAGGAATTTCCTATTTGTCACTACTAAATACCAATCTACGTAAAAGACCATTGCTAGTGCTATTGAAATATAAAATTACAGTTGTATTTAAAAGCGCCACTTAAAAAAAAGTAAACTTTCCTTCACACGCTACAGAGACTTTTCAAGTGACAAAAGCTGCCAGTGCTTCCTTAACAATCGAAGAGTCGTGATTGTTTCCGTAAACCTGTGAAGCATGATATTTAAGGTTACGAATGCGTAAATACAGAAATATTCAGTATTGAATGAGTCGCGGAACTGGTCACTGGAATATAAGCAGCTGTCAAACTGACCTAGCACCATGGAAGTTGGCGAATGCATTTTGAAAATGTATCCAGAGCAAATAAAGTATTATTTAACATGAATTCTCTTGTTTTTCTGCTGAAATTATTGGGAAAGCGGGGCTTCCAGCGCTTAATTGCACACTTCTCCACTGGTTGGTCGTGACTGTTGGTACTGCTTTACTAAAATGCTCCAGAATGTAATTCTGGATAAAGTGCATCCTGATGATTCAACGTTTGTGGAGGCATACAGAGGCGACTAAACTCACTCTCACATACCAAACCTATATACAGAGACTCCATAAATAATCGGACAAAGAAGAGTATAAGTTTTGAAAGTTAAAATCAACATTTGATGTGTTATTTTATTCAAATTAATGATAATCGACAGTTACATGATTCGTTCTTGTAAGAAAATAAATATTGTTTCATATAAAATTATAAATGCGTGCTTTTTTTTAAGAACTAAAAAGAAACATGACATTTTTTGGCCCTCAAAAGTAATCAGACATAACAACTTGAGTGTGATACAAAATATGGCTTAGTGCTTTGTAACTCTCCCTCTTCTTTTCACTACTTCTATGTCATGCTGTGAACCAGGTTTTTCAGGTAGGCTGTAGAAAGTTTGCTCCATTCCTCTTGCAACCTCTCCTTCAAGTGCTGCTTGGAGGTGAAGGGGTCTTCCGCAGGGCCTTTTCCAGTTTATCCCATACTGCTTCTATGGGATTAAGATCCGGGGACTGAGGGGGTGGATGCAGTACATGAGGACAGTTGTAAAGTAACCATAGCTGCACAATGTGGGATGTATGCTTCGGATCATTATCCTGATAAAATAAGAAGCTGTCCAAAATACCCACCATTTCTGCACTATGTTTTAAATTTTGATGTAATAGTCTAAGATAGACTTCCTTGTTCATGGTTATGTCTATGAACACCAGCTTTCCCACTCCCGTAGAGGAAATACATCCCCATACCATTACACTCCCTCCGCCATGTTTGACTGTGTCTGGTAAATTGCGCTCTTCCAGCTCCGGTTTGGTTTCCTCCACACAACCACCCTACCATCGGAACCAGCAAGGTTGTATTTGCTTTCGTCAAAAAAAAAAAAAAAAAAAACGAGGTACGTCCTGAAATTAAGTTCTGTTTGGTAATAAAATTAAATTGTGTACAGACACAGAAAAATTATTTATTGCACAAAATTCTACAACTCTTAAACTACTTTTCCACATAACTGCCAAAATTTTGCAGGCATCTGTCATAGCGAGGCACGTATACCTTCTTCATAGAAGTTTGCCGCCTGTGTCTTCAACCACTTGGAAACATTTTCTTTCAGCTCTTCGTCATTGTTGAAGTGTTGATCGCCAAGGAAAGATTTCAGATGCAAAAACAGATGAAAGTCGCTAGGAGCGAGGTCAGGGCTGTACGCGGGGTGGTCAAACATGTCCCAGCCAAATCCCTGTAGGATGTTTTTCGTCGCATTTGCATTATGTGGTCGTGCGTTGTCGTGAAGAAACGCAACACCTTTTGACAGCATTCCTCGTCGCTTTTTCTGTATTGCGCGGCGCAATTTCCTGAGTCTCGCAATAAGCATCTGCTTTCATTGTTTGACCGCGCGGTAAGAAATCAATGAGTAAGATGTCTCCCCCGTAGGGGAGGGGATCCGTCCCCTTCAGCTGCCGTGGTGCGGGCGCTGCGGACCCTTAGCACTCGTGGTACCTCTGACGTTACTAGAGGAACCTCGGGCCGAACATCTGAGCCCCTCCTTCGGGAGTTGTTCGGATTGGGATGGTCTCGAGGGGGCAGTGGTTCCCGATACCCGTGGGAATCGGGTACGTCTCCGGACGGGGTTGAGGGAAGGCATTAATTCTCCCGGGTGCTAGCCTGCTAAGCTAGTAGGTGTGCTAGATCACCAGGTGGTAGTCATCACCTTTGGTGTTGACGCGCGTAAGTGGCGTATCCACTTCCATTCCGTCTTGAGTCCACAGGACCAGATGGGGGGAGGGCTTGTTAGGTATCCAGGTCTTGCCCTATGGAAAGACCCACGGAGGACGCCGAGCGCCCTTTGGGACAGCTCGGATAACTCCCTGGTAGCAAGAGGCCCGGGTCTTGTTCCTGCGGGTTCAAGACTAATGGGGTGGAACCTCTGGGCTTAACTGTCCCAGAACACTCTCCGTAGGGGAGCGGATCCATCCCCTTCAGCTGCCGTGGTGCGGGCGCTGCGGACCCTTAGCACTCGTGGTACCTCTGACGTTACTAGAGGAACCTCGGGCCGAACTGCCGAGCCCCTCCCCTCGGGGAGTTGTTCGGATTGGGTTGGACTCGAGGGGGCAGTGTGTTCCCGACACCCACGGGAAATCGGGTACCTCCGGCCAGGCTACGGCCGCCCGGAGGGGATAGAGGGTTGCCTAATAAGTCTCGGGTACTAGCCTGCAGAGCTAGTAGAAGGTGTGCTAGATCACCAGGTGGCCCCACCGAGGTTTCCGGTAGTCTCCCCTGCGGGGTTGACGCGCGTAAGTGGCGTATCCACTTCCATCCCGTCTTGGCGTTGTACTCAGCGGGGGGAGCTTTTTAAGAAATCAGGTATTGCCCTATGGAAAGAGCCCCGGAGTATCCATCGCTCCCGGGTAGGAGGAGGCCCGGGTCCTTGGTCCTAAGGGTCCAGGACTAATGGGAGTAGAACCTCTGCATTTAACTGTCCCAGAACTGTCCCGTAGGGGAGGGGATCCGTACCTTTCAGCTGCCGTGGTGCGGGCGCTGCGGACCCTTAGCACTCGTGGTACCTCTGACGTTACTAGAGGAACCTCGGGCCGAAGATTCGAGCCCCTCCCTCTGGGTGTTGTTGGGATTGGGTTGGTCTCGAGGGGGCAGTGGTTCCCGATACGCGTGGGTGATCGGGTACGTCTCCGGACGGGTTTGAGGGAAGCCATCAACATTCCCGGGTAGTAGCCTGCAGAGGTAGAAGGTGTGCTAGATCGCCAGGCGGCCTCACCGAGGTCATATCGGTAGCCTTCACCTTTGATGTTGGCGCACGTAAGTGGCGTATCCACTTCCATCCCGTCTGGTGTCCTTGGACCAGATGGGGGGCCTTGTTAGTAACCCAGGTCTTGTTCTATGGAAAGCCCCACGGAGGACGCCGGGTGCCCTTTGGGACAGCTCGGATACTCCCTGGTTGTAAGAGGCCCGGGTCTTGGTCCTACGGGCCCAGGACTGATGGGAGTAGAACCTCTGGACTCAACTGTCCCAGAACACTGTGCTTGTCATTTTTCGAGGTGTCAAGATTTGCTTCAGCTTAACCTTTGCTGCGGATGAGGTGTGCCTCCATTCCATTGATTGGCGCTATTTTCAGGGATGTCGTAAGAAACCCACGTTTCATCTCCTGTGACTATCTGTGTCAGAAGTTCTTCGCCGCCTTCATCATAACGGGTCAAAACCTGAAGTGCACTACCCATCCGTTTTGTTTTGAGTTGCTCAATAAGAATCTTTTGCACCCAAAGTGAGCAAAGAGTACGAAACTTCAGTTTTTCGGTAACAATTTCATAAACTAGTGATCGTGAGATTTGGGGAAATTCCATAGCGAGAGCACCAATTGTAAACTTGGGGTTTTCCTGGATCTTGTCATCAATCGCGTGAACCAGTTCTTCTGTAACCAAAGATGGACGCCCACTTCGTTCTTCATCGTGCACTTCACTACGTCCTTCATTGAACTGTCGGACCCATCTTCTCACCGTTGTATCACTCATCGCATTTTGTCCGTAAACATCGCAAATTTGCCGATAAATTTCGATTGGTTTCACTTTCCTAACATTCAGAAAACGAATCACAGATCGGATTATACAAGCGGCGGGATTTTCAATCATCACCGACATTGTAAACAAGCACAACAAAGCGTACGTGGCTGACAGCGATCTCACAATGGCGCACGTTTCTTCTCTTTGATACACAGCGGCTACCGCGCATGTGCAGAACTGCGATCACAGCGGTACAGCGGAGATATATTGAAACAGAACTTACTTTCTGGACACCCCTTGTATAACTTGGTCCCACCAATCGATTGTCTTGTTAACAAAATCTTCGGCAAATTGTAATAGCTTCCTTTTATTCTTGCTGGATATGTATGGCGTTTTTTTCTGTCTACGCGACCATTAAAATCTTGTTTTCTCATGACCCTTCTGACCGTTTTAGAGCTACCAGTCCCAGTTCTTCCTGATTCTCAGCACAAATCACCGGAGCACTTATATGCGGATTACGTTTTATCTTCCGCATAATCTAAGACTCCTGCCTATTGGTAAGAAGTTTTGGTCACCCTGGCTTTGCTCGAGATTCAATTGTCTTCATACTTATACCGGTGAATTATGTCACTAACTGTACTTTTGCTAAGATTCACAATCTCTGCTATTTCCCGGTATGTTTTGTTTTTCTCATAGTGATAGATCACTGTCTCTGTTCAAAGGCACTCTGCTTACCTCTGGGCCCCATACTATGCTCTTGCCTTCTTGATGCACAGTTGACGTACTTCTCCGATGTTGTTTTGTCTATTGACAGACTTAACCTAATCGTTTGTATTGCATTTCATTTGTGCGGTCCGATTCTTTTGGTGTCGTAAACTCATTACGTAAACAATGTTGAATGGGAAGCTCTTAGTTTAGCCACATTTTCAATCTCTAAAATGGATATTGTGAGTTTGTGGGTTCGTGAAATGAAAAGTCCAATTTCACCACTCAAAAATGTTCTTTATTTCCACCGACTTACAGTTAAACTCTTGCCAATTACACAGTATTACGTGCTGCACACAATTACAATTCACCAGTTCGTCCGTTACAATTTCACTTGTACTCGCGGTTACGTAAACTCCGATGCACATACACAGTTACGTACAGTCTTCCGTTGCACAATCTTCTCGTTCATTAGCACGGCGCTCCTTTGTTAGCACGTCACTGACTAACACTTACACCAAGAACTGCGACTGTCTCCTCACTAACACTGACTGACTGTCTCTCTGAAACCCTTTTTTAGGAATGTCACTGTTTTTCTAGAAGTCTCTGGTTTCCCACCCGAAAGTTCCGGAGGGCAGGAGAAGGGGAGAGAAGCGCCTAGGGACCAGCGACATTTCCCTAACCACCCCTCAGTTAGTGACAGAGACTAATGGGAGGCGTGGCTCGGCGGCCTTTGGTTTCCTCACAGCTGTGGGCCTCGTGCCTACCGCTAATTGGGTGACACTGCTCCCTCCTCAAAGCTGGTGGTCCCGAACAGCACCATCGTAGCGTGCCAGGCGGTCCAGGTGTACCACCAGCATCTGCTCGGAGTCTCAGCCAGTAGTAGCGCTGCCGTAGTTTGTGAATCGCTCGGTTCGCTCCCAGGTGTCCTCCTGAAGTACCGGCGTGCACTTCCTCCAAGACTTCCGGAACCTTACTCCGGGGAAGTACCAACTGTTCTCCCTGCGTCTTCCCATCGGGTGACTCCCATAACCGGAACAGCACGCCCTCTCTGGTCTTCAACGAGTCCCATTGGGCCCAGTACGACTTGTAGGTGGCGCTCCTCGGTGCGATGTCCTCCCAGGTTGGTCTCATCCCTGCCTCCACTTCCCTCAAGAGTGGCCCCAAGTCTGCGTCCGCCAGCTGCTCCCTCCTCAGGCCTGCGCTATCCCAGCCTTCAGCAGGCACTGCCACAACTACTCGGACTGCTGCGGCACGCTCCTTCTCTTCCACTCTTGTGCACTGGCCGCACTCTACTGGACAGGGTCTTCGGGACATGGCGTCTGCGTTACCGTGGCTCTTCCCTCTACGATGTTCCGAGGTGAAGTCGTACTCCTTCAGCCTCTGGACCCAACGTGCCGTCTGGCCTTCCAGGTTCTTAAAGCTCAATAGCCAGGTTAGGGCGGAATGGTCAGTCCTCAGGTGGAATGGCCGACCGTACAGGTGCTTATGGAAGTGCTCCAAGGTCTTTACTACCGCCAATAATTCTCGTCGGGTGACGCAGTAGTTCTTATCTGCCTTGGATAGCGTCTTGCTGTAGTAGGCTATCACCCGCTCATGGCCGTCCTGGATCTGCGATAGGGCACCTCCAATGCAATGGTCGCTAGCGTCGGTGTCCAAAATGAAGGCGCCACCCGGTTGTGGGAAACCCAAAATTGGAGCACTGCACGGGGTCTCCTTTAGGTGCTGGAAAGCGTTTTCGGCGTCCTCTGTCCTCACATAAGGCCGGTGTTCCTCCGTCAGGCGGGTGAGGGGTTTTGCGATGTTGTCGGCCTTTTCCTCTAAATCATTAAGGCGGTCGTCTACTTGACCCATCCGCTTGCCCAGATTCGTGACGTCATCCCTCACGCCGGCCAACCGTTCCTCAAACTTGGCGGCGAGGACCTCGTTCGCCACCTTCATTTCTTCCGTCTTCTCCGTGAGGTTATCGTTAGCCGTCTTCATTTCTTCCAGCTTTGCGGCCAGGTTGTTATTTGCCGCTTCTATTTTCGTTGTTAATTCGGCCTTCATTTCTTCCATCTTCCCGGTGATGTTGTCGTTGGCCGTCTTCATTTGTTTCAGTTCCGCGGCCAGGTTGTCATTCATAGTCTCCAGCTTCGCGGCCAGGCTGTTATTTGCCGCTTCCGTCTTCTCTGTTAATTCGGCCATCATTTCCATCATCTTCTCCAAAAGTTGTTCCAATGCCGCGTCCATGGTTGTAATGTTCGGTGATGTTATCTTCCCGCTTCCTGACACCAGTGTGACTTTGTGGGTTCGTGAAATGAAAAGTCCAATTTCACCACTCAAAAATGTTCTTTATTTCCACCGACTTACAGTTAAACTCTTGCCAATTACACAGTATTACGTGCTGCACACAATTACAATTCACCAGTTCGTCCGTTACAATTTCACTTGTACTCGCGGTTACGTAAACTCCGATGCACATACACAGTTACGTACAGTCTTCCGTTGCACAATCTTCTCGTTCATTAGCACGGCGCTCCTTTGTTAGCACGTCACTGACTAACACTTACACCAAGAACTGTGACTGTCTCCTCACTAACACTGACTGACTGTCTCTCTGAAACCCTTTTTATAGGAATGTCACTGTTTTTCTAGAAGTCTCTGGTTTCCCACCCGAAAGTTCCGGAGGGCAGGAGAAGGGGAGAGAAGCGCCTAGGGACAAGCGACATTTCCCTAACCACCCCTCAGTTAGTGACAGAGACTAATGGGAGGCGTGGCACGGCGGCCTTTGGTTTCCTCACAGCTGTGGGCCTCGTGCCTACCGCTAATTGGGTGACAATATTCATAACAAATGATTTTTGCTTAACATAAGGAGTACCTTGAGATTGATAAACATAATCTATCCTGCTTTATAAAACACTCCATAGTGAAATGCAAAGTCTGTCCGATTATTTATGGGAGTCAGTACCATATTGCGTTAGCAGCCATTTTGTAATGAAATTGTTTCACCATATGCATTACAAGATCGACCATTCAGTTCCTGCATTTGTATTATTTCCTTCCTTCTTCGCTTCATAAAATCGTGTTGAGTAGTGTTCCGCCCACCGACAACGGCAGAATTAGTTTTGAAATGAGCCACACGTCGAGCAATTGCCCGTGTTGAAGCCGACATGATGTGCATACCCAGGCGACCACCGACAGTAGCAACTGTTGATTTATTACAACACGAGTGTGCACATAGAAGTAGGGTAAGCCGATCAAGTGTAGGAATGGCAAATTCTGAAGGTAGAAAGCTTACACGCCGCACGCTTTGAACGAAGATGACCCGGACTTGCGGAGATATGATTTACGAGGAAGGGTTTGTTGTCGAGGCGCAATTCAAGCTGAAGGAACTGTAAACCGATACAGTTAAGTGTCCTGAGCAGTTCGTGTAACATCAAATAGACAATGAAGTGAATATATCAGTTGCTAAAAAGAAGCGTGGTCTATCAAGGGTACTGTTTTCTTTGAAAATAGCATAAATCGTTAGGTTTCGATATGCTCTGGCGATATTCTTATCATTTGAGAACTTTTGGAGATGAGGGAATTTACTTAGAAGATAAACTCCACTTTATAATCCACAGGGCACCAATGGCTCAGGTGGTTTCGTCTGTGGCCCGCATTCGTAAGTTCCAGATTCGATTCCCGTGGCTGACCTACCTGACCCAAGGGAGCTATCTTTGGCCGCCAGGTGAATGCTGGGTAGGTTAATAGCTTCCCTCGAATTTCCTGTCTCTCCATATCATATCCATTATCATTTCACAATCTCTCTCTCAAGTTACAGGTGTCGGCGGGAATCTCGGCGGTGCATGGCAGGATGATATGCTCATAGTAAACACCTTTTCCTTCGGTAGGATAGTACGGGCTGACCTGGTAGTCCGTTTCCGGACAATGGCAGGTGGGATGCCAGTCGGGTCGACTCTGCCCTCATTGGGTCGGCCTCCCTCTGTCTCCTCTCATCTCATCCGGGAATGCCTCACTTGGGACTTAGGTACAATAAACCACAGGTTTCAGTGTCGAATCCCCTCCATAGTAATCCTAATCCTAAACCAGAGGGCACTTGGATGATAATTTCCCTGGACAGTGGATAAGTTGCAGATGTCTACCAGCTGTGGTGAAATGGTAAAGAATGACCAGGACGATAGGTCTGAGCTCACATCTGGGAGGTCGTGGGTTGATACCCTTGTCCAACTTCCTGACCTATGGGGGTTTCTCCATGGATCACCAGACAAATGCTGAATTTGGTGTCCTTCCGTTTCACCTGATTTTTTAGTTTACTTCACCTATCACCTCGGTTGGCTGTTTTCATTGTTGGTGAGAGTTGCATGGCAAATGCATTGCTCAGTATATCCTTGTCCTCCAGCTCAGGAGAGGTCTCCCAGAAAAGAGCTGCCATCCCCCCCCCTGCCAGCCCCCAAATGAGAGCTGCCACCAAATCCGATACCCGTGGGGGATCGAGTAAGTCTCCAGACGGGGTTGAGGGAAGCCATATATTCCCACGTACTAGCCTGCATAGCTAGTAGGTGTGCTAGATCACCAGGTGGCGCTACCGAGGTTAATCAGTAGCCTTCCCCTTTGGAGTTGGCACGCGTAAGTGGCGTATCCACTTCCATCCCATCTTGTGTCCACCGGACCAGATGGCGGGGGGCTTGTTAGTCTCTAGGTCTTGCCCTATGGAAAGCCCCATGGAGGTGTCAGGCGACCTTTTTGGGACAGCTCAGTAACTCCCTGGTTGTTAGAGGGGACACTCTGTGGATTGCCCTGGTAGATACCCTCGAACTTTATATATGTAGTTGTTAGGGATCCTGCCCTTTCCTCGGTCCGGACATCTTTAGTATCATCTTAGCTAACCCCTCCCAGAGATGCCACATCGTGGGCATAGATCCAGTTGCTAAGTTCTCACCGTATGAAGCAATTAAAATGGGACAAACACATCCAGTATGTATCTAAAATATTAAATAGTGCATGTTTCAATATGAGCTGCATAGCAAAAATAAGCAACTTAGAAGCAAGAAAAATTGTGTTATTCTGTTACTTTCATTTCATAATTACATATGGGATTATACTTTGGAGAAATACCATGGGTTAGGAAACCATCTTTAAAAGACAGAAGAAAATAATCCACAAGACACCAACTAAACCTAAAGAATCTTGTAGAAATTTGTCAAAGACCTAAAAATACTAACCCTACCATCACAATATCTATATGAATTAAATATACACATACAAACTTTGAAACACTATATAATCCACAAACTCATCACTGTCACAGAGAACAATGACTAAAAACAATCTGAAATCTATCATGCATAAGTTGTCACTGTACGAGAAAAGCCTACTGTATGCTGCAATAAAACTCTGCAATAAATTGCCAAACAATATCAGAACAACTAAAGACACAAAATATTTTAGCAAAACATAAAAAGTCTATTAATTGGCAACTCAGTAGAGGAATACATGAATGGTGAGCTAGAACCTTAGTTCCCATAATGCCTTTTTGTAACTTATTTTGGGAATTGTTAATACTCCTACTTGACGAGTCACCAGTTTACTGAGCTTTTGCTCAAAAATTTGTAGTGACAATAAACCATCTTATCTTATCTTTGTCATGGAGTCAAAGTTCTTCATCATCTAAGAATGCAACACAAAGACTTGAAGAAAATCCTGCCATCTCAAACTACCAAATCAAATCAGATCTTATTGACACAATAAAATTTACATGTTGAGCAAAGCTCGTAAACTGGTGTCTCCTCAGTATATATTCATATTCATCTTTAATCATCCTTGATATCTTGTACAAGATAATGGACACGTCAAGTACAATATAAAGAATAACATTAACATAGTAACAGGTAAAAAATATACAAAAGAATATGTGACTACAAGAAATAGATAATATAATAATTTAAAAAACAAAAATGTATAAGAACATAATATATCATACAGCAAAGAGAAAACTAACTAAAAACTCTTGTACAGAATAAAAACATTCTTCAACTAAGAACTTTGTAAAGTAATAAGATAAGATCTTTATTAGCCGCAAGAATTACAACAATATATAAATGAACATACAGAAGCATTTCAAGACCAGAAGACCATCATTTTAAGTAAACTCAAGATTTAAAACTTCCTGTATTGAATATGGCATATGGACTAAGAGTAGCTCATTTAATTTAGTTTTAAAATGTTTCTTATCAAATGCTTTTAAAGTATAGGTATGGTAATTTGTTATACAAACTAATTTCTCTATGGGCGATGCTGTTAAGGCTTTTATTGATCCTATGTGAGGTTAAATGTAAGTTATCAGCTGCTCTTGTGTTATATATATGAAAATCTGAGTTCTTTTTAAAGGAACTGATATTTTGATGGACAAAGCATGCGGTCTCTAAAATGTATACAGACATAACGGGCAATATCTTAAATCCAGAAAAAATGGCTTTGCCTGGAGTTTGCAGGTGTACCTTTTTCATTATTCTTATAATTTTCTTTTGAATCTTAAATATCTGAGATACTCTTGGAGTCATACCCATAGTGGTATGACATAAGAAATATGGGTTTGTACATAACCAAAATACACAGATTGCAAAACATCAGGTGTAACAATATTACTAAGTATTCTAAATGCATAGCATAGACGAGTGAGCTTGTGTGTTAATTTTTCAATATGAGTTTTCCAAGAGAGACTTGAGTCAATCCAAACCCCAAGAACCTTTGTTTCGTTTACTTTTTGGATTACTGAGTTATTCATAAATATTACAATGTAAAAACTACATATAAAATTAAGGATTAATACAAATGTAGGTAATAGCAATAAAATTGTATATGTTTGCTGGAGCTTAAAACTATACAGCTAACAAAATTCAATAATTAGTTTATGTCATCTTGTATATTTTCTTTAAGTAATAGGCTTTCCTAATAAGTAGGTTCTTAACATGTTTTTTTAACAGTGTTTTGTTTTTTTCTTTCTGAATTGCTAGTGGTAGTTTGTTGAATACCTTAATTCCCATATAGTAGGGGCTTTTTTTTTCAAGCAAGGCCAGTCTATGGTCTGCAAAGTTTATACTGTTTCGATCATGGAATATTTTTCGAAACTGTTGTTTTTGTCAAGAGTGGCTCCAACAGTTTTGATTAAAATAGTCTGTATTTGAGTTCTTTTTAGACAAATGAAATGTATAACTTGAACTCTCTGGGAATAGCCTCTGAAGACTTATTCATTTTGGATGACTTTTGCATTACTGGTAATATCTAGAGACCAACAGAATCTTACTGTTTGAAACACCCAATTATTGTCAAATACTTTTTTTTTTTTTTTTTTTTTTTTTTTTTTTTGTAGAGTTAGCTATTTCTAAGTTATTCCTTGAAATTGCTCAAATGGTTTGTACCTACAACAAAATATTTAATAAAACTATGTCACAAATCTATATCTTGATTACATGAAGTAGATAGAAGTATAGGCTTTTGTAATTATAGTTTGTTGAAGAATGGATAAAGAAAGTTACGTAAATTTGTCACATTATATTTTATATATTAATACGTCTTTTCTCCTGGGCATGGAAAGAGATGGAGTTTGGAAACCAGCTTTTAAAAAGTTTGAATATAATTTTTGAGTGCATTCTCCTGTTCTCATATATGTACGTCAAACCACTTCTATAAATATGTAAAATATGAAGCTAGTTACAGTTAAGCAACAAAAACTATACAAATATAATAATTTGTAACATAAAACTTCACTTATCTTAAAAGAAAATGATGAAATTTTTTTATTAATTGATGAGGATCGCGATTTCGTGAACATTCATTCACATCATCAGCTCAAACGACAACAACAAAAAAGTCTTTGTTGTTCAGTTTGCCCTGTTTGGTTGTGTGAATATTAGTGCTCAGCTGGACAGTGCTTACAGACTGTCAGCAAAGCGACACAATTAGCAAGTTGATAGGAAGAGATACATTCTTTCTAGGCTAATAGATTGTATAAAATTTTGTGGGGCATTTGAGCTAGCACTCACTAATAGTAGTGGTGGTAGCAGTAACAGATAGTTCTAGTGTGCATTTTAAGTGTAGGTCTTGTGAACACCCACATTTTTATTCTACGAGCCACCACTGATCCTAAACATTCCCTCCCACTTTCATTATCATAAGTTTTGTGTTGTGGAGGGAAATCTCCATTTTTTTTAGGAAGGGTGGTGGTAAAAATTTCAAATAGGCTATGCATTGATATAGATTGATATCTGTAGCACATCCTCCGTTTTGCCTAGAATACTCATGTCATTGACATAGAGTATAACGAAGTAGAAATTATCTTATTCCTTGCAAATTTTATTTCTGTAGCATTGTATATCTTCCAATTTTGTGTTTCTTGTTAGCAGGTTAAATATGTAACAAATGAACTTGCAGCCTTGCTTTATCATTTGTTTTAATATTCACTATACTATCTTTGTAGAATACCTTCCAGAAGGTTCAGAGATAATTATAACATTTTAAAAGATCCCAAAAGCATTAATCTATCCTCTCACAAGCTTGAAACATTATTTAAAATAGAAAAATAAGGGAGAGAGGGAAGATTATAAAAACAAACTTGTAATTACTGTTAATTAATGTCCATAGGATAATGCATTATCATGGCAATGTCAGGCCAGCAGCATCAGCCACAACAACAGCAACACCATCATCATCACCAACAACAACAGCAGCAGCAGCAGCAGCAACAACAACAGCAACAGCAGCAACAACAATCACAACAGCAGCAACAATGTATGCCACCACATCCTATGCCCGAGTTTCGTGACGCAGATCATTATCGCAGTGCACTAAGTCCATTCTGCATAACAGAGGGCAGCCATGAGATTGTACGTCCTAAACCTCGGAGGTTGGTTTATAATTTACTTTATTATCTTAATATGTAGAAAGAATTTCTCATAATTATTTGTTACAAAATTAAGATACTTTGAAAAGTATAATATATTGCTGACTGGCATTTCATCCCTATTGCTGTATATAAATATTTTATTAATATTACCAAAATTTACTTATTTCAGGTAAGTTGTATGAAGCAAAGTTTGAATAGTCTAATAAATATACATCTGTAATTCATGTTAATCATTGTTAACATGTATTGCGTTAAGTATGCTAAATTTAAAATTTATTTGTCAATTGCCAAGGCAATAAGGATGAAATAATCATTATATGTACTTTTATGGTTCTAGTTTTACTAGTCATCAATACTTATGGTACCAGTAGGAAGTGATGTTACACCCAACAGCATCATAACCTAAAAAATAGGTTATTAATGAATCAAATGTATGAATTATTTATTGATTAAAATATTAAATGTACAATTGGACATGTAAACATTAAAAAGCAATTCAATTCTTTTTATTTCTTCAGTACATCTTGAGGTGGAACCTGGATTTTCACATGAATTATACAAATTATTAGGCTTATCTTAAACAACGCTAGTAGATGCTTCATGAGATGGACCACCAATTTGTTCATGAACATGAAAATGTGCCAATAAAACTGTCTCACGGGTATAACTGTTAGCGTTTTTATCAAAGCACCACTTTCAGAAAACTTTGTAAGCTCAACATATCTTTCCTTCAACTTTGCTGGTAAAAGTATGCACATGCTAGATCCACAGCCTCTAGAATAGCAATGTCACTCATTTTTATAAAATTTTACTGCTTTATAGTAACCATCAAAAATTGAAAGATTCAATTCTGCTACATAAACAAATAACCTAACAACCAGCACATGTGTTACTTCAATTAATTCATTAACAAAAGTGGATAAGAAGTCTGCCCATATAATTTAGATTAATTTATTATTTTATCTTAATGTCCAATAAAATATGGAATAGCAATTTTGATTTATTATTACTTGTAACAGTTTTATCAAGTATTGCAAAAAATAATTGGCTAACTCCGAACTGTAGGTTACTTATCACTAAAGGCCAGGGGCATGTGCGTTTTTCCATCTGTATACTGCACACAGACTGTATTGTTATTGGCCACAGATGTAAACAACTGCAGGCAGGTATAGCCTGACCATGACAACTGCCACACTACCAGAGAAAACAAAACAGTTGCATTATAGCATCTGCATACACTTCTAAAACAATGCTTCATTACCTTATGGAATAATACACTACATTTTTTTTTTTTTTAGTTAATTGATGGAAATTAATCATTTCTCCACACTAGCCATATATAGGCTAAGGTTTTTGATAGATAGAGTCAACATGAAACATTCAATGCCATGGCAATGCTACATTGTTTTCGACGGTTGCATATTTGATGGTCCTGCTCTACATCTGATGTCATTCATACTCTGTGTCCAACTAACTTGTATCGCATGTGAGCGCACATCTCTCCGGCCTTTACTTATCATTTACACACAAAAATCAAGAACTAACTTTAGCAGCCAGAACCAATATAACAAAACCAACCAACAGAACCAATATAAATATAAATGTTACACACCAATATAAATGTTACACTTTTTGCAGATGATACAAATATTTTTATCAAAGGGGTGAATAAGGAAGGGGCAGATGTACATATTGAAAATAATCTAAAATATATTCAAAAATGGTTTAGTGCCAATATGTTAATATTGAGTAAGGAGAAAACAGCAGCCCTAAGCTTCTATAATAAAATGAGGGAAGTCAATTGTATCCAAAATTAATACTGGGACAAGACCAAATACATTACGTACAAACTATCAAATTTCTGGGACTAATACTAGATGAAAATTTAAATTGGGAAACTCACATAGAGGCATTGACGAAAAAGCTTAGTAAAATGTGTTTCTTAATGAGGGCGATTACAGGCATGTCAAGCTTGAAAGTTCAGAGAATAGTGTACTTTTCATATATACACAGTTTGTTGGCATATGGTATAATTTTTTGGGGAAATTCTAAAGACAGTATAAAAGTATTCAGATACCAAAAGAAAATAATTAGAATCATAGCAGATGTCTCAAGCACAACTAGTTGTAAGCCATACTTCAGTAAATTAGGTATCTTACCACTGCCAAGTATATACATATATGAAACTCTTGTACATATGAAAGCAAGCCTAAGTTTATTCAAAACAAATTCTGAAATTCATATACACAACACTAGAACAAAGAATAATTTATTTGTGAAGTCACACAAAACAAAGATGTATGAAAATAGTTTCACATATGCTGGCTTACATCTTTACAATAAGCTACCTGAATCTATAAAAAAGATTGAATCACAACATCAATTTAAGAAATTGTTATTAAACTTCCTTAGAGCCAATAGCTTCTACAGCGTGGATGAATTTTTAAATTTGTAAATATTTAGTTAGCTACCTTAATTATAAATATTGTACTTAGTTTTTAGTTTTTAGTTCTTAGTTTTTAATTTGACGTGTCCTATAACATGTACATGTTTTAATGGATGAATCAATAAATCAAATCAAATCAAATCAAAGCAACAACCAAACAGCTGGTTGCAGTACACTGGAATCTGCAGTACAACATGACCAGGCCAAGTTACGAAGTCACAAAACAGTTCAGAATGAAAAGCAATTATCATATGATTAAGCAGTTAATCTTAGGAATAATTGGATAAAACTTTCCTGCGTATCTTTTCATTGATCACTACCTTCAGTTCTTGAAGCACTCCTTGGCTAATTTTAATTGAACTGTCACAATAAAATGTAACCCATGGCATAACAGCCCACCAGCAGGCCAGAACTTGCCAATCCGACTGCCGGCCTCACACCCACATACACAAGGTGCATGTCTGCCTCACATTTAAGAGGTTCTGAGTTCAAATCTCGGTTAGGGTGAGTTACCTGGATAAGTTGCAAAAACTATTTGTAGTTGGTTTATTGATACTCGTCACTTACTTTTTATATTATTGAGAGACTAGTTTCAAAGGCAATCGCCTCCATTTTCAATCTCTTTCTAACTGGCCAGTTGAAAAAATTGAGTCAACCACAGAACTGAGGATAGGGAAGAAGTTCCCAGAAACTAGTCTTCATTAAAAAACTTGTAAGTGGAGAAAAGTATATACAAGATTGACTCATTTGCCTAATTTTAGTAATAACTACAAATAGTTTTTGCGATTAATTTTGATGTCACTGTTACTAAATTCCTTCAAACACATACCTGGATAAGGTTTTTTCCAGGGTTTTCCCTTATCCTGATAGACAAATGTCAGGTAACTCTAAGCTCCATGGACTCATTTGACCATCATTTCACCCATTTCATTCCTTGTCCAATATGACTTAACATTGACTTACATTGGAGAACTAAATTGAAAAGGAAAATAAGACATACACAAGGTAGAGGTGGGCGGTCATCCAACTGATATAGGGAGGAGATGTGGTGAGCACCTCGGCACCTAACGCAGCACCTCAAGTTCCTCACAATGCTGAATGGACACCAGTCATATACCCAAACTTAAAATTTGCACCCCAGGGGTAGGATCAATCCTGGGTGAATTTTGTGGCAGGGAACCAAAGCACAATGTTCTAGCCCTCTAAGCCACAGTACAGGACGAACTGTAGCAATTCTAGGATAAAATACTGTAGTTTTACTTTCTGTATTTCCTTGGAATCTATTGTGAAAAAGTATTCAGTATTACTTTTTGCTTCCTTTTGCAAAGTGAGTGCAGTTGTTTCATTAAAATAATATAAACCAAGACAATGTTATTTTATTTTTTAACTATATTGCTACTCAACAGTTCAGTTTCGTAACAAATAATAATTATCAAACTGAAAAATTCAATGCCATGGCCAGGATTTGAACCACGGATCTACTGGTTTCTCTATACTGCTAGTGTGAAGGAACGATTAATTTCCATCAATTTCCATTGCTGTTGAAATACCCACTAGAGTACTTCGATCTCGCCACTGCCACTGAGGATGTCTGCCGTAGTCGCAGACGAAACGTCTGGGAAGAAGAAGGAGCCCAGCAGACCACGGCCTACAAGCCCGGAATATACTTCAACTAGTATTATTAAATAATAATTATTGCTTTCTTGGAGTGTATGTATGATGTAGCTATATATAATAAACAAAAAATAAAAACTGCACATATTTCAAAACAAAAAATGTACATAGGAGCTGTAGCTTTCCTGGCAGCATGAGTATTCCAAGTTCTGTCGGACTTCAAGCCAGGTGTAGATGTGGTGATGTACTGACGTTTTGGGAAATGTTCCCAACATTTCGGGAACAATGTATGCTCCCAAAACGTCAGTACATCACCACATCTACACCTTACTTGAAGCCTGACAGAACTTGGAAAAAATGTACATATTCCTTACAAACATTCATGTTACCACTCCAACCAATTGTTTTATTAATGATACTATGTATTAAACCATACAACATTCCAATTTGGTATTATACTAAAAATGCAGCCCTGGTTTTAAATGAAGCCACAATTTACCAATTAGCATACTTGAAATCTGGAGTAAATGTCTACTAGGAACTTAAGAGAAAGAGGAAGATGGTACACATAACTTATTTATAAAAGTTGTTTTGTAACAAAAGTCATAGAAAAAATATATTTATCATCAGTTTTTTGTCAAACATTCATTACAAAAGCATTCTAATGAAAACATTTTAAAAATGTTAAACGCTTTCAGTAAAATCAAGAAGTTTCACACAGATTACTGGGGAAAATGAGGTATTGTTGCTATCTAGCTAATTTAAGTTAAAAAGTTTTTCATTCTTGGGAAATGGTAATTAAAGTGTTGTTGGAGCATGGGAATTAGAGCAATGAGAGCAGTATAGAAAGAGAATTGCATGGCCCAATTTGTGTGAGAGTAAACTTCAGTCATTGTCTTATCCTCATCTCTATTATTGCTGGTTTTAATTCCTTATCACCATCTTTATTCACATTGTTTTATGCTTTCAAATTACTTTCTTCTGATGTCATATGAAACTTTCACAGCCAAAATTAAAGTGTGTTTCAACAGACTTCTATCCTTGCTTCATGTAATGGGCAATAGGATTATTAGCTTAGCAATAAATTTATCAGCATCTCTCTATTATCATATTAACCAAGAACAATTTGTTAGCCATTGCCTTCCATAATACACTTGACACAAAGACATGTTATACATACTGCAAAAGCAATTGAAGTTCACTATGTTAAGACAATTTTAGCTATGCAAAGTTTCCTAAGTTGTTTCACAATTCAGGCATTATCTAACATTTAGAAATTTTCAAACCATTGCAGTATTTGAGTTTGATTTATGAGTCACTATGTTTACACTCAAACTTCACTTACTTGTTGTATAATTGAAACATTGCAGTATGTTCTAGAATAGGAGAGTAGACCTAGATGGCACAGGAAGTTGAGCGTACATTCAGTTCTGACTACTTGCACACTTTACATTTGCAGTACATAACAGTAACTTTTGCAAGAAAAAATTTAGATATACTGGTAAAGTTTAGTATATGGTAAACCTATTTACAGGTTTAAGTTAATTGATGGAAATTAATCATTTCTTCACACTAGCCGTGTATAGGCTAAGGTTTTGGATAAATGGAGTCAAACTGAAAAATTCAATGCCACGGCCAGGATTTGAACCATGGATCTCCCGGTTTCCATCCAGTTGCTCTTGCCCATTGAGCTACCATGGCCAGCATACCATCATGACATTAAATTAATGATAAAGCTTGGGACTCAAGTATTTACAATAGTAAGTCGCCACAAACATAGCTCAAATACGAGAGCCTCCACTGGTTTAGGGAAAATATGAGTCAATTAGATAATTTACAAGTTACAAGTTTTAAATGGTATGACTCAATTTTAGTCTTTATACATGAAATTAGCTTCACTCTTAACAACGCTTTTATTTATAGCCTCTCTTGTATTTTTCTTTAGTCTTTTCTAATTATTCACACAACTTCCTAATCTCTTCTGAATTGTTCGCCTTCCTACTACTCATTTTAATTATTTCTTTTGGTAATTGCAAACACTTAACCAGTACCCATTGTTCCCTCCATAATTTTGTCTCTTTACATTCCAAAATAAAATGTAGCTTATTTACCATTTGCTCACATAATGGGCACTTCTGTGGGTTCATTTCCAGTTTTATTGTCTCAGATCTAAATCATGCCTACTCCTTCCCTTTCCAACTTATTACACATTTTGATATATTCTTCCCTGCCGCAATCTTCTTTGATTTGCCTGTACATTACCAAAGTTCTCTTGTCTCTAATACTGCTAAACATCTCTGTATATTGATATCCTCAATTCTCTGTCTGATCACTTTCCAAAACTTTCCTTTTAAAATTTCTCTATCTCTCCATACATTCCTCACTCCTTTTTCCTCTATAATCTTCTGTACAGATAAATCCCAACTATCAGGCATAGTCATACATGGTTTTACTATATTCTGGTCTTCTAATGCTGTAACTCTATACCAAAACTCTATCAATATTTCAGTTATTAGTTCTTTACTTCCTGCTCTATCTAATTCCAGCATTACGACTCCCTTAGGTGATGCAGCTGGTAAGTCCAAAATTAATTAACCAAAACTTCTAAATATTAAGTCCACCCCTTGCCACCCTTCATCTTATCCCTGTACCTCTATCCCATATAGCATTTTAGTTTCCACTTTTGCTGTATGCACTTTTTATAACCATTTAATTTGTATAACTGTTGCTATATGTAGTTGTAAATATATAGGAACTTAAAATGTTTTACAGAAAACAGCCATTAGCTCCATCCAGAACTTCAAATTAATTTTCTGAATGAGACAGAACCAGCCATCTAAAATGTTTTGTGCCTCCTTTGAAAATTACATCCTGATTGTCTTGCAAAGAAGCTTCATTGCCAGCCCATATGATGCTTATGGCCACTGGAAACTATTTTGAATTAGAAAGCATCTTTGCAGTAAACAATTCATTAATTAGTACAAAATTGAATCGAGAATATATTGACACATTGCTTCACTCATCTGTTTATTCACAGGACATGTTTCAAGAGCTCTTGCTCTTATCCTCAGCTGATACTCGACTAGTGTCATTAATTGCTGAAGTGCAGTAGGGAAGCCAATGATAGCTAAATTTTTAATATAAAAATTATTTGTGGTTGGTTTATTGTTGAAATTATAATCCTGACAAAGTACAATATTTTGGTATTATGCACAGTTGTGTAAATTAGAACTTAAGTTTTGGAATTGGGAGAAAGTCAGTGATGGACAAGTCTTCTGGAAGGATTTCGAAGTTCATTAGTTGGTTTTTATGCTTTTTTATGTATATTTTCTCCCTATGTTTTTGTACGTATTTTAGTAATTTGGTGCTATCTTCAATTTCATGATTTTGAGACCAAAAATGAGCTTCTATTGCGGACTTATCAATATTTTTGTATCTTAAGTGCCTGAAATGTTCTTTCTTCCCAGTGCCTATGTTTCTTTTTGTCCTCTGTATATAATTTTTTTCACAGTCTTTACACTTTATCTTGTAAATTCCTGATTTTTCTTCTGGTTTTATACCATCTGTATTGTTGCTGTTTTGCTATACTGTCTGTATTGTTGCTATTGTTGTCCCACATTTAAATTCATCACAAAATCAACAGAGGCAGCAGCAACTCTATTACTACCCACACCACTGGATCAAGCTTTAGTCGCAGTAAAGCTGATGATGCAAACAATAATTCGCGAAACATGTCCTCAATATAGGTACATAAGTGAAGCTGATGTGTAAAACATATGACTCATCTATAATTTAATTATGTTTTGCTTCACTGTGGTGTTCCAATACAGTAAAATTTCTATTTATTCCTTTATGTTTATTATCACTTAGCACCATTGTTAAAGGTTAGGAGATTATCATACATTCAGAGAATAATACCTTAAAATACCTATAATTAATGAATACTAGACATGACATCAATTTGGAAACATCTCTAATAAAATACGTTAATCACCCCATAGACCTTTCCGTATGGGAAAAAATCTTCATTAACAAAAATCGTCATAGAGTCATGAATTTTGAAACTCCACCACCGGACATCTTTGACAAGTACATCATGCCATCTATTGACAATACGGAGAAAGAAGAAACCACTACAACTTGCACTAGTCGAGTATCAGCTGAGGATAGGAGCAAGAGCTCTTGAAACATGTCCTGTGAATAAACAGTGTGAGTGAAGCAATGTGTCAATATATTCTCGATTCAATTTTGTAATAAAGGGAGAGTTTATGATGTCATTAAAAATAGATCACAACATACATTCTTTCACTTTATAGAAAAAGATGCTGAATTTTTCTTAATCAGCAGTATTACACATGAGTCTTCAGTTTCTTAAGAAAAGAAAGAAGACTATTCATTATTCTTTGATCTTGCAGACACTGTCAAGAATTCTTTACAGATCTGTCCTGTCTTGCAAAATATTATTCAAGTGTTTTCAATAAAAACTCAAATCTAGGTCAAACTTAACAGTGATGTTCTTATACAAATACACAGATGCAAAATGAAAGTGGGTTGGTATGTAATGTCAAGTCATCTTAAATTTGAAATTAAAGCAGAGCAGAAATATTTTTTTTTAATTATGGTTAAAGTGATAATTTCAGATTAATTAAAGCAGCAGAATATATCTGCTGCTGATAAAAATCTAGAACTATTTATAATTTATCTTCAAACTATTATAAATATTTTCAAACACTTTTTTTTCCTTAAAAATGAGTTGTCATATCCTTCTTCTTTAGCCATTGCTTTTAATATTTTTGTTTGAAACATTAAAATAATGTTAATCTGAAAACTGACCTATCTTGCTCTCTGCAAATTATATCTATGATGTTAAGGAAGTTTTGTAGGTATGTTGTTAAACTTTGTAAGAATGTGTCCACTGAAAGACACTTTAAAGTTTAAAGTTAACTTTGATGTTGATCTGAAGGAAATTCACAACTTGATCTCTTCCTGCTTCTCTTTCATTAGCTACATCATATCATAGGGAAATAAATTTATTATATCTCAAGACACTTATAAGTGCTGAACATAATAACAGAGTTGTGAGGTGAGTATTGCATTTGATGCTATCTAGAGCAGCTAGTGGAAGGAAGCAATTATAACAAAACAATGCTGAGAATTCTCGTCCCCTCTCTTTTCACTTTTATGCTGGGTAAGGAACTTCCGTTTTAGAATCTTTGACATCAGTCCTTGAGAGGAAATGGAGCTAACCATTCTCTTTAGCTTCACTGTGTTTGTGACTGTGTATGTGTTTAAAACTTTATTGTACTTTGAACATATAACTGAAAGTTGATTTGGAGAATATCTGTTTTATAAATCATATCAACATATATTGGAGTGAAGTTCATTGAGTTTAGAACCAACATTTAGAAATGAGTTACTTTCATATTAGTGAGCATTGTGATTGTTTCAATTTTTACAATTTTAATAGAATATGCACAATGTGTATTTCTGATACATTGTATTAAGTATAACACTGAAGTTATTATTTCGGTATTCAGGAGTATAGAATATCAAAAGCGTAAGTTAAATGAAGCATAAGAATGTCTTGTGAAAGAGGGTGCTCATGTCACCTGTGCAGGGAGCTCCATAGTTTCCAGATTAAGCAACTTCCTACGTCCTCAGAAATAGAAAATTTCATTTTAAAAAGACCAAGTGTAACTGCTTTGCCAGGTTTTCAAAACAGAAAATTATATCATAGTGAAAGGAGCAGAATATTCCCCAAAAAAAGTAGAAATGATATCAATAATAAAACTTTTGCATTAAGGGTACCAAATATCAAAATGTCTATTATTGGTTACTGGAAGAACAAAGATTCAGATGAAAGGAAATCTGAATGTGCTAAAACTAAAAAATTAACTGAATTTCAAGCCTCCTTTTGCAACTTACCCAACCAAGAGGCAAGCATTTTAAGAACGGATATTCCAAATAGTGTAATCGAAGATGTGGAGTGTAATAAGAGGACAAGTAATGATCTGGAAAGAAGAGGAAACCATAATGAATTGTTATGGAACATTAATGGACAAAATGTGAGAGTAGACTGTGAACAGATGAAAACTAGTAACAAAATAGTGTTGAAAGTTGCTTCTCCAGAAGAGGAATGGATGGATTCGGTAGAAGCAAGAAAAAGTGTGTCCAACGTAAAGGAAGAAAATGAAGGAATTGAGGATGGCAAAGGATGGAATATTGAAAGGAATCTCTTATCAGATACAGTTCCAGAAGGTTCAACCCAGCTAGAGGTAGTGATTGGAAAGCATAGCAATGGAATTGCTCCAGGGTATGTCGTAAATCTCATTATAAGTGCTTTTAGTGTCACGTTGTATATAAAAGCACCTCTGCTTCTATGTATGGTTAATTTGCGGGATTAATTCTGTAGGGTTAATTGGGGTTAATTTGGGGGATGAAACAGGTGGAGAGCAAAAATCTCACAAGTGTTAACAAAAACTTCAAAACATGTAATTTATTTGTCCTTTTAACAGTTCAAACATATGGGCTGTGGAGTGGTACCCTTAACCTAATACCAAATTATTGGATATTCAATTTTTGTTCCTTCCAAATCTATTTAATGTTCTTGTAAGTGACATCTTGAGGACCAGATAATGAGAAGTGATCTTTATTGAATGTTGACCTCTTATTTTGCCACAGCAATTGAATTTTTCATTTTGAAGAACTGAAGAATTCAGTTTTGTAAAGATTATTACCAATTAATCATAGCCTACTATGTTAATACTATCAATATAAGATTAATATCCTGGATGTTCACATATTAAGTTTTTATTTTGAAATATAGCTGCCCAAGATAAACTCAGACATAGGAATATAATCTAATACTTCCTGTATTTTGCTCACATATTGCATTTTCATTAGCATGACTAAATGAATGAAAGAAACCTGTGCTTATATTTCTACAAGGAGGGATTTATTAATTTTTAAATGGTAAATTTTTTTGTATATGTTCATGGTGACATCTTCTGGATAGGGGAGACCTCTTATATCAAGATTTTAATGTTGAAACTTAAAAAATATTTTATACCTTATGTAATATTATTTGTTTTGCTATATTTATTTTCCAATCTGTCATCTATTTATTGAAATATACAATTCTAAACTATTTGTTTTAAATGTAGAATATGACAAAAGACTAAAGAGTTTATTAAGACAAACATTTCTATATACAGAGTATTTCAAAATGACACTGAAAGAGCATATAGAAGTAGTTGCTCAGCTTCTATGTGACATATAGATAAGAGATAATCAGGCAAAAAATTAACTGTAATTTTTTTTGTAATTTACGTCCTCCAACATTAAGTCATATCGGACGATGAATGGAATGGGTGAAATGATACTCAAATGAGCCCGGGGTCCATAGAGCTTAGAGTTACCCAACATTCGTCTCTCAGAATAAGGGAAAACCACGAAAAAAACCTTATCCAGGTTACTCACCCTACCGAGATTCGAACTCGGCACCTCTTGAACGTGAGTCAGACATGCTACCACCATGCTACCGAGGCGGGCTTAACTGTAATGATATATTATCAAAGCTGTTTTGTGCCTTGGTGCACTTACATCTCCATAAATATAAAGTATTTGAAGTCCTTGAGGGATATTATACAAATAAAAATATTTGCTAATTAACTTCCACTTATCTTAAAAAGTTGATGTTAATACTTCTATCTTCTTCTTAAGATAAGTGGAAGTTAACTAACAAATATTTTTATTTGTATAATATTTATTACTCCACTGTAACTAGCTTCATTTTCTGTTTAATCCTTGAGGGATAGTTGTGAATAGTATTAGAATGGGTAAATTTGTGCAGATTGTTCTTCACGTAGATAAGACAGTTCAAAACATAAATACAAGGAAGTGTTGAATATCCCCATTTAATAAATAGTGGTTTATAATATCCAGTAGGCGGAGCTCCACATATGATCCTCACTGTCCTCTTTTCTAAAATAAGTCGTTTTTTTGCATTGGTATGGTTGCGCCACAGAAAGACTTCATAGTTGAGATGGCTATAAATATGACTATAATATTCCTTCATTAATGATACTCTGTCCATATTTTGTCTTAAAATGCATAACATAAATTGTCCAGAACTTTATCAAGGTAAATACCTAAGAATCTCATACTGTTTTCAAGACCACTTGAAACACGATTTAAATTAAAATGAATGTTTACTGTTGTTTTGATTTATACTTAATTTATTGGCATCACACCATGTTTTTACTTTTGTATAGGCACCTTCTACTTTATCATCATCTTTATAGCAAATTCAGAGCTAAATCATTGGCAGACAGATATATTTCAATAACACTGTCTCATACATATTGAGGTATATTGTTAATATAAGCAGTCATTCTGTTTTAAGTATGGGGACAGTAGCAGTGGAATTTGCAAGCTATCATTCTTTGTAGCTGACTTCTCTGATAGTGCTGATGAAATGCTTCAAGTCATTTGTCAAACTGGAGTTAATTGACCTAATAGTTGTTGTTTTTCACCAATGGCACTGAGGATTAATTGATCTGCATCATTTTCCCCCTGGGTTCCCAATATTATTGACCTAATAAGTGGTTGGACTATAAAGCACGGGACTTAAAATACTTGTGTTGTAAGTCGTATTAAGGTAGTTATCTCATGTGATATGAGAATTTCTAGTGGTTTACTGGGAAAAATACAAGTCAGTTGGAGAATTTAATGTCATGCTGACAAGTTGGCCATGGTAGCTAAATGGTTAAGAGCAACTGCACAGAGACCAGGAGATTCATGGTTCAAATCTCGGCTATCGCAGTGAATTTTTCAGTCTGACTCTACTTTTCCAAGAAATCCAGAAATTAAAATATTTTGTGTTATTGTTAGTCTCATAACGCAGTGTTTTCCATTAATATTTGAATATACGTTTGTAGTTATTGTTACTTCTAACCTTTGAATTTCTCATTCGCTAGAATTCTGTTGCTAATGACTAACTTTCTGTTAAATACGAGAGAGTCAACATAAAAATTCAATTCCATGTCTTGGATTTGAACCAAGGATCTCCTGGTTTCTGTCCAGTCGCTCTTACTCATTGAGATACCATGGCCAATGTGCCGTCCTGACATTAATTTCTCCAGTTGACTCATATATATACTTTCCGGGTAAACCATTAAGGGTTCTCGTATTCAAGAAACACCATTTTTGGTGACTCACTATCGTAAGTACTTAAGTCCCAGGCTTCATCGTTAAACTCTTATTATTAAATTATTCAATTTATTAAAAACCTTAACCTATATATGGCTAGTGTGAAGAAATGATTAATTTCCATCAATTAACTTAAAATTTCTGTTCAATGTTTATTATAGCACTTCTATTTTCTGACATCTTAAATACAAGTAAACCACAGTGGCCAACATCAATGGGGGGGGGGGGGGATGGACATAAGGATTAACTGTATACAATACCAAGTACTTGTGTTGGAATTTAAGATTAAGGCAAAAGAACACTGCCAGTTGTTATACCAATTTCCAAATTTGAATATGTTTTATTCTTTCCTTCATTGATTTTTGATTTCTCTTTCTCTGCTGATTGAGTTAAGTTTTTGTTCAGCATAGTCAGTTAAGAAGGTTTTTAATGTATGCTGTTAGTATTATGCAGTAATGTTGTAAAATATAAACATTCTAAATTTTAGTTCTAAGAAGATAATCACAATACATCAAGATGGTTATTTTCAATGGCACATTTTCCTTGCCAGATTATTTCAAATCTGTTAAAGCAAAAACATTGTTTTTAGAGACATTGTTGCTTTTAAATGTTTAAATGTTAAATACTTAATACCATTCTAGTTTTCATTCTACGAGTTAAGTTATTTATATGAAGCATATATTCAACTTTGAATTTTAAAATGTTTTAGACCTGGTGGAAGCAGAGATATGGTTCCATCATCTACTTATGGTTATCAGCAGACTCCTCCTTCAAACAACACAACTGAGCTGACACAGGTATCACAACTTTTTCTTCTTAAATTACATTTTAATTTTCTTTTTACCAACATATATATTTCATGAAGTTCATATTAATCTTAACAGAGTTAACATTTATTTGTGTAATAACTTTTCCTGTTTCTTAAAATTTTGATATTTTACAGTCCTGAAATTATTAGTTGAGCAATAGTGCATAATGTTATATTCATTGTTGCTGATCTTTTGTCTTGATCTATCTTTAAATGGAGGCTATTGACAATGATAATAACTGTACAGGCTTACTAATAGATCTAACCAAGGCATTTGACATGATTCATCATGAAATTCTGTTACAAAAGCTGTACTATTATGGGATAAGGGGAATAGTATGGGATTGGTTCCAATCATATTTAAAAAATCGGAAACAAATGGTGGAAATCACAAATGTCGATGAGCGGAATGTCGTACGTAATCACTATTCAAAAATGAAAAAAAATTAAATATGGAGTTCCCCAGGGATCCATACTAGGACCCGTCCCCTTTTTAATATTCATAAACGACTTCCCAAATTATTTAAATCCAACTCGAGTAACTATGTTTGCTGATGACACAAATGTTATAATAAAGGGAAATGAAAATGCAAAACACATAACCAGTAAAATTGAAACTTGGTTTGCTGAAAACAAATTGATTATTAATACAAACAAATCTTCAGCAATATCATTTCGTCACAAACAAAATAAAAATGTTGGCAAACCTGACATCAAGTTGTATGGTGCATGTGTTTCTTATAAGACAGAATCAAATTTTCTGGGAGTATGGATAGATCAGCATTTAGACTGGGAAGCACACATAAAATATCTAGTAATAAAGTTAAATAAATTCTACTTCTCATTAAGAGTAATAAAAAATGAGTTGTATGCAAGTGACATGAGAACCTTATATTTTGCATATGCAGAAAGTCTAATGAGGTATGGCATTATGTTTTGGGGGGATAGTAAAGACAGTCACTTGGTTTTTAAAGTACAAAAAAGGATTGTTAGATGCCTAATGTCAGGAAAAAAATATGACTCCTGCAGGAACTTCTTTAAGAAGTTGAAAATCTTGACTCTGCCCAGTCTGTATATATACTGTTTGCTATGTTATACAAAACAAAACCTTGAAAATTTCACCACAAATAATCAAATACATCATCATAACACCAGAGGTAAAACAGACTTAAGAACAATAACACATAGAACTACACTTTATTCCAAAGGAGTTAGATATTCAGCAGTCACTCTGTATAATAAACTACCGGCCAATCTGAAAAACATAAAATCCATGAGGTGTTTCAAACTATCGTTGAAAGAAATTTTATTAAGTGATTCATATTATGATATAAGTGAATTTCTAGATACACTGTAGCTGGCCATATAATTGTATATATTTGTGATGCATTTTAAATGCTGTGTAGTTGTAGAGCCATGCAACTATATATATTTATGAGTTCATGCTTAGATCTTATTAATTACACTTGGTGCAACTTATTTTTTATTTTTATACTTATATTATTTGTATTGTTCTAAATATTTGTATTGACGTATCCAATGTCATTGTATTGACTTAACGGATGAATAAAACTACTACTTACTACTACTACTAAATGTTTGTACGAGAATTGGCTGATAAGTCCGGGCCTCACAATAAAAAAGAAACATTTAAAATGTTTTTTTATTTCTCAACATAATTTACAGAAAGGCTAATATATTTGTCTATTGGTGTTATAATTTAATTAAACTATCTCTGATTTATCATGGTCCTCAAAATAGCTGTTTACCGCATCAATGACCTCCTAATCCTCCAAGAAATTTTTTGAGGTTTGTTACTGAGTGCTAGATCTGGCAAATAGGGTGGATGTTCAAGCAATACAAACTTCAATTAGCGCAATTTAATTGTATTGGAACACCACAGTGAAGCAAAACAATTATCATTTTAGTTAATTGATGGAAATTAATCATTTCTTCACACTAGCCGTTTATAGGCTAAAGTTTTTGATAGAGTCAACATGAAAAATTGAATGCCACGAATATAATAAATATACGAGTCAAATGGAGAATTTAATGTCATGATGGCAAGTTGGCCATGGTAGCTCAATAGGTTAGAGCGACTGGACAGAAACCAGGAGATCCATGGTTCAAATCCTGGCCGTGGCATTGAATTTTACAAGTTGACTCTATCTATCAAAAACCTTAGCCTATATGTGGCTAGTATATAGTTAATTTCCATCAGTTAACTAAAATAATAAGAGTTAAATGATGAAGCCTGGGATTCAAGTACTTACAATAGTAAGTCACCACAATTGGTGTATCTCGGAAGCGAGAGCCCCTAGTGGTCTACCGGGGAAATATACAAGTCAAATAGAGAATTTAATGTCAGGACGGCACGTTGGCCATGGTAGCTCAATAGGTTAGAGCGACTGGACGGAAACCAGGAGATCCGTGGTTCAAATCCCAGCCGTGGCATTGAATTTTTCATGTTGACTCTATCTATCAGAAACAATTATTATTTAATAATTGTTTTGCTTCACTGTGGTGTTCCAATACAGGTAAATTTTGATATATTGAAGTGACCGTCAAATTGAGAGGAACGTAAGTGAAGCTGATGTGAAATAAATACGACTCATCTATAATTAAATAATTTAATTAGCACATTTTTTGCATTGCAGTGACTGAACAATGGGCCAGAGCATTGTCCTGAAGAAACAAGATTTTTTTCCTTTGCCAAATGAAGTCTTTTTCTTTTCACTTCATCACTGAAATGTGGCAGTAAGCTTCGGTAGTAATCAAAAAAGATACTTTTACCCTTTTCCAAGTAATCAATAAAAATAATTCCCTGTGCATCCCAGAAAACACTCGCCATAACCTTGTTAGCTGTCAAATTTGACTTTACCTTTTTTGGAGTTCGTTCATCTGGCGCAATCCACTGTTTTTACTGTGATTTACTTTCTGGAGTGTAGTGATGTATCCTAGTTTCATCCATGGTAATAAGGCATCTCAAAAATTCACTGGAATTTTCACAATAGAGCACTAAATTCTTAACAGAAACAGTTTTTCTTTGCAACTTTTGAATCAGGTGTCAACAAACATGGCACCCATCTTGCTCAGACCTTGTGAAAGCCCAAAATATTACTTAAAATATCACCTGCACATTCTTTTGATATGTTTACAGCCTCTAATATCTCAAAAAACTTTAATTTGTGGTCTTCCAATACTAAACAATGAATTTTTTCAATGATTTCTGGAGTTGTGACTTCTACAGGGTGTCCAGAGCGAGGCTCATCACTAGTGCTCGTACGTCTCATTTTAAACTCTGCAACCCACCTTTTAATCATTGTATATGAAGGGGCAGAGTCTTTCAATGTACATATTTCCCATTGTACTGTACTATTCAAATGTACTCTCCATTTCTGCCTTTATTTCTTTAGGCATTTAGCCTTTCAAATGGAAGAATTTAATCACTGCTCGTTTTTCCATATGCTCCATTTTCGTGAAACTTCTACACTTGTCTTGTTTAAAATGCTATCATTAAAAAACTAAACAAGCTATTGACCTGTAACTATGAACACAAGCTAGTCTAGAGTTATACATTTGGTATACTGAAAAGTGAGACCAGGGATATACAGCTGAGTGAGCGAGTATGGTTACATTTTAAGATATCTCTGAACAAAAACATTTTTAAGAATAAATCTTAAGTCTTAATTGGATATAAATTTGTTTCAGAGGTCAGGAAACGTACAGAGCCAACATCCACTTGGTCCTTTAAGAATGTCAAATTCAAAAGCTTCTAGTGAAGACAAAAACTTCAGCACATCGTGCAACAGTGGCAAAAGTCCTGCTCCTCCTGCTCTCCTTCGAGGATGCCCCACACCTTCAAAGCTTCACCCCCCTACACCACATAGCATCGCCAACACAACTACTAATATGAATACGATCACCACCACGACATCTGTGTGTTCAACAGAGAGCAGTGCTGGTAGCAGTGAAACTATGATAGAACAAATTGTGCCAGAAAGGGACACACATCCTAGCACTACTATAAACAGCACAGACATGTGTAACAATAGTAATGCAGTGCATGATAATTCTATTAAAATAGATGACAGCCAGCCTCGCAATTTCAAGATGCAATACAGGTAAGCTTAGATTACATGTTTTGGTTTGGCCTTCTTAGTACCATTTTATGTCATGTTCATCTGTCTTCTTTTTTATGAGATGTAAACATTTAGAGCTAAGCAATTGTAACAAAACCTGCATGTCATTTCTTTTCTTTACATAATGAGAATTTTTTACTAGGTACAAATAAACATTTAAATGTTTAATCCTGAGATCTTCTTTCTTAATTTTGAAACAACTCTTAGGTGAAACATATTACATTTTAACTTTCTCCACCATACTTGAAAAGATTGTGCATGCACAACTCATGTCTTATTTTGAACAATTCACCAAGTTAAGTAACTCACATCATGGATTCCGGGAAAAGCACTCAACAATATCAGCCCTAACTACCTTGGTAAATGATGCTTCTAAAATGATAGATAAGAAACAACAAACAGCAGTTCTGATATGTGATAATTCTAAAGCTTTTGATTGCGTCTGCCATGATATATTATTAAAAAAGTTAGAATTCTATGGCATAAGGGGCGTTGCTTTAAATTGGTTTCAAAATTAATTGTCGTAAACAGAAAACAGTCATTAATAATCTAAAGGGAACTGTTGAATCAAATTGGGAACAAATAAAAACAGGAGTCCCACAAGGAAGTGTCTTGGGACCCCTACTGTATATAATTTACACAAATGACTTACCTAACTCCATAAAGGGGAAAACAATTATGTATGCTGATGACACCTCCATTTTACTCAATGGGCACAACCTAGAGGAGTTAAAAACCAATTTAAGTGAAACTATAACTTGCCTACAGAAGTGGTTCACGAGTAATGGCCTCAAACTTAACACCTCCAAAACATCAGTTATGCAGTTCAGCACTCAAGGAAAGAATTCTGAGAGGTTTATCACAACTGATGCTATAAATCCTACAGAAAACTCAAAAATTTTGGGTATTTTTTTAAATCAACAATTAAAATGGGATGATCACATCCGTTATTTGTCCAAAAGATTAAACAGTGCATCCTTCAATATGAGCTGCATAACTAAATTAACAAACCTCGAAACAAGAAGAATAGTGTACTTCAGTTACTTCCACTCTTTGATGACATACGGAATAATACTATGGGGGAACTCTACGGGATGGGAAACGATCTTTAAAAGTCAAAAAAAGATAATTCGGATAATGACTCAATCAAGACCAAAAGTTTCATGCAGAAACCTGTTCAAAAACCTGAAGATATTAACCTTACCATCCCAATACCTGTATGAAATAAATAAATACATCCATTCAAATTTTGATACAATTTATAATTCACAAATGCAACATAATCAAGGAACGAGAAATAAAAATAATCTAAAACCACCCATGCACAGATTAGCACTGTATGAAAAAAGCCCACAATATGCAGGAATAAAAATATATAATAAATTACCTGTAAGAATCCGTGAAATGAAAAACCTCAAATGCTTTAATAAAGCAATAAATAACCTACTAATGGACAAAGCCTACTACTCGATTATTGAATATATGGATGATAAAATTGAATTATAATGAAATTTTTTGTCATTTTGTAATTCTAATATTCTGACAATATTATTCCAAGGGCATGTCATAATTATAACAATATTTGTATATAGTTGTATTGATATTATTAGTAATTATAATATTTGTATTATTAGTATTTATATTATTAGTGTTATTGTTATTTTGTGTAATTATTATTATTATTTTAAATTTTCTACTGTTGACGAGTCACCTGTTTACTGAGTTTTTACTCACTATCTGTAAGCGTATGTGACAATAAAGCATCTTATCTTATCTTATATGAAAAGTACAATATACAGGGTGTTAGGGGTAAAAGTGCACAATGTTAATTATAGAAATACTTCATTCAGATGTATCGTGTAAAATTAAATCAAAGCCGCATATTTGCTAAACAGCGAATTTATTAATGGTAAATAACTGCAACACCAACAAGATGTCTATTATTGTAGATGCTCAAAATTAGCTCCAGTGGACTCTCTGTTATTCAATTCAATTCAATTTATTCATCCTTTAAATCTCCATAAAAGATTGTGAACACGTCAAAACAAAAATATTTACAAAATTTAAGTACAAAATTTAAATACAGAAATTACAAAAAACATGTATAAGAGTAAATGCCAAAATATAATATAACTTAACTTTCCAAATACTCTTGAATAGAATAAAAACATGCTTCACTTAAAAATTTGTGTATTTTCAATTTAAAAATCTTTTGGTTGTCAATCTGTTTTAAATAAAGAGGTAACTTATTGTACAGTTGGGTACCACTATAAGTGAAGGAATGTTTGTTTAATGTGGTATTATGACTAATTGCTAGTAGTTTGGAACTGTTTCTTGTATCATGCTGTTGTGTCACTGCATATGTTTTAAAGCAACTTAAACTAGCTTTTACATGTAAAAGAACTGTGTATATGTATAAACATGGCAGGGTTATAATTTTCAGTTCCTTAAAATACACTCTACAGCTCACATATGCAGGTTGGTTCACTATTGTTCTTATGGCTCTTTTTTGCATTCGAAAAACCTTTTCTGACATATTTGAATTATTCCAAAAGATGATACCATAATTCATAAGGGAATGAAAATATGCCATTCGGACTGTCTTTATGTCTGCTATCATTTTTAATGTTTTTAAAGCATAGCATTGCTTACTTAACTTTTTAATCAAATCTTCTGTATGTACAGTCCAATCCAAGTTTTGATTTAACCACAAACCTAAAATTTTTGTATCTTTTACATATGAAATGTTGATGCCATCCAAATTAAGGTCAGGGAAAGTAATACTTCTATTTACTTTATGCTGAAAACCTATTGCTACTGTTTTATCTTTGTTTAAAATTAGTCTGTTTTGATCAAGCCATGGCATATTCTTGATTTGTAAAGACTGCCATAATTCTGAATCCATTAGACACTTCAGAAACACTGACAGGATCTGCTGTTGTACAAAGTCGCAGCAGGTAGTTTTACTGTTTACATTCCTGACCTTTCGCTTAACACATGACAATGTTGCAGGGTTGCCAAGCATAAGCCAGTGATTTCATTGCAGCAGACACGCAGTCTACTATCCTTTCACATCATTTTGTGGCTAAATGAATCATTTTAGCAACATATGGTAAAGACACAAATAATTCATCTTTTCTAGCTCTACCTGGTTATCTTAATTACAAAAGTAAATGATTAAGGTGTGGTGACATATATGGAAACAAAACTTTGATCAGTTTATCTTATATTTATGCAACCATGCATTTTAGTGGAAAATGGTATAGGAAATTTTGTTTCAGCTTAATGCCAGGAAGTTGCCATTGAAGTCTGTGCACTCATACCCCCAACACCTTGTATACCGTATAATAAATATATGATCACTTCAGCCTCCTGTGTTTCCTTTGTATCTATCATGAGATGTGAATGAAACTATTAATGTAATAAACTAAAAATGTTTATCTTGATTAACTTGAAATAGATTAAAAAGTAACTTTTTGTAGAAATAGTTTCTAGAAGCTACACAAAAATAAACGAAGTGGCTGGAGAAAATAATGTGAAGGCAACATGAGTTCTTTATAGACCAGGTTGTTAAATCAGCATTGATATAACTATAATAAACAGGCATCTGATCCCATACACCTTTAAATGGATATGAAGTTTGAGTCTCGCAGTATATAACTGCTGACGCCAGTCCCGAGGACGACATGCCGGGATAGTCCGGTTCGCAACGCGTAGCTTTTGTTTCATTACAACTACTGCTCGCCATGCAGCTAGATCTGCCTTCCAGGGAGTGCAAGGTGTTTGATTTATTGTGTTAATAGTATTGCTTCCGCAACAATTATTGGACAATCTCTATTTTATAAATCAAAAGTTTTGGGTATTATCAACAGCCATTAAACAACTTGAAGAATGTAATTCTGAGCTGTCTAAAAGCAGTCGAGGGTATGTCTGCAAAAATTAACAATATACAGAATGCACCATGTACCAAATGCAGAAAATAAATTGTCCAGTATTCTGCACAAAAATATTGGATTTTCAGTGCTGCATAATATAAGAAATAAACTAAGTCTCGGACAAACACATGAAAATGATTTGTACTACTCAAATGCACCATTAATGTCATGTGACAATGAATGAACTTTCTACAAATATTTTCAGAAAATTCACATTCGACAATTTACGAATATGCATGGTTGTTCAATTCAATTAAATTCAATTATATCCATGCAATTTAACTTATACATGTTGTGGATTCGTCCAGTATTTTAAGCATTTAATTATAATATAAGAGTTAAACAATAATTACTTAAAAATATTATGTGGTACATGTAGATTAAACTAGTAAATACATTGAGATTCAACTGTATTGGAACACCACAGTGAAGCGAAAAATTATTAAATTTTAGATGAGTCGCATTTTTTACACATCTGCTTCACTTTCGTATTTTTTTAAGACATGTTTCGCAAATCTTCGTTTGCATCTACGGCTCTTGTGCGACTGACGCTAGATCCAGCGGTGTAGGTAATTCTGGGGTTGTTGCTGCCATCTGTTGATTTAGTGATGAACTGAAATGTGGGATTCTCTTCTAGCGGGATTTCAAAGTTCATTAGTTGGTTTTTATGTTTTTCTATGTATATCCTCTCCCATATGACGAGTTCACTATGTTTTTGTACGTATTTTAGTAATTTTGTGCTATCTTCAATTTCATGATTTTCAGACCAGAAATGAGCTGCTATTGCGGACTTATCAATATTTTTGTATCTTAAGTGCCTGAAGTGTTCTTTTTTTCTAGTGCCTATGTTCCTTTACGAAAGTGAAGCAGATGTGTAAAAAATGCGACTCATCTAAAATTTAATAGTAAATACATTGTTAAAAAATACAAGTGAATACTTCTAACAAATACAAGAGAATACTTCATTAATGCAAAAACTCATTAGTTGAGTAATAACATTTTTCAATTAAAAATTTCTTGAGATTTTTTTGAAGCACCGAATGTAATTCCTGCATCTAATACAATGAAGAGGATGGCATATTGTAATGTAGGTTACATTTTGTATCCATACCAGAGTGTACACACAGCCGCATCGGCATACTTGTTGAGATGGATGTTTGTTGATGTTTCACTTGGTCTTGTACGGTACCTGTGTGCATACATTGATTGCTAAGGTGTATGCAATCTGATGTCTGGTAATCATACACATAACCAATTTTTAAAGAAAAAAATTAAAAGCTAAGAAGTTCTTGGAAAACAGTAAGTTATGAAGTTAGAAATATGATTACCACATGTTTTTAAAATGCATCTAGTCCGTCTGTTTTATCAGTTATGGTTGGAGTTGATATTTCTTTATTGCTATTGATATGAAGATGTGATAGATCTTGGATGTTAAAGAATTCAGAATTCATTAGTGTGCAAAACCACCTATATAATTTAATTCAGTTACTGTTTACTATATTTAACATCTTTAAATTAGCTTATAATGATTAATTGTACATAATTAAGTATTCTGAAATATTTTGTTGTGAACTTCACTGTGGTGATATTTAAAGGGCATCATTACAATCGGGAAGCAGCAAGATGGGTTCTAGCTCTAACAGTAATAGTTGCAGGCAACTAGGAGGCAGTAACACAAGATGTGTGACAGCCAATAGTGGAACTGGAAGTGGCAGAGGCAGCCATTTGCACCATCATCTAAGTGTTGAGGAGTTGCGTTTAATACAAGTAAGTTAAAATATAATCTCAGCTTGTACTGTAAAAAGCTCATTGATATCACTGCCTAAAGGAACTAACTGTTTTAAAATGTGATTCAGTCTTAGACTTCTTCAACATTTGAAGTAATTACACATACTATTAAATATTCAGCATACACAAATATAGATTTATTAAGTGCCTATATAGAATAAAAGAATTTAAATGTTGCATACAGGTATAGATAGATAGATAATTTATTCATCTTGTAAATCATACATTGTACATGAGTACTATGGTATAAGACGTCAAATTGTGAATTTACAGTGCAATTAACTGTACTTGTAAATTAACAAGTCACATCCAATAAGGACAAGTCAATGTTTGTGCAAAATAATGTTTTATAAAAATATCTCAAGAATTTTATAATATACACAATTAATTCAGAAATGTAACAATATTATAAACTTTCCATAAATTACCTAACAGAATAAAAACAGTGGTCTAGCAAGTATGCCAAAACTGACTTTTTAAATGCTGAAAAATTGCAAGTGGTTTTATTGGCTAAAGGCAGTTTATTAAAAAAAGTGATTCCTAGGTTTATTACACTGTTTTGATGAGCTCTTGTGTTACTTCATCAGCATTATCAGCATCATGTTGATGATCATCAAATATATAAACTAATGGACCTCTTGTAAGTAGTTTTGCTTAGACACTAATAACTGTTTTATTATCAGACTCCATTTTGTAACACTCCTCTGCTAGTGCCAACTACCGCAGAGCAACAGAACCACCTATAAATGAAAGGGGAAGATTAGCACTACATCAGTAACATCTAGTTTGGATATCCAAAGTCAACACCAAAAAAATAGGAGGCATTAGTTTTGGAACAACCCTTGTACGCCATTAATGTATTACAAATATAAAAGGAATATACTGCCTAAGATTTGTAATAAGTTTTAAATAATCATTTTAAAAATAAGATCATTAACATTTTTCGTAACCACCAGCAATAAAGAGTACACTTCTGTGCAATTCTAAGGTTTTTTTCCATGTATCTATGAAAAATAGAAGTTTATAAAGTTTTCCAGTGCATTCATTGAGATCTAAATCTGATTGGATCATCTCTTTACTCCTTCCATCCAATTCCAGATTAAACATATTTTTATAAATAACTATTTATTTTACTTTTCAGAGGCGGCAGGATTCAAATGGCAGTTCCTCAGATGATGGTACCAGAAGTTCTGGCCATGCTAGTATGTCTGATGGACACCTTAGTTCCTCACCCCCAACTGAGAGACATCAACACTATAGATCTCATCTCAATTCTGTACCAGAAGATGAGAGGTACATATTGATATTCTGAAAGAAGTAGATTTAGATGGGAAAGAAGTTTAGAAAATATTTTGCAAAACAGCAATGGATAAAGCTATGTAAAGGAAAAAACTATTTATTAAATTTATTATATTAATCACATTCATTGTCTAGGTGAATTATTTGCCTCTTAATGCCAGATAGCTAAGAGTTCTGGTCTTTGGACTCATGAATAAAAATGGATAAAAATTTAAAATAAAAGAATATATGTTATTTTAACTATAATTATTATTTGGCCCTGTAAGTTTCTTGTAGTAGACATATCCTGAACATTGTGGCTACAAAATAAATCTAATTTTAAATAATATTTGCAGGTTATCAGCCAGTGTAATGCAAAGTGGATCACGATCAGGAAGGAAGGCTGGCCATAATAGAAGCAGACATAGAGCAACACCAGCTAAGGTATGAAGTTCTTATAGATCATTAACATTACTTGAAATGTAAATGTTCTATTTTAATATTTGCATCTAAGATGAAAGGTACAGAACTGTCGTGATATATCAATTTCAAACTCTTACCTAGGCAATGTAACTGATGTAGGCTCTTTGCTACATAGGAATAAATGGTTTGCTTTAAGGAAAACTAATGATGATCAGTGAAATATTTTTTTCATTTTTCTGATTACAATTGTATTTACGATTATGATTACAATTTTGTGTACAGTTATAGAAGAAGTTGAGAGAGTAAGGAGGTTACGGATCTATGGAAAATTAGATCTTGCAGGTGTTAAGGCCCAGGCTATATATTTTGACCTAATAGTGGCTAACTATAAAGCCCAGGCCTTAAAGTACTTACACATTGTAAGTCGCCATTAAGGTAGTTGTCTCATGTGTTTATGAGAACTCCTAATTGGTTTACCGGGAAGAACACGAGTCAGTTGGAGAATTTAATGTCATGACAGCATGTTGGCCATAGTAGCTCAAGGGTTGGAGCAGCTGGACAGCAACCAGTAGATCCGTTGTTCAAATCCCGGCTATGGCATTGAATTTTTCAGTCTGACTCTATTGTTCCAAATTAATAATTATTTATTATATATGGAAAACAAAATTAAATGTGGAAACCAGACTAAAGAAACATATAAGATGCTTAAAATACAAACAAATAAATACATCTGGAGTTTCACATTTCTGGACGACCATAACATCAAACCGAACATTAACCGACCAGTCATGCAGCAGAATTGGACTCACGGAAAAAGATCTTCATTTTGAAACACAAATGACAGTTAATGAATTCTGATTTACCGCCACCAAGTACTCTCTGGAAGTACATTTCACGGCCACATGATGGCACCATTATAGACGACCACCACAACAGAAACAACACAGGTCAGTCAGACACGTTCTGTCTGACACATGTTACCGAAACATATTAACTGGTACTGGCTCATCTTAAGTAAATACACAATTATTGTTGCTTATCCCAGAATTCTTGGCTCGACTGAAGTTCTCGCTTTTGATGACTCTGATCTATTTCCTTTTCTCTTCTTAGTCTGGAAATTTGAACATAAGTCACTTTATTTTGCTAATAATAATGTCCATATCAGTTTTGCACACAGCATTGTAGCACCGTACCTAGATTGTGTTTATACTTGTATATAATAAGTCTATTAAACTTCTTTCCTGTAAAATGTGCTTGTTACATACTATTAAATAATCACATAGAAATCAAGTATGAAGATTATGTCTGTTAAAATGTAAAAATTTACTGGAGTTATAACACTCAGACACTGTCTCACAAGCACAAAGCTTTGTTCTCTAATTAGCTGGCACATGGAGGAGGGAGAGCAGAGTGGTAGCAGAATCAGAAACAGATTAATTAAAAAAATTCCAAGAAGAAACTCATGCAAAAGTAGAAGATTTATACAATCATTTACCTCACCTCATCAAGGAAATAAATTCAGAGGTGAAGAAAATTGAGGCAATTAAGACATACCTCAGAAACTGAAAGTGAAGCAGATGTGTAAAAAATACGACTCATCTAAAATTTAATAATTTTTCGCTTCACTGTGGTGTTCCAATACAGTTAAATCTCGATATTTGTAGTTGGTTTGTTAATACTCGTCACTTACTTGTTTATGTTTATGAGAGACTAGTTTCAAAGACATTCGCCTGAATATGCTAAATCTAGGTTTAAAAACATGTGTAGACTATTCCAACCAAATTGAAGAGTATATTGCTGACATCCAAATTGCTACACAAACACTTAATGAAGAAAATAGAAACATAGTAAAAAACAAATGCTCCAAAATAGTAGAACAGATTAAAAATGAAAAGAAAATTAATTTTAGTAACCAAATTATAAAAGCCCTTAAAAAGAAATCAGTTATTTATACTAAAGCAGACAAGCGAAATAAACTAGTAATTTTGGAAAAAGAAGATTACACGAAGAGTAATCCTTTAAAGTACTGCATTGAAACCACAAATAAAACTCTAAAAGAAAGCAAAATAATCTACAAAAATTTTTTTTCACAAAATTAAAGTAGATAACCCAACATTACCAAGGGTATATGGGCTGCCAAAAATTCATAAAACAGGTAAAGGCATGAGACCTATCACTAGTAGTATAAATGCCCCCACATATAATTTGGCCAAATGGTTGCTAAATAAATTTAATAGTTTCCCAAAATTCGAAAGTGCAAATTTAAAAAGCTCTTTAGATTTAGTAGGAAAAATCAAAGATATAAATTTGGACAAAAATGACAGACTGGTTTTATTTGATGTCACATCTTTATTTCCAAGCATACCAACAGAAAAATTACAGACTGTATTAAAAAAGTGGCTAACTACAATAGAAATGGAAGCAATAGTTGCAGAAGAACACATTTCTCTAAAAAAAATATGCATTGAACAAAACTTCTTCAGCTTTAATGGAAAACAACCCAATTACACATAAACATGCAATAATAAACAGCCTTACGCACAGACTAGTCAACATACCCATGGAAAAAGAAGAATATTTCAAAGAACAAAAAACAATACTACACATAGCAGAGGAAAATGGATACAACAAAAATTTGGTTTTGAAGAAGATTAGAAAAGCTAAACTAAAGAAAACCATTAAGGAAACAACCACATTTACAAAAGAAAAAGAAAGCAACAGCATATTCAGTTCATTCACATATCACCCAAAAACATTTAATAAATTTAAAAAGATCTTCAAGGAACAAAATATCACCTTGGCACCTACTAATAGACACTCAATTTTAAAATTGCTAAATTCAAAAACAAAAGATGAAATCTCATCAGTTAACAGATCCGGAATATACCAGATAAGTTATAAGAATTGTGAAAAATGCTACATAGGTCAAACTAAAAGAAATCTAAAAACCAGAGTCAAAGAGCAGTTTAGAAACATCAGATTGAAACAAGAAGATAAGTCAGCAGTAGCATTTCACTTTTGGAATGAAAACCATGACATTGATCCAAATCCAAAATTATTAAAAGGACTGATAAACCAAAATAAATTGACAACATGGGAGAACATATTCATATGGAAAAATAGGTATCGCGTAAATAACTTTGAAATCCCACCAGTAGATAATTTGACAAAGAAGTTCATAGTTCCACTACCAGAGAGAGTAGACAACAGATGTCAGTTGGAAAGAGATTGAAAATGGAGGTGAATGTCTTTGAAACTAGTCTCTCATAAATATAAACAAGTAAGTGACGAGTATCAATAAACCAACTACAAATAGTTTTTGAGATTAATTTTGACGCCACTGTTACTAAATTCCTCCAAACACATATAAGACGTACCTGTTAAAAAAATGCCTTCTATTCAAATGAAGAGTATAAAATATCACATGTCAATAGAAGTTAGACATGCAATATAAAAGATTTATAGTACTAATGTATGTAAATTACTGTACAGTTCTTATTTATGTTTAATGTAATTCTGACGAAGCCTTATAAAATTGTTTGCAAATGGTGAATAAAATCTGAATCTTAATCTGAAAAAAGTTAGACATACAGCAAAGAACAAGCAAATATCTGTTAAGCCAACCATCAGTACACACTGGTGTCTCTAATTTAACCTACACATTATTGCACTAAAAACTTCCCTTTCAATTTTTAAAATCTATTAGGTAAAATTATAACCTATTTGTGATATAACTTTTAAATTAACTGCTGATGTAATTCTTTTGACTTTGTCATACAGTTGGTACCTTCAGGCTCAGGGCTGGAAGACATAAAGCTGGCCATTCAACAGCTTACAATGCGATCTCACACATCCAATACAGGCTACTCAACTTCAACATATTCTAGCCTGAGTGGTAGCGAGTCTAGTGAACCAGCCGTGAGAAGACTGATGAGACACTCTTCTCTTGAGACTATCAACACTAACGTCACCAATGCTGATGAATTTGTCTGGGTTGATTCTCATAACAGGTTTGCTTTATTTATATTTTTTTTCTTCGTTTAATCAGTGCTTTTTTTTTCTCACTTCTAATTTTGGCACATGAAGTGTAGTCAGCTATAGGATTAGGATTTCACTATGAAGGAAATTCGGTGTATAGGCCACCATGCTGGGCCCATTTTGCCTATGCCCCCAAGTGAGGCACCCCCAGGAGGAAGGATGAGGCGAGAGGAGACAGGGCAGCCGACCCAAGGAGCCACGGCAGTGCAGAGGGCAGGGTCTCTACAGTTTACTTAGATAGGGACTTCCTCTGATGGCCAGGACAATGGACATGCTCCCCTACTGCAGGAGGCCAATGAGCCCAGCAGTTGAGTCCCAAAGGTCCCTGGCTAGCGGTTCTGAAATGATCCTAGCAGAGGCGCGGAGACTGGCAACCAACCTACCTTAGGAGGAAGTAGTTTACCTCAGAAGTAGTTTACCTCCTGCCATGCACCGCGGAGACACCCGCCGACACTTCTACCCTGAAAGAGACCACCAGATGATAAATGATATGAAATGATAATGGAGATGAAATGACGGGACAGGAAATTTGGGGGATGTAATTAACCCACCCAGCATTCACCTAGCCACCCGGAAAAACCCCGAAAAAAACCCATGGGTCGGCCACAGGAATCGAACCTGAGCCTCTTGAAATCGAGCCACAGACGAAACTGCATGAGCCATCCCGCTCAGTGTAGTCAGCTATAAGGATGTTTCAGATAAAATATACAATAATTTTCCATTTTTATACAAAAGTTTCTTTATTTTCTATAAATATTTTCCATATCTGCACAAAGACTATAAGAATGTTAGTTAAATTCAGTTTATTTAAAAAGATCTACAATCTTTTATTGTTAGTTTGTTGCAAAGTTTATATTTATGAAGACAAAATACACAAATGGATGTCAAAGAGCATTACATTTAATTTGTTTTTACTGATATATAACTAAAAGTAATACTGAATATGAAAAGGAATCAGATGGAAAAAGTCAGGTTGAGAAATTGTCTTGGGAAGTCTAATTTAAGAAATGTTTTAGAATTTAATATAAGATTTGAAGTTTAATCATATGATAAAATACATAGAATGTTTTTTTCATAGAGTAAAAAGTTCCAAAATATTAAAAATAGAGAAAAAGGAAAACAAAAGCATCCGCAAATAAAAGCTTTTCTAACTTTTCTGCTGTTAAAATATAACTTACTTGGTTCAGTCAGAACTTGTTGCTGCTTCTGTTACTGAAACTTCAAATGAACTTCCTTATCTATTCAAATAGGACTTCTGTTTATTACAGCTTCTCCTTCAGAATTAGTGAAAGAAAACCCTAATGTAACAGCAGTTGCATTTTTTTGTAATTTACGTCCTCCAACGTTAAGTCATATCGGACGATGAATGAAATGGGTGAAGTGATGCTCAAATGAGTACGGGGTCCATGGAGCTTAGAGGCTTAGAGTTACCCGACATTCATCTATCAGGATAAGGGAAAATCCCGGAAAAACCTTATCCAGGTGACTCACCCTAACCGAGATTTGAACTCGGGACCTCTTGAATGTGAGACAGACATGCTACCATCTACGTTACCAAGGCAGGCTTTTAACTGTTACTTCACTAAATTCTCACAATCACTTCAGTATTGTTATCTACTTCAATCATTATTTTAAGTTCACTTAAGTGATATAGTTCATTTTTCCCTGTCATTTCACTTTCTTCGTGATGTAGTGGCATGAAGTCTCTTCTAGAGAGTATTCACTTGCTGCGTAGTTGAACACAAGACTTCTCCAATCTCTCCTGCATTAGCAGCACTCATAGCAAACTCGCTTGGGGAACAACACTTGTCACTTCAAAATTGCACTCAGTAGCTCACTATTAACTCACTCTCACAATTGTGCTCACTTAATACAATTGTTAGAAATTTTCATACAATAGTGCATTCTGTAGGCAGGGAGCAAGAAAACTTTCACAAGATTCTGGTTATTTATCTGATAATAGTGCTTTGTCATTATAATGGGGGAGAGCATTACTTATCTCTATATATCTCAACCCTCCTGTGTTAAGCTCATGATGGCCTTGGACCATAGCAACTGTATCATAGTATAGTATCAAACCTTATGTATCAGGAAATACTTTGTCCCATTTGTAAAAAGTTACCTTTGAAGCCATCCTTTCACTTTAGATTTTATTAACAATTTAACTATAGCAATTAAAATACTTTTATATGGAATGTTGACAGATTAGTGGAGCTGCAACATCTGCCATGGTCGAATCATGATGTCCTTAAAGTTATACAAAATGGACGGATAAAGGAACACATGGAACGGATTTCCATGGAAACCATACCACGACTGTCATATCTCTTGCAGAGGGCACTAGTCCGTATAGGAAGAGAAGCTCAGCGCCTTTCACGGTCATTAGGCATGTGTAGTAAACAGGAAGTGTGCTCTGCACTACGCATAATTTTGTGTCCTGCATTGGCGGATTCCTGCACTAAGGTAAATAACCTGAAACACTAATTTGTTATCTGCATAATATCCTCTTAATGTTATCTAATACTTCTTGTAGTAAATAATAATTGCTAATGAAGCTTTAGGATATCAGTGCAAGTTAAAATGTTTGATGAGAGTACCAGTATGCTAGTTTTTTTTTTTTTTTTTTTTTTTTTTCTATCCCTGGTGAGGTAGTGTTAAGAAGAAAGTAAAGACAACTAAACATTGAAAAGCTATTTTTAGTCAGTTTTTAACACTCCGTCACTTACATTTTTATTTTTTGAGAGCCTAGTTTCAGAAGCTGTCAGAATCTTGTTGTTGTCATCTGCTGTTTTCTCTCTGGTGGTGGAACTACAAACTTTATCAAATTATCAACTGCAATCACATTCACTAAAGAAAAAGAAAGCAACAGAAATTCAGTGGATTCACGTACCATCCAAAAACATTTAATAAATTTAAAAAGATCTTTAAAGAACAAAATATCATCTTGGCATTACTGTTCCATGTTCCACCACCAGAGAGAAGGCAGCAGACAACAACAGACAATAGTCAGACCTTCAAGGTTGAGAATGGAAGCAAGAGCTTTTGAAATTGGTCCCTCAAAAAATAAAAAATGTGATGGAGTGTTAAAAACCAACTGCAAATAGTTTTTTTTTCAATTAATTTGGATGTCACCATTACTAAATTCTTGCAAACAAGCATAAACAACTAAAAGTGTTTATCAACAACTGTTCCAATGTGTAGTAATTTGAATATTTGAACTAGTCATTTAAGTTTTTAATTAAATTTTTTATTTAAGTTTTAATTATTGCTTACTTTGTAAATATGTATGAAGCATTTTTTTTGTTGTATTTTCCTTTTTTTAATTTTAATAGTGTTATTTTTGGGATTCAATTACTTTATACTTTCAAATATTTATTTATAGTTTTTATATTTGTAAGCTTGACAAAGCCATTATCTTTTGTGAGATTAAAATGATATTAACATTAAAAGACACATTTCTTTCTGTTGAAATTAGAGTTCAGAATTGATTTTATGTAAGGTAAATTTTGTCCCTCAATTTTTTCAAATTGTCTTTTCTTTAACATAATTGGTTAACCATGTAAAAAATGTGATTAATGTCTATCATTATGCAGAAGAATATTAAACCATGTAAATAGTTATAAAAGTGAAATTGGAAACATTATTTCCCCTGCTCTAAAGTTTAGTTTTAATGGTATAGAACAGTTATGATCATTCTTGACCCCTTGTGTCACCACATGTCAGGTAACCTTCACCCCTTCCCTTCTTATTTATTTACAACACACACTTTTCTAACTCAGCAGTAGAACACTTATATTGTTGCACCCCAGGGGTAGGGTGACGACTGGGGGTGCATAGTTGGGGATCAGATAGTAGAGCAAGGGAGGAGAGTAGAAGAGACAACACTTAGTTTCCTCACATGATAACAGACTGGGTTTTAATTACAAAAGTTAAAGTACAGAACCCACCAAAGTCTCAAAGAGGGTTGGAGTGAAATATTATACACATTACATAATTATTTGGTGACCCTTACCTACGGGGATGTGTCCTGTGCTGGTGCAGATGTGAATGAGTAAGGCCTTCACAGACGGGCGGCATGATGATGGAGATTTGGTGTGACCCCTACAGAAGAATTTAATTTAGACTACCCATGTGCTGCTGGAAGCCACGGCTATTAAGTATGAACAAAAAAACCTGAAGGGAGGGGACCAACACACATTGAACCTAGGGACCTTCGACATTAGATCAGCAGAAAAGCTTCTAGAACAATCCACCTGCCATATTGGTTCAAAGTCCCAAGAACCTGCTGATTACAAATTCTTTGTTGCTAGGTTCAATGCCTAGAACTACTGAGTTCCACATTCATGTACCGCTCTTGCATAGAAAATTAGCAAGCTAAGGATTTCCCGTCTTTTGTCCTGCTATAAGGTTCGACATCTTTACGCCCAGAAATGATAATCCAATTTTATAAAGAAACCTCATGCGTTAAAATTCCAAATAAAACCTTAAAATAAATTTTCTTCATGTCACCAAAGCATACACAACAGTATGTAACTGAAAAGCATTCCAAAAGAGTTTATCAGACATTTAGGGAAGAATGGGCTCTTTCATTTTTGTAGCATATAAAGATTCAAGCATATGCAAAGTACTACACAATTTAATATAATTTTGAGTTGAATGTGCTTACCTAGAAAGCATTTCGTTAGCACCTTCCAAACGAAACACATTCTATGTAAACACTAGCAATATATGGAGCATCGAGTTCTATTTTGACTCAAAATTATATGAATTTTGTGCTTCATTGTGTCATAGTCCTTACTCATAGGAATATTATATGAGTATTGACTATTGTTTGCTAATTTTCCCTAAAGTTTTTAAATAACATATTTATTTTCTCAATTTGATAAGAAGTTGAGAATTTTGAGATTCAAACATTTATTGTTTGAATGATAATGAATAACTTGCTGTCAGCATTTTTCTTCAAGTTCCTTGTTATCCGTTTACACATGTATTAAAAGAAGCTATTAGACTTTGAGGTAAAATGATTTATTTATCATTTTATGCATTATAATTGTAATATTTCTATTGTCAGGCCTGTCTTAGAGCTGCAGCAATGTTTGCAGTATCAGGTGACTTGCAGCTGAAGCAAAGTAAATCTTGCCGTGCTGGTCTGCAGCTATCTGTTGGAAGATTTCAACGATGGATGGCAGATGTTCGTTTGGGAAGATTTATACATGAGTGAGTAAATAATATAGCATGCATTTTTAACATTAGTTATCCACATAATTGCAAAATAGAACAAAGTAAATCTTCATAAACATGGCATTTTCAAAATTTAATGCATATATTGATCATTGGTTTATTATTGCAAATATTGTTTTAGTGTCTAGCACACTGCAGGCAATGAATGTAGTGAATTATTGATATAGCAAATTAATTATGGCATTAAAACTTATAAAACATTGTCTTTCTTGAATATGGTTTATTATTATATTTATTTACTTATTTGTTTATTTGTGTGTTATTTTACACATATCTGACTTTCAAATGTAGAATAATTATTGAAAGCTAAAACACAAACTCATTCATTCATTCATTCAAGTAGTTGGCGGCTGACTGAGGGTCAGCACGATGTGTGTCATTCGTGTACCTGTCCTACACGGACTTAACCACTTAATGACAGGAAATGTGGGGTTTTGCAGGTTGATGATTTGAGATAATGTAGAAGAAAAGAAGGGAGGTAGCCGTAGCTCCTCTTGGTAGCCAACTCGGGTGCAACGCTATGTTAGCACCGCTGGTGTGATAATTTTCAGGAAGAGTTTAATTTAGATTGTCTATTAAATTCAATTCAAACAGTAGTGATTTTAGGCTGAAATAAATAATCTATTGTTACCGGGTGTGCCCGCACGCCATGCGGGGAAGCCGGTATAGCTTGTAGCGTCTTTCGGTTGCTCTGTAGTTCCCTAGAGACCTAACCAGGGCGCTCTGATGTTGAGGCAAACTCGCGTAGAATTTTGTGGCCCGGCGCCTAATGACATCTTCCACATAGTGGAGAGATGAGGCTTCATGAAGGTATCTCACGGGAAACCTCCAGCAAACAGAATAGATAGCCCTGAGACATCTATTTTGTACACGCTGAATTTGACGCAGATATGATCCTGCGGCCATGCCCCAGATCTCACAAGCATAAAGCATGATGGGAAGAATTAAAGCCTGAAAAAGGCGCAACTTAAGGGGTGTCGGCATTCCTGAGCGCATCATGGGGTATAACGAAGCCGAAGCTCCGCATGCCCGATGAGTCACCTCCTGGATGTGACCCCGAAAAGTTAGGCCCTTGTCCAGCTTTACACCTAAGTATTTGAGAGAATTTGTCCACTCTATCCTTCTGCCAGAATAATTAAAGGCGGGGAGGTTGGCGGGAAAGTGACGCTTAGTGAAGAGTATGGCTTGGCTTTTCTCTGGGTTGATAGACAATCGCCAAAGCCTACACCAATCATGAATGAGGCTTAGGTGTCGCTGTATTGGGTTGAAGGCTCTGCGTGCGTTTCTGTTTGTGTTGTATAATAACACGTCGTCCGCATATTGGGCAATGTTGACGTGTTGCTCCGTGGGGAGATCCGCCACGTACACGCTAAATAGTGTAGGGGATAAGACAGAGCCTTCTGGGACGCCTCCTCTGATGGGTCGTCTGGTAGAAAGCTTTCCCGCCACAACAACTGTGAAATGTCTGTGTTTTAGGAATGAGTGTAAGATGTGTATCATGTGTGCAGGAAGCCCCAGGGTGATTAGTTTGTGTAGGAGGCCTGCATGCCAGGTGGTAGAGAAGGCCTTCTCGACATCCAGAGACACCGCCGCAGTGAATGCCCTTTCCTGGAAACCCAGGGCAGCGGCCTCCACCAGACGGAGTAACTGCTGTGATATCGAGTGCCCAGGACGAAAACCAAACTGATGGGGAGGAATAGCTTGAATGTCCCCCAGAAGGGGCGACAAGCGGACTAAAACAAGCCTCTCGAAAACTTTCGAGAGGACTGACAGGAGGCTAATGGAGCGGTAACTGGCGGGGAGAGCCGGATTTTTACCGGGCTTCAAAATGCAAATCACCCGAGCCTCCCTCCACTGCCGTGGAAAGTGGCCCAGGGCGAGACACATATTAAAAACCCGAGTAAGAAAAAGAACGGCTTTGAATGGAAGATGGCGGAGCATGATAGGTGTCAACCCATCAGGTCCCGACGCTTTTTTGGGATTTAGACGCCGGAGTGCGCCCTGGAGCTCACTGGGTCTAATGACAGGTAGTCGGTCCGCCTCAGCAAGAGGGCGTCGAAGGTACTGACGAACCTCCCGCTTGACGCGGCCAGTGAAGTCTAGGTCCTGGGGGTCATCTCGTGGCCTCATGGTCCTCTCTAGGTAGTCGGCAAACACATTTGCTTTAGCTTGGGGTTCGTACACCAGGTCTTGGGTGCCTTGGATAGGGGTGTTTGGTGCTCCTCCACGGTTCCGGAGTCCTTTTGCAAGCCTCCACGCCTCGCCATTCTCAAAATTCACTCGAGACATCAACTCCTCCCACGCGCGCACACGGTGCTCGCGCAGTCGAAGTCGAACCTCTCGGCGCAAGCGCGCGAGCAGAACCTGATTATGACGAGTGCGGTGTCGCTGATATAGTCTGCGAGCCGCCCAAGAGCGACGAATGAGAAGATGGATGTCTAGCGGGATGACGTGAGGGTGTAGAGGTGCTGGAGTGTGAACGGTGAGGTTGCGAACTGTTCGTCCTACGATGGAGGTGAAGGAGGAGATCGCCGTCTCCAAGGTCGGTATATCTGTGATGTGAGGGTTAGGAGGTATGGAGTCATTTAAGCAGACCCGTACGCAATCCCAATCGACTTCACGGTTATGAACCGTGAATTCATGACTGACAACCCGTAAGTTTACCTCAGCCACAACTGGGTTGTGGTCGGAATGTAAGGCGCTTTGTGAATTGAGTGATAAGTGAAATGGAAAATGTTTGATGATTGCGAAGTCAATGACCGAAGGACGGCCTTGAATTCGCGGGAAGTGAGTGGGTTGCCAGGGACCCTCTACTCTCAGTTGAGGGTCTCCGTCTATGATGCGGATGATTTCTCTGCCTCTTGCGTCTGTCCGGGGACCCGAGTGCCAACGCGGGTGTTTAGCATTCAAATCCCCAGCCATAATGACGTTGGGATGTAGGGCGAGGATGGAGAGATAATCATTAGCAATGAACTGTTGACCAGGAGGGTGATAAGCAGACACTATCAGGACTTCGGAACCGCCCAGGTTCACGCAGACGGCAGTGGCTTCAAGGGTTTGAAGAGCGGGAAGCTGGACAGGTTTAAAGACAACCCCCCTCCTCACAAAGATCGCCGTGCCGCCGCCGCGACGGCCCACACGGTCGACCCTGAGGCAGTGGTAGCCGGAAATCCGGAAGGACATTTCAGGTCGGAGATGTGTTTCCGATACCAAGATGAGTTCCAAAGCAAATGACCTCGCGAAATGCAGGAGTTCATCTTGTTGACCATTGATGCCACACGCATTCCAGAATGCAAATCTGAACGAGGACAGAGACCTAGTTCGACCCGCCATCCTGGCTTGCGCGGTTTACTGCGGACAACAAGGCGAGCGCCTCCATGGCAATGACCATTCGGGCTGCAGGATCTGTGGTGTCAAAGAACCTCACCACCAGTTCACAGAGACGCCGGCCGTGGTTCTGCAGCAGCTGCTGCAACCATCCCAGCATCTCCGAGGCCTGTGTGGTGGGGGGAGAAACTTCTGTTGAAGTGGAAGCTTTGGTGGGAGTGGGGGATGCTGAAGAGTGCCTGGGCGCCGGCCTACCGTTAGCCCGTCCGTCCCTCAGCTGGCGATCGGGTTTGGGAGTACCTCGCCCGCTCGGCGCCTCGGAAGCAGACTCTCGCTCACTGGCAGGGCGTCTTCCCTGCGCTCTATCAGAGGGGGTGGTATTAGGGGCTGTTTCTGTAGCCTTAGGTGGACGTGTGTGTTTTTCCCGTGATACCGTCGGCAGATCCGCAGGCTTGCGCACCACCTCCGCAAAGGTAGGCACACCACGTGCTTTTTGAGTTGTACCAGAAGCAGCAGGCTGCACTGGTACGGTGGGGGCAGTTTTCTGCCTAGTCGATGGTGCTGGCGCCTTCCTAGAGGCTATAACAGCCTTCCTAGTCGGGCAGCCCCCGTAGCACGCAATGTGATCACCCTTGCAGTTAGCGCAGGTGGGTACCTCAGTGATGGCACGCGAACAGACATCTTTGGAATGGGTGCCACCGCACCGTAAGCAGCGTGAGTTACGGTGGCAGAAGTGGCTGGAGTGGTTAAACCCCAGGCATCGATAACATTGAGGGGGGCCGCCAGAGCCCTTTGCTGGTTCCATCTGAACCCGGAGGTAGCAGATGGTTGTGACTCCGTCCAACTTAATTTCTGGGTCACTGGTCCGCTCCACCACTACAAGGAACAGTGGGAGGGGGGATTTAGTTCCTTGGCGATCAGGAGCTGGCCTTGTAAGCTGCTTTATCACTCTGGGGGTGATACCCTGGCGGACGAGGTCTGTCCTGATGTCCTCAACTGAGGTATCCACCGGCAACCCGCGGATAACCCGGCGTATATCACGGGCCTTCTCTAGCCCAAAGGTGAAGTGGGAAATCTCTCTCTTCTTAAGGTGCTGCAATAGCAGGGTGTAATCCTCCACTGCTTTAGCTTGGAAGATGTAGCGGCTCTTGTTCCTCCGCACTGTGCACGTCTGCGCCAGGGTCGGCATGACTTCTTTTAGGAAGCCAACAACCCCGGGGAAGTCATCCACAATTATCGGAGGAACATGCTTCCGTTGGGACCGGCCAGAGGGCACGCCCTCTGCAGCCAGTCTCTCAGCGCGCTTGGCCTTCCGTGATTTAACTTCTTGAAACTCCCCCTCCTGCTCGCCATCCGTGGATATGTCCGACGAGCTGCACAAACTCAACGAGCTCTACATTCTAAAATATGATATAAATTAGCATTATATCGAGATTTAACTGTATTGGAACACCACAGTGAAGCGAAAAATTATTAAATTTTAGATGAGTCGTATTTTTTACACATCTGCTTCACTTTCGTATGACATGTTTCACAAATCATTGTTTGCATCTACGGCTCTTATGCGACTGAAGCTAGATCCAGCGGTGTGGGTAATTCTGGGGTTGTTGCTGCCATCTGTTGATTTAGTGATGAACTTAAATGTGGGATTCTCTTCTGTGAAGCAGATGTGTAAAAAATACGACTCATCTAAAATTTAATAAATTAGCATTGTTTTCTCCTCAATTAAAGAAACTACAAACCCAAGTATTATTACATAGAAAATGAAGCTAGCTATAGTGAAGCAATAAATATTACACAAATACAAATATTTGCCACTAAGGCTTCACTTATCTTAAGAAATTGGTGTTAATACTTCTTTTCAAATGGAAATCGATTTCACAAACAAATCGTTTTTTTAAACAATGGAGTTTATCTGTGGGCTGAGGACGCAAGTGATTTGTTTGTGAAATCGATTTCCATTTAAAAAGAAGTATTAACACCAATTTCTTAAAATAAGTGAAGCCTTAGTGGCAAATATTTGTATTTGTCCAAGTATTATTACTGGATATCTCTACAAATAAAACGGATAAATACAGTACTGAAACTGGAGCAATGGTGATAACATAGCTGTACTGTGACATATGCTGAGAATGATATTGTCACCCAATTATTGGAAGGCGCGACCAACTGGCGGCTGGGTGAGTGCAGGGAGGCATTCGGCCACGCCTACCCATTTGTCTTATAGCGCTAACGAAGGGATGGTTGGAAAAACATCACTGGCCGTCTCTTTCCCCTCCCCCTGCCGTCTAGAACCTTCGGGGTGATTCACTGAAACGCAAGACTTCCAGAAACAGCGATATTCCTATAAAAAGGGGCTGCAGTTGGCGAATCAGCTCAGTTCTTGGCGAGCAGCCATGAGGAGCGCCCAGTGAGGGAATGGAGTGAAAGACTGTGTACGTGCATTGGAGGAGTGTACGCAACTGCGAGTGCAGAGTAGAACTGTGACGGACGAACTGGTGAATTGTAATTGTGTGCGCTACGTAATTCTGTGTAATCGACAAGTGTTCCAACTGTAATTAGGTGGAAATAAAGAACATTTTGAGTCTGTGCAATTGGAATTTTAATTTCACGAACCCACAAAGTTACAATATTTGTCATTTGATAATTACAAGCAATTGCAATAGATTTCTTCAATGAGTTACATATATTTTATGATTACGTTTACAATTCAAACTAAAACCAGGAAAGAAACTCGAATGAGTTTCCTTTATGGGTCTGCATCATGGACATTAATGCAAGGTGATAAACAGAAGATTCAGGCTGCGTAATGAGATTCCTAAGATAGTAAAAGGATGCAATCTTTTAGATAAAATCTCTGACGGTAAAATAAGAAGAGAATTAGAAATAGTTTCTCTGGAATAAAAAATTATACATTATAGAAATGAATGGAAACAACACATTGAAAGAATGTCACCAGAGAGAATTCTAAGAAAAACGTTTTACTACGGGCTGAAAGGAAAAACACATCTGGGAAGACTAAGATGACGAAGGTCAGATACATTTTGAAGCCAGAACAAGCATTTATACTAATCCTTGAAGTGCAGAAGAAGAGGAAAAATACATTTATATTTAATCACGTATAAAATAGATCAAAATTCTGTTTAAAATATATACTATAAAATTATGTAATGGTTACATTGTAATTAGGGATATGTCAATATCAGCATATCTCGATACTGATACATAATATTTTTCATGACATCCGATACTTCAATACTTGATACTTGATACTTGATACTTGAGGCCTGTACATTGACGACGCGGTGCAAGAGCGAATGCATCAAATCCCTGCACATGGTAATAGAGATATTGAACAAAGAACTAGGTGAAGCACGATCAGAAATAATAAAACTAACGGCAGATAATGTGCAACTAAAAAGCCAGATACAATCAGAAGAAGGATGGAAGCAAAATATCAAGGCCAGAAAATCGAAGAACGGCGATACACAGCACGTGCTCGTAACGGAGAACAAATTCGCCGCCTTGGCAACAAATGAAGAAGAGGGTGTACAAACAGTAATGGAAGAAGTTCGAAAAAAATCTACCGCAAAAAGTAAATCGACTAAAAAAAAGAGCAGGAAAGTCACAATCTACGGAGACAGTCATGCAAGAGGACTCGCGCAGAAAATACGCGAAAATGTTAGTGATAGTGAAGTTATAGGTTATGTGAAACCTAACGCAAATTTCAAGGATGCTACATCAAACTTGGGTGAGAAAAGTGAAAAAAAACGCAGTGAAAATTGTGGTGGCTGGTGCAAATGACGTTTATAAAAATGAAGCAAACAGGGCTATAGACGCGCTAAATCAAGTGCTGCAAACAGAGGAAATCAACGAAACCCAAGTAATAGTGGTGAACATTCCAAACAGGTATGATTTAAACTACAATTCTTGTGTTAACAAGGAAATTCGGAAAACAAACAAAAAGGTGAAATTGGTGTGTTCAGTGTTTCCAAATGTAGATGTAGTGGACATAAGCAACCTAAAACGTGAGTATCATACTAGACATGGCTTACATTTAAATTATAAGGGAAATAGCTACTTAAGTTCACTCCTCTCAGAAAAAATTAATACCATTGTGGGTAAAAAACCTCTTGTACTTAACTCAGATGGGAGAGTAGATAGTATGCAATGACAAAATGTAAATTCGTGTTCATCCTATGCCAATAAAATCAGTCCACACAGTAACTCTACCCTTAGAGTATATCACCAAAATACACAGTATGTTTCCAACAAACCTGAAGTATTAGAAACGGTTTTAGATGACATAAACCCACAGGTTGTCATACTTACAGAACATGGCTTAAGGAAGGAGCAAGTACATTTTGTAAAATTTGTAAATTACGATTTAGTTTCCCAATATTGCCGTATAAATCACAGAAGTGGAGGAGTCTTGCTGTTTGCAAGGAAGGATATTATTGTAAATAGGGTAGAGTGGGTAGAAAATGGGAGTGAAGAGATGATTTTTGAAGTAGCTGCTGTTAAACTCAGTACAGAATTAGGGCAAGTACTCATTATTGGCATTTATAGAACAGCTTGTGGAAGTGATTAATGAACTATTCCCTCGAGTAAAAGTGTGTATCAGTGGAGTGTTGAGACGTCGGGACGAAGACCCCCGATACATTGATGCAATAAATTCTGTGTTAGAATGGGTGTGTGAACAAAAGAACTGTATATTTATTGATGGAAACTCATGGATCACAGATAGGGATCTTGGGAGAGATGGACTTCACTTAAATAGAAGGGGTTCACTAATTATTGGTAAATTGTTTAATAGATACATTGCATGCTGCAAACCAAAAAACTCATATTAAATGGTAGTTGTGATCTTATAAAGTTAAGAGCAATATCTAATATTAATAATAATTTTGGCAGAGTAAAATATAAAGCAATTAAGGATTCCAAACAAATAAGAAATTATAACAAATTAAATGATGACTGCAGAATGTATTGTCATGCAAAATATGAGTCAAGTATTAGCAAAATAACAGACATAAATGACTTGAGTATAGTGTATCATAATGTACAGTCCCTTGGCAATAAGCTTCTTGAAATTGAAATTTTCTTAAACTCAATGGAAAATATTCAGGTATGTTGTTTTACAGAACATTGGATTAAAAAAACCTGCATTAGCCTAGATTCGCATATCTTTTCAAACTTTATAGTTGCAGACTTGTTCTGTAGAGAAAACTACACACATGGGGGTACCATGATTGCAGTAAAAAAAGGAATCAAATATAAGAGGTATTTAAAAACCAATATGCTAAATGAAGAACTGATATTTGAACACTCTATAATTGATATACAGGAACTAAAATTATTTATTGTATGTATCTATCGCTCTCCAAATGGGTGTTATGCTACTTTCCTAGATAAACTTGAGAGTTTGATTAATACACTCCAAAAACACTCTCGACAAATCTTTATATGTGGAGACTTTAATGTTGACTTCTTAAAAGACAACCCATCAGTACATAAATTAAAAAACTTACTAGCATTGTTCAATCTCTCAAATGTAATTAGTAACCCCACAAGATTAACTTTACAGTCAAATACAGCAATTGATGTTATAATTCTAGACAAATCTATCATTACTGTCAAGCTGGAGAATATTAACACTGGTTACTCAGATCATAATGCTATTGTATCCAATTTAACAAACTTTAGGACTAATAATGCTAAAATAACTCCCCAAACATGTTATAAAAGGGTATTTTCTACTGCAAATATTCAATATTTCAATACGCTCTTAAACCTTGAAGACTGGACTGATGTCTACAATGAAAAAAGAATAGATGAAAAATTGCAAAAGTTTTTACTGACATTTTTGCATAATTTTAATACAGCTTTTCCTTATACAGTTGTTAAACAGAAGCAAACTAGTAAAAGGAAGAAATGGATAACAAAGGGAATTATTATCTCTAGCAAAAGAAAACGCTATCTAAATCAGTTGAGTAAAGTAAACAAAACTGAAGCATTTATAGAATATCATAAGAAGTATAAGCAAATATATAATAAGGTAATAAAAGCTGCAAAAAAGCAATATATAGATACTTGCATTTCAAATTCGTCGAATAAAAATAAGACTATCTGGAATATAGTAAAAAATGAAAGCACTAACAACATGGTCAGAACTAGAGACAAAATTACTTTAATAGTTGATAATACAAAATTAGATAATCCTGCTGAGGTATCAAATATCCTTAATAAACACTTTATTAGTGTTGCTGATAGAGTACCTTTGACTCATCCCAATATAACAAATACTCCTATCAAATTAATCAGAAACGATAAAAGTGTATTTCTCAAACCAGTAACTTCTGAGGAGATTCTTAAAATAATACATTCAAAAAAGAACACATTCTCTGCTGGATTTGATGATGTACCAGAGTGTATAATCAAATCTTGCAAAGAATATATAGTAGCACTATTAAATTTTAGATGAGTCGCGTTTTTTACACATCTGCTTCACTTTGTAAAAAACGCGACTCATCTAAAATTTAATAATTTTTCGCTTCACTGTGGTGTTCCAATACAGTTGAATCTCGATATATAGTAGCACCATTAATGGATATATGTAATTGTTCTATATCAACAGGCAAATTTCCTAATGTCTTAAAATTAATAAAAGTTGTACCAGTATTTAAGAAGGGAGATACAAAAAATGTTGATAATTATAGACCTATCTCAGTTCAATCGGGGTTTTCAAAAATCTTGGAAACTGTTATGTTCAACAGGATATCTCCTTTTCTTGAAAAATATGTATTCAGTGATAAACAAAATGGATTTAGGAAAAATAAATCAATTTCTAATGCACTATACTCCTTTATGAAACAAACATTAGAAGGGTTTGATGCAAATAATTATACTATTGGGATTTTTATGGATTTGTCTAAGGCATTTGATTTGGTTGACCATAATATTCTATTATCCAAACTTGAAGCCTATGGTATAAGAGGGGTATCTCATGATTGGTTTGAATCCTACCTTGAGGGTAGAAGACAGTATACTGTAGTTAATAATGAATTAAATGGTCATAATATTAATTCCAATATTGAAATTGTGAGATGTGGGGTTCCACAGGGTTCTATCCTGGGACCACTGCTTTTTCTAGTATATATTAATGACCTTCCACTTAATATTCCCCATGCAGAAACTATTCTATATGCTGACGACACTAATATAATTATCAAAGGCTGCAATAATTCTGAATTGCAACATTACGCTAATACTGTGATGACAAATATGATGCATTGGCTAACTAATAATAAATTACTACTTAATATTAAAAAGACACAAAGTATGCATATTTCACTGTCAAATAGAAATGAAGCTAATATAGCTCCTGTAATCGCTTTTGGCAATGAGGTAATAAAATATACCAATGAAACAAAATTTTTGGGGGTAATTATTGACAAATTTTTAACCTGGAAGCCGCATATTCAGTATATTACTGCAAAAATTAATAAAGCCCACTACATAATATCAGTGCTAAGGAAAATTTGTAATACACAAACATTAATGCTGATTTACTATTCATATGTGCAGTCTTATCTTGCATATGGTATCTTTATCTGGGGATCAGCTACCGAAATAAAAGATTTATTTGTAACACAAAAGAAAATAATAAGAAGAATGTTTAATCTAAGCAAAAGGACTCATTGTATGAAATATTTTAAGGAAAATAATATACTAACTCTGCCATGTCTGTATATCTTAGAAACCGTATGCTTTATAAACAACAACATACAATATTTTCAAACAAATAACACTATTCATGAACATTATACTAGGAATGGTGCTAAATTACATATACTGGGATCAAGATCAAATAAAAAACTTAACTCAGTACTTCATAAAGGGGTTCACATGTATAACTTAATCTTAAAGAAAATCGAAAACAATGATAAGAAAAGATTCAGAAGAGATGTGAAATCATTTTTAATAAATCAGTGCTTCTATAGTACTCAAGAGTTCTTTGAATATTTTAGGTACCAGATTAAGTAGAGTAAATGATTACATAAGAATAATTTTATGATACTAATGGTTGACAATTCATGTAAGTTTTCTGTATTTGTTGACATTGATACAATTTAATCTGATTATTGCATGTAGAATTAATTCTGTATTTTCTGAATTTCTAGTTTGTATTGTTTGTACTGTATCTTGAAAAAGCAAATATTTCTGTACAGAAATTAAATGCTAAATAAATAAATAAATAAATAAATAAATAGATCCCCTAACTCAAGTGTACATGATTTTCTAATCCATCTAGAAAAAATGCTCTGCAAAATTACATTTAACCAAAATATAATAATCCTCGGTGACTTTAATATAGATGTAGATAATGTAAATCTTAAGGACATCCTCAATAGCTTCAACTTAAAAATTGTTTCTCAGGGCCCCACTAGAATAACACAGCACTCAATCAGTACAATAGACCACATTATAACAAACCTGAATAACAGTAGATTTTGTACAATAAATAATGAATTTCATGTGTCGGACCATAGGGGTCAAATTATTGATATCTACAATTGTTTCAGCCAAATTAAGGAAAGTGTATATAGGTATGTTAGAGATACGAGAAAACATAACCTAGAAAAACTAAAGGATATTCTGGCAAAAGAGGAATGGACAGAGGTGTACAATGCTAGTGATACACATGAAAAATGGAAGGCTTTCATAAATGCATTTACTCTCCACTTCAATGAAAGTTGCCCTCAGTCCAAAAGAGCACTTAAACATGAAGTAATTAACAAATTAACTCTGCCACCCGAACTTACACATTTAAAAAATAAAATGAAAGCAATGTATGAATTTTTTCAAATGACTAAATTAAATTCTTACTCAGATGCCTATAATAAATATAAAAAACAATACAGGAAAGCGCTGATTAAATTAAAGGCAAAACAAATAGAGGAAAAAATAATTAATTCTGATAATATCACAAAAACAGTATGGGATATTATAAACAAGCGACTCAAATCCCAAATAGGAGAACATTCCAATTTAAGTCTGAACAAGGATGGACAAGTAGTACATGACCCCTCTGAAATCTGTAAATTATTTAACAGCTTCTTTCTAAACGTTGGTGACAATACTACAGTTGACATAGGTAGTAAAGAAAAAACTATTATAAACAGCATGTACTTGCATGAGACGGATGCTGAAGAAATAGACAAAGTAATTAGTAGCTTTAAAAACCAACAGTCCTCTGGGTGGGATGGCGTATCACCTATAATACTAAAACATTGTAAACAAGAATTGCTGACTATACTGGTGCACTTAATAAATTACTCAATGAACGAGGGCATATTTCCAGAGGTATTAAAGATTAGCGTGGTACGACCAATTCATAAGAAAGGTTCATATGCAGATGTTAACAATTTCAGACCAATAACTCTAACTTCAGTATTCAGCAAAACGTATGAGAAAGTCTTAATAGCTAGAATAAATAGTTTCTTAATTGCTAATAAAATTCTTAATCATTTTCAGCATGGATACAGAAATAAATTATCGACCATCACAGCTATAGCAGAAGATATTCACAAATTATTGGAACTAAAAGATAAACACAAAAACACAGCTGGAATTTACTTAGACCTCTCCAAAGCTTTTGACTCTGTATCCCATGATCATCTCATCTCAAAATTAGAGTACTATGGCTTCAGAGGACAAATTAATAAACTATTAACATCATATCTTAAAAATCGTTTGCAATGTACAGAAATAACTTGGAAAAAAGGGGATGTTATAAGCCACATTAAATCAGAATATAACTTAGTGAAATCTGGTGTACCACAGGGATCAGTACTAGGACCTATACTTTTTTTGATTTATATTAATGAGTTACCTGAACCAGTAAACAGCAAGGTCATCTCATATGCAGATGATACATCTATAATATGTTGGAGTGAAGGAGAAGAAAGCTTAGAAGAAAAAACAACAAATGCAATTGGCGAAATATCTCGGTACTTTCTAAACAATGGACTAAAGTTAAATATAGGAAAAACAAAATTTATGACATTTCAAAGCGATGATCTAAATATAAACATTAACAATATACCTTTGGAACGGGTAAGAAACTTTAAATTTTTGGGCGTTCACATAGAAGATACTCTAACCTACAGTACAAACGTAGACATGGTTTGTAATAAAATGAACTCGGGACTCTACCTATTACGACAACTAGCAAAATATGGGAATATCAATACTCTTAAAACTGCGTATTATGGCATTATCTTCCCACACTTAACATATGGTATTGAAATTTGGGGGGCAACAAGTAAAACCAATATGGACAGACTATTAAAAGTACAAAAGAAATGCATACGAACCATGTACAACCTTCGTTTTCAACAAACATGTCGGGATACATTTAAATCACAAAACATCCTAACAGTAGTATCACTCTATGTATTCAAAACCATTATACTTGTAAAAGACCGAAAGCAACATAACATCCTCAATAAAGATTGCCATACATATGATACGAGGAGAGCAACTGATTACCATAGGGTGAGCACGAATAAAACTCAAACTAATAAAGATCCTTTAAAGAGAGTCGATTAAAGACACTAGACAACACTTACTTTTAAATTTTTCCGGAACTAGTTTCAGAGGCTTTGCCTCTATCATCGGCCGGCTCTCGACTGATTCTCATTGGTGTAGCTGACGATACCTTGTCACAGGTCTCCTCTGGTGGCGGCTCAAGGAACTTGCTGAACAAATCCTTCTGGGGGATGTCGAAATTGAATACTTTGTTCCTATTTTTTGAAATGAAGATTTGTTCCCATGTGGATAGTTCTTGTTTTCCTGATGTATGTTTCAGTAGTTTTGGTTCTGGATTTATGTTGTGGTTTTTTTCCCAAAAATGTGTGGCAACTGCTGATTTTTCTAATTGTTTATATTTTATGTTTCTAAAGTGTTCCTTTGCTCTTGTTTCTAAATTTCTTTTTGTTTTTCCAATATAAATTTGACTACAGTCATTGCATTCAATTTGATATATACCAGATTTTTTGTTTGATGGAATAGCATCTTTGATGTTTGAGCAAATTAGGTTTTTTAAGGAGAAATGGTTGACTGGTGCTAGTTGAATATTTTGTTTTTTGAAGACTTTTTTGAATTTATCATAGGCCCATGGATGGTAAGTGAATTTTTTGAAAATCATATTAGTTTCTGTAGATGAGAGAGTTGTGGTTTCCTTTAGTAGCTTCTTCTTTTTTGCTAAACTCACTTTTTTGTCCACTAATGATTTGGGAAAGTTATTTTTTTGTGCTATTTCAATTATTTTGTTGTATTCTGTTTTGTATTCTTCTGCTGTGAGAGGGATGTTTACCAGTCTGTATGCTAAACTATTGAAGATTGCCTGTTTGTGGGATCTTGGGTTGTAGCCATTAGCTTTTATGTAGTTTTCTGTCTGTGTTGGTTTTCTGTAAATGCCAAAGTTTAGTCTGTTTTTATTCCTCATTATTTTTAGATCCAAAAATGGTAAATGCTCGTCTTTTTCTATTTCTACAGTGAATTTGATGCTTTTTTCTTGGATATTTAAAAGTTTTAGTGCATCACTGCATCAGGGTTAGCAATGGGCAACCCACTATCACCCTTCCTGGCCGATCTGTACATGAGTGCATTAGAAATAAGGATCAACAAAGGTTTCCCTTGGATGTTCAAACTCTGGCAACGATATGTAGATGACATCTTTGCCATAGTACCAAGAAAACACATCAGTCAGAAAATGCTAATAGAAAATAAAGTTATGGCAAAAAGAGCTTATGAAATCTGTTTAACAGCATGCAGATTCATACATCCATGAGTACTTTGTGAATATTGTGAATATTGTGAATATTGAAGATAACATTTTTGGAAATATGGTATTTTGTACTTTTCTAGGTATGCAGCTGTTTATCTCACAGCAGGGATTGAGAATCTTCTGGAAGAAATAATTCTTCAGTGCCTTCCCAATGAAACAGACACAGTCCTTACAGCAACAATGTTTGAACATGCTATTGCAAATAATGGAGATTTGTGGGGTCTTTTGCAGCCATATGCACATTTAAATGCTGGCAGAATAGCTTCAGGTAATGTCAAATCGTACTACCATGCATTGTTAGGAATTTAGCTGTCAGACATTATCCCATTTGAAAGCCATTAAGTATAAGTTAGCGCTGTGCTAAAAACGAGTTTTACTGACAAAATGAATTTTGCATAATATGGTGTTATTTTGTCACAATATGTATTATTCTCAAAAAAATTGAAATTTAAGTGACATAGTGACATAACCGACAAACCGACAAATAGTGTAATGAATTAATTTGGACATCACTGTTACTAAATTCCTCCAAATATCATGTAATACTAATTAATGTAACTCTTCATGGTAGAAGTTGTTATTATTAATTTATTAACTTATTAATTAATTTATTTATTTACAATCAGATATGTCAACTTATAAACTTTAAACTGAATAATATTTTGTTCTTATTGTAAATGTAAAACCATTTTAGGAGCACTGGCTATGCCACGTTGGGCTAGTATTTCCAGCATCAACACGGAATCCACCCATACATCATCATTAACAAGTGGAAAATCGATAGAGCAATCCCTGTTAACAACCTGTGTTGGGTCTGTGCATGAGTTAACAGAGTTATTGGCACGCATAAACACAAGGCCTCTTACATGGACACCACCAGCTGTGCAAGCACTCTTCTATTTTATGAGATGTTCACAGGTATGTATAATGACTGAGCGAGAGAGAGAGAGAGAGAGAGAGAACGAAAATAAGTATTATTAATTTTTAGATGAGTCGTATTTATTACACATCTGCTTCACTTTCGTACCTATTTTGAGGACATGTTTCGCAAATCATCTTTTGCATCTACGGCTCTTATGCGACTAAAGCTTGATCCAGCGGTGTGGGTAATTCTGGGGTTGCTGCTGCCATCTGTTGATTTAGTGATGAACTTAAATGTGGGATTCTCTTCTGGCGGGATTTCAAAGTTCATAAGTTGGTTTTTATGTTTTTCTATGTATATCCTCTCCCATATGACGAGTTCACTATGTTTTTGTACGTATTTTAGTAATTCTGTGCTATCTTCAATTTCATGATTTTCAGACCAGAAATGAGCTGCTATTGCGGACTTATCAATATTTTTGTATCTTAAGTGCCTGAAGTGTTCTTTCTTTCTAGTGCCTATGTTTCTTTTTGTCCTCCCTATGTAAATGTAAAGACTGTTATTTTTGGAATGAAAACCATGACATTGATCCAAATCCAAAATTATTAAAAGGAGTGATAAGCCAAAATAGATTGACAACATGGGAGAACATATTCATCTGGAAAAATAAGGATCGCGTAATGAACTTTGAAATCCCGCCAGTAGATAATTTGACAAAAAAGTTCATAGTTCCACCACCAGAGAGAGCAGACAACAACAGATGCCAGTTGGAAAGAGATTGAAAATGGAGGCCAGGGCCTTTGAAACTAGTCTCTCATAAATATATGAAAAAGTAAGTGACGAGTGTCAATAAACCAACCACAAATAATTTTTATATTAATTTTGATGTCACTGTTACTAAATTCCTCCAAACACACATCAAGAGGTTTCTATGATTGAATTTCATTTTTATGATTGTAATAATCTGATTTTATTTTCAATCTGAATTTATATTGGTATATTAAGAAAACTAATTCTAGGATACAATTATATACTTAAAGACGGAGGATGTTTAATTGCATAAAAAGTAGGTTTACATAGATAATTTTCATAGGATTAATTAGTAATTCTGATTATTTTCTGAAATTTAAAATATTTAGTGGTTTCCCAAATAAACTATATGGCTATATCATAGATAGATACATTCATTCATTCATTCATTTTCATCCATTAGAACATATACACGTTATCGGATGTCACATACATTTACATTTTGATCAAAAGCCCAGTAAACAGGTGATAAATCAAAGTGGATAACAAGTATGGTAATTGCAATACAAAGAACTTGATAAAATATTATAAAGATATGCAAGCAAATACACAAGCTATTAACAGTGAAGCAAACAAATATATACAAATATAATAATTTGTAACTTAAAACTTCACTTATCATAAGAAATGATGAAACTTTTCTTATAAATTGTTTGGGATCGCGATTTCATGGAAATTCTTCCACATTGTCATCCGGAATACAAACAAAACTGTCGTCATCACTACAAACGCTAGATGTTACTATGTTCTTGTTAGTACTACCAAAATCTGAAAATGAAACAAATTTAAAAACAGAATGGACTGCCGGTATTTCAAAATTCATTATGCGAATTGAATTTTGAAATATTGGAAGTCTTGAAGGGCTTTGACACTTGCAAGGCAGTGCTTCACTAGTTTGCAGAGTACTACATTATGTTGTTTTCGATGTTTGCTTCTAGTGGCAGTTGTTTTGTATTTGATGGCCATGTTATATGTACATCTGACGTTATTCATACTTTGCATCCAGCTAACCTGCATTGCATGCAAGCATACATCTCTCTGGCCTTTAGTAATAATAAATGGACAAGACCTTCAAAAATTTATTTCCTGTAAATGAAGTATATTACTGTATTGTGGAAACATGTTTGTACCACATTATGAAGGGCATTTGTAAATGATTTACAATGGTAGTTTTTTGTACCTTATATATTAATGAACATGAATCAATGTATATGGAATCTTTCAATACATTCTCGACTGCTGCCACCTTCCTGAAAACTTCATTAATGCATCATGAAATAATTTTTTGGGGATACTAAGCACCCACTCGTGGACAGCTGCCTGCAAGTTCTTATTGTTGCCGAGCCTTTTCCCTTGCTGCACATCCTTCAGTTGTCGAATAGAGCTTAATTTAGATGGAGCAAGATCTGGTGAATATGGTAGGTGTGGTTAACAATGAACCCCCAGATGTGTATCCATTGCTACAGAAGAAATTACAGCTTGGTCTGGAGTGTTCAATATTGATCTAAAAGTCTCTTATATGCCCCATAATTTCTTACGCTGCTCCTGTATGGGGTGCAGGCAGCAAAACCCACATTCATCAACTTCAGGTTATACAAAACAAATTTTTCGGCAGTATTACAAAGGCTCCATGGTTCATTAGAAATGATCAACTCCATCAGGAACTTGGTATTCTTCCCATACATCTGTACTTCAAATTGATATCATAGACATTCTTCGTTAGATTATCCGAAGTACTAGGCACTGTAACCTATGACATTGGACGATGAAACTTCGAAAGGACCAGATTGAAAAGAAAACTGCCTCAAGACATCCTACTCACTGATTCAGAAGATAGCGACTTTTCTCACTAATTCAAAGTATATCCTCTATTTTTCTCATAACACCACTGATCATAATCTAGCCTCGAATATCTAACCTCACTTTTCAATTTTTATCCATCTTATTTAATGTTATATACTTTGTCTTTTATTATCTTTCATTTAAATGTGTTCTTAATGGTTTTCTATTTATATTATACATTTATCACCTATTGTATATGTTAGAGGACAGTAATTCCTCAGTTGTTAATTTGTATGCAATACTTATGTAATTTATCAATGGCTTTATAGTAATACTGCTGATCAGCCAAATAATAAATTAAAAAAAAAAAAAAAAAAAGAACCCCCAGATGTCAACTTTGCAGCCATCGCACCCACTTCAGAGGTTTTTGACTTCTCATTGTATCAAAAAGAGAACAGGTCAAAGGATTAGAACTCTAGGGTATTTCCTATACTATGACTGTGTATGATTATGCATTCAGTAATGTTCTCATATCTCCTTTATTTTTCAAGATAGAAAAAATTGTTGTGTCATCATATTTGAACTTCCTAGCTCGTGAAATCTGCACACTCACACTCGTAACATCCTGTATATATATAATTTCTTTGAAAACATAAGACATTTAAAAGTTACATGGGGAGTCTAGTAAAGATATATGATTTTTAGAGTTCTTTCCTAAATATCAGAATGCAGGATACAAAATCTTCTAAATGCATCTGAAATGTAACTTTCCTGTAAGCTTACAATCTTTTCCACACATATAAAACATTCTTTTAAGTAATTTTCATGCATTGTAATAACTTTGTAATTTTTTAATGAAAAAAATAAGTGTTAAAGGCACTCCACTCCACTCCACTCTACATCAATAAAAATAATACAATAACCGTAATAAATCTTCTATGATTTTCTAAAATTGATCACTTCAACTAAAATTTGTTAAAATTTAATTAGTTTAAAATTTAATTCCTTAGTAGCATATTTATATTTAAGATATAAGATTTAACTTCTGCTTACATTATTAATTAATAGATGAGTCGTATTTATTACACATCTGCTTCACTTTCGTACCTATTTTGAGGACATGTTTCGCAAATCATCGTTTGCATCTTCTGCTCTTATGCGACTAAAGCTTGATCCAGTGGTGTGGGTAATTCTGGAGTTGCTGCTGCCATCTGTTGATTTAGTGATGTAACTTAAATGTGGGATTCTCTTCTGGCGGGATTTCAAAGTTCATTAGTTGGTTTTTATGTTTTTCTATGTATATTCTCTCCCATATGACGAGTTCACTATGTTTTTGTACATATTTTAGTAATTCTGTGCTATCTTCAATTTCATGTTTTTCAGACCAGAAATGAGCTGCTATTGCGGACTTATCAATATTTTTGTATCTTAAGTGCCTGAAGTGTTCTTTCTTTCTAGTGCCTATGTTTCTTTTTGTCCTCCCTATGTAAATTTTTTCACAGTCTTTACACTTAATCTTGTAAATGCCTGACTTTTCCTCTGGTTTTATCTTATCAGTATTATTACTGTGAAGTAGGTTTTTAATGTTGTAATTGTTTTTTGGTGCCAATGTTATATTGTATTTCTTGAATATTTTTTGGAACTTTTTTGTGGCCCAGGGGTGGTAAGTAAATTTAGCAAATCTAATTTCTTGTTTTCTTGGTGTGAGAGCTGTGATCTGTTTTAATCTCTTTTGAAGTTTGAATGATTTTAGTTTTTTGTCTGCAACATTAAAAACCTACTCCACAGTAATAATACTGATAAGATAAAACCAGAGGAAAAGTCAGGCATTTACAAGATTAAGTGTAAAGACTATGAAAAAATTTACATAGTTAGGACAAAAATAAACATAGGCACTAGAAAGAAAGAACACTTCAGGCACTTAAGATACAAAAATATTGATAAGTCCGCAATAGCAGCTCATTTCTGGTCTGAAAATCATGAAATTGAAGATAGCACAGAATTACTAAAATACGTACAAAAACATAGTGAACTCGTCATATGGGAGAGAATATACATAGAAAAACATAAAAACCAACTAATGAACTTTGAAATCCCGCCAGAAGAGAATCCCACATTTAAGTTCATCACTAAATCAACAGATGGCAGCAGCAACTCCAGAATTACCCACACCGCTGGATCAAGCTTTAGTCGCATAAGAGCAGAAGATGCAAACGATGATTTGCGCAACATGTCCTCAAAATAGGTACGAAAGTGAAGCAGATGTGTAATAAATACGACTCATCTATTAATTAATAATTATTTCGTTTCACTGTGGTGTTTCAATACAGTTAAATCTCGATATTCTGCTTACATGTTTTGTACTAGTTGGAACATGCAGAACATGCAGCACCAATCCAAGAGCTGGTTTATGAGCGAGCTTATGTAGTACTGCCACCCTTAGTGGAGTGGCTTAGAGTGACTGCAGCACATGCAGAACACAGACACTCAGCTGTTCTAGACCAGGATGACGTTATGCAAGCTGCAAGGATACTGCTGCCTGGAGTTGACTGTCCAGTAAGGCAGATGGGGTAAGAATGGCACATTTATTTATTTGCTAATTTCATTTATTTTAATAGTCTTAGAGCTAGTCTTAGTGCTTGTAAATTTGCTCTTTGTTAACTTTAAAGAGAGTCGATTAAAGACACTAGACAACACTTACTTTTAAATTTTTCCGGAACATGTTTCAGAGGCTTTGCCTCTATCATCGGCCGGCTCTTTGTTGTTTGTATTAAATTTGATTCTTCAAAACCAGAAACTGTAAATAATAAAGCCCTGTGATTTTATTGGTAGCATCAATGTAAATTTGATATATTCATAAAAAAGGAAGAATTCATTCTAAATAAAGTTGGAACTGTATTAGGATAGAAGAAGTTGGAGCAGGAATGGGATTAAAGAGGCCTGGAGATGAAATGGAATGTGTGAGGCGAATGAAGTCAGAGCTAGCATTTAAAATGCTGAGAAGTGGACGCACTGATCTGATACCACATGCATTACAGCTCTTGCCATCAAATAAAGTAAGTATTTAAAAGAAATTACACACATATGCCTCACAAACTAAAATCCTAAAAATATTTTGCATGTTACACCAATTTTAATTCATAAACAAAGCAGTGCGATAGTCATTACTAATGTAATGTTCTGTTTTTGTGATAAACACAAAACAAAAAAAAAAAAAAAAACATTTCTAGAACATGAAAATAAAAACTCAGGATAAAATAGACATAAGTCAGTATAGTATGGATTAAAATTATACTATGAGTCGACTGAGTCACTCTGTACTTTACATACCATAAATTTTCTTTCAATGCATTTCGCCTACACTTGAAGGCATTATCTAGAAATTGTCAAATGGCTAGAACTGGTGTTCCAGCTGATCATGGTTCTCTGGAGAAGAGAAATCTGGTGGCAATCGTTAAAACTAGATTTCTAGATATTACATTGCTATATTTTAGTTGATTGATGAAAATGAATCATTTCTTCACACTAGCCATATATAGGCTAAGGTTTTTGATAAGAGTCAACATGAAAAATTCAATGTCATGGCCAGGATTTTCCCCGGGTTTACCAGGAAAATATACGAGTCAAATGGAGAATTTAATGTCATGACGGCAAGTTGGCCATGGTAGCTCAATGGCTAAGAGCGACTGGACGGAAATCAGGACCATAGCCATAGCATTGAATTTTTCATGTTGATTCTATCAATCCAAAACCTTAGCCTGTATACAGCTACTGTGAAGAAATGATTAATTCCCATCAATTAACTAAAATAATAAGAGTTAAATGATGAAGACTGGCACTCAAGTACTTAGGATAGTAAGTCATCACAAACGGTGTATCTCGAATGCGAGAGCCCCTAGTGGTTTACCGGGGAAATATACGAGTCAAATGGAGAATTTAATGTCATGACAGCAAGTTGGCCATGGTAGCTCAATGGGTAAGAGTGACTGGATGGAATCAGTAGATCCGTGGTTCAAATCCCGGCCATAGCATTGAATCTATCACCCCATAGGGGAGGGGATCCGTCACCTTCAGCTGCTGTGGTGCGAGCGCTGTGGACCCTTAGCACTCGTGGTACCTCTGACGTTACCAGAGGAACCTTGGGCCCAACATTTGACCCCCTCCCTGAATGGGAGTTCGGATTGGGTTGCACTCGAGGGGGCAGTGTGTTCCCGATACCTGCGGGAGATCGGATACCTCCAGTCAGGCTACAGCTGCCCAGAGGGGTTAGAGGGTTGCCTAAAAAGTCCCGGGTACTAGCTTGCAGAGCTAGTAGAAGGTGTGCTAGAACACCAGGCGACCCCACCGAGGTTATTCGGTAGTCTTCCCCGGGGTTGACGCATGTAGGTGGCATATCCACTTCCACCCGTCTTGACGTTGTTGTCAATGGAGGAAGGGCAGCTTTTTAGACTCAAGATATTGCCGCAAGGAAAGAACCCCGGAGTTTTCCATCGCTCCCGGGCTGACAGATGCCAGAGTCTTTGGACTTTCGGGTAGACCTCATGACAACATTTCTGTTTACGCTATCAATCCAAAACCTTAGCCTGTATATGGCTAGTGTGAAGAAATTATTCATTTCTATCTCGGATATAAGTGAAAGAATATACAAGTCAAATGGAGAATTTAATGCCATGATGGCAAGTTGGCCATGGTAGCTCAATGGGTAAGAGCGACTGGACAGAAACCAGGAGATCTGTGGTTTAAATCCCGGCCATGGCATTGAATTTTTCATGTTGACTCTATTTATTACATTGCTATTTTTTATTTTTTGCTTGCTGTTGATTTCCTATAGAATTGTACTTAGATTTTCCAGTTCATACAATCTCCTTAAATATTTTCAGAAATTAAACAGCGTGAATGAAAGCGGGTTGAGTCCATTGATGATGGCTGTACTTCTACATGATGAAGCATGTGTTCGTAGTCTGCTTGATGCAGGAGCAGATCCAGATATTGAGACACCTCCATATGGAACAGCTGGCTGTCCAGGTGTAAATGCAGAAACACAACATTGGACAGCCCTTACATATTCAGCCTTGCAAGGAACGTGTAACATTGCCAGGCTACTTCTTGACAGAGGGGCACATGTAGAAGGAGGTGCTAGACTTAGCGAGGACAGATGTACGCAGACTCCACTGCAGGTTAGCAACAATATTCTACATTAGCTGATCTTTTGTTGGTCAAAATTACTCTATTCAGAGCCCACAATTAGGTGTATAGTGCTATCAGTACTCTCGACTGTATTTTATACCATCAGTGGTTGTTATTGTAGACCCTCTTCCTCATTATCTCATATATAGTCCTTCCTGTTTTGTGTATATGTAAAGAAATAAATTGATTGACATCTGTCATGAAAATGATATAGGGAAAATTATATAGATAACTCTAACTTTATTATGGAGACCTCAAGAATAGCCTGAGTTAGCCAAGATATATTTTTCATTAGAAATGTAATAAATCTATAGCTGTATTTTTTAGAGGTGACACGTAACCTTGCTCGAATGTGCACGAGTGACATCATGCATATCAATACATCAATACTGGGAGTAAGACTGCTGATAAAGCTAGTGGGTTAGATGACTAACGTGATATCCCATTTTCTTTCAAATAAACAAGTGGACTTGACCATAAACTACCATGCAACATTACATCATTTGCCTCATCTAACCTCTGGAAATAAAAAATCTAAATATAATCATGTTATGAATTATTTAGAAATGGCAGAATAGTTTTTGTGTTACCTTTATAAGGTGTAGCTACTATTTGAATTATAATTGTCAGGCTTTGTCTTTTTTTAAATCAGTTTAACATTTTTCAATTTGTTTTATATTTTTCTATTGCATTCAGGGTACTTTTGAATGATGAACATGAACTGAATATCTCTTATGTTGGAATGTTGCCTATTTGCTATCTGCTAAGTGAGTTCCCTAGTAACAGGAATTATTGTATGGGAAGCATTTTTATGATTGGTGATGTTCAATATAGTCACATGAAAGCAGAAATAACATCATTTAGCTATAGCGCCTAAATTCAGTCAACTGTTAAAAATAAACTTCACAGCATATCAGTAAATTTGGTGCCATATGTTTTCATTAGTCAATTATTGAGTTAATTTTAACACTACATCACTTAAAGTATAAAATTGAAAGAAGCGTAGAGACAGCGAAGCACAACTTAGCACAAAAGTGAATCGAGAAGATATTGACACAGTGCTTCACTCATTGTTTTTTCACAGGACATGTTTCAAGAGCTTTTGCTCTCATCATCAGCTGGAACTCAACTAGTGCAAATTGTAAAGATTTCCTCTTTCTCCATATGATCGATGGATGGCATGATGTACTTGTCAAAGATGTCCAGTTGTGGAGTTTCAAATTCATGACGATTTTCATTAATAAAGATTTTTTCCCATACTGAAAGGTCTGTAGGGTGATTAACATATTTTATTAAAGATGTTTCCAAGTTTATGTCATCTTTAATAAAATATGTTAATCACCCCATATTGGAAAAAATCTTCATTAACAAAAATCGTCATAGAGTGATGAACTTTGAAACTCCACCACTGGACATCTTTGACAAGTACATCATGCCATCTATCGACGGTACGAAGAAAGAGGAAACCACTACAATTTGCACTAGTCGAGTTCCAGCTGATGATGACAGCAAAAGCTCTTCAAACATGTCCTGTGAAAAAACAGTGAGTGAAGCAGTGTGTCAATATCTTCTCGATTCACTTTTTTACTACTTCACTTAATTATTTAACAATTATTCCTTATTAAATAGTTATGTGATGTAGTGTCAAAATGGACTCCATAATTAATAAATTTGTTAGTGCTCATTACAAGGGTAGTCTGAAAAGTTCTTGGCCTCACCCCAGAGATTGTGGCACTACTTGCATGATTTTTTTTCCTTAAGTTGCACACATGTTAATAGACCCTATGTAAAATTACAAGTCATTTTAGGCAATAGTTGACAGTTGAAGCTGTGAAAGTGTGCATTGCTTTGAAAAGGGAAAAATTCAAGTATCGTGCGTGATAAAATTATTTGTAAAAGAAGGTTTAATACCTACAGAAATTCATTTGCAGATTATAAATGTGTATGGCGACTCTTCACCTTCAGTTTCCACTGTTAAGAAATGAGTGGCCGATTTTAAACATGAACAAGATGATGGTAATAAATATGTCCAAGATGCCATCAATCAGCATTTGTAATAATTGTTTATCCTTTCAAAATGTCTTAGATAATTACTGTAAACATGGGAAGGAAGAAAGCAAGGCAATTTAAGCTTTTATATCAAAGACCTATTAAGTCATATTTTATTAAAACTTGAAACTTCTCTCACGTCATCCCAGTCCCATTCTCAGCTGATTGGCGACTGACCGCTATATTCAAAATTGGCTGTCGTATGGACAGTCAATTGTAATTGGCTCCCTCTCTCCGAATGTTTCCTACATAACTGCGTTAGATCACTCACTGTCAGCATATCAAAATTTAAAATATATGACATTTACTTTATAATAAAAATCTTTTTCCATGTAGAAAGTTCAAGTTTCATTGTTAATGGTTTCAGTAATTTAATCTTCTCTCTGATGTGATGATGATGGTCAGTCATCAATCAGTTGAGGATGGAATTGGCGAGCTCCCAAAAACATTCTTGAATTTAATAGTTGACGTGAGTGAAGTTTCAAGTGTTAATAAAATATGACTCAGTAAAGTCTTTACTTTTAGCAACACTTTTAATCATAACTACTTCAGTTAAGCTTTTATGTTTACGCTTTCCTACCAAACTGCGTTATATTACTTTTTATTTCAATATTTATAATTGTTACAAAACAGATTTCTGTAAAATTATAAACTGTTAACAGTGCTTCTATTTTTAATATTCTTTTGTAAAATTAGTAAAGATAACCTTTTATCTTAATAGATGGCAGCAGCATGTGGCCATATGGAAATGATTTCACTCCTGCTATCTCATGGTGCACATCCTTTTCTTTCCACGTTGTATAAAGATTCTCTGTGTTATTCTGGAGCTGCACAACGAGGTTCCTACAGGTTAGTCACTTTCATTAATTACTGTAATTCATGTTTTTATTCTTTTCACTTTTGTATAGTTACTAAGCTTCTCAATCAACATTGTTCATTGCATTTATTTGGGTTATAAAAAGTTGAAGCAGTTTTTTTATGTTGTCCAACTTTAAGTCGTATCAGACAATGAATTAAATGGGTGGTGATATGATGTTCAAATGAGCCCAGGTTCCATAGAACTTAGAGTTTCCAGACTTTCATCTTTCAGGATAAGGGAAAAGCCCAGAAAAACTCTTATCCATGTAATTCACCATGGCTGAGATTTGAACTCAGGACTGTTGAACATAAGGTAGACACGCTACCATCTATTCTACTGAGGCGTGTGCTGAAACAGTTGTATCCTTAAGTTACACTACTAAGTAATTATGTCCAGTTTTATGGAGGCAGTGTCCCTTGTTTTATACACATAACCCTTTGAAGATGAATGTTATTGAATTTTCAATTAGATTTGGCTATTTTAGTTAATTGATGGAAATTAATAATTTCTTCACACTAGCCATATATAGACTAAGGTTTTTGATAGACAGAGTCAACATGAAACATTCAATGCCATGGGCAGGATTTGAACCACGGATCTCCTGGTTTCCGTCCAGTCACTCTTAGCCATTGAGCTACTATGGCCAACTTGCTGTCATGACATTAAATTCTCCATTTGACTCGTATATTTCCCCGGTAAACCATTAGGGGCTCTCACATTCGAGATACACTGTTTATGGTACTCGCACTTACTTTCTTATATTATCGTGGAAATAATTTCAGAAGCCTTTTTGCTTTCATCCTCAATCTCTCTCCAACTAGCATCTGTTGTCGTCTGCTCTCTTCTGTTTGGCAGTGGAACTATGAATTTCTTTGTCAAATCATCTACTTGTTGGATTTAGAAGTTTGTTACACAGAAAAATAAGGACCATGTGATGAACTTTGAAATCCCACCAGTAGATAATTTGACAAAGAAGTTCATAGTTCCACCACCAGAGAGAGGAGAGCAGACTCCAACAGATGCTAGTTGGAGAGAGGTTGAAAATGGAGGCAAAAAGGCTTCCGAAACTAGTCCCTTGATAATATAAGAAACTGACGAGTGTCAATACAAATAGCTTTTATAATTAATTTTTACATCACTGTTACTAAATTCTTCCAATCAGACATTGAATTTCAAGCTATAGAAGTGATATTTCATACATAAAAATTATGGCTTCAATTAAACTTTGTAAAAATTCTCAAGATATGCTTTTATCATTAGTTTTCACGCACATTTGAAACAGTGGTAGCAAGTATGATAGTTGCAAAATTTAATGGCGGCTGAATGTTGACCACTACCAGTGAAGAGTGATGTAGCCATATGTCAAAGGGCGGGGAGAAGCTATATGCAGTAACAAGACGAAATGAAAACACTTTATAGAGTATTACTGAAGCTGTCAAGTAAACATAAACATCCATCTGATTGGATGTTGTGTTGACCAGCACCTTCTGCCAACCACCATTAAATTTTGTTGTGCCCGCCTCGTTAGCGTAGATGGTAGCGTGTCTGCCTCACGTTCAAGGGGTCCCGAGTACGAATCTCGGTTAGGATGAGTTATCTGGATAAGGTTTCTTCTGGGGTTTTCCCTTACCCTGAAAGACAAATGTTGGGTAACCCTAAGCTCTATGGACTCATCTGAGCCTCATTTCACCCACTTCATTCATTGTCTGATATGACTTAACATTGGAGGATGTAAATTACCAAAAAAAAAAAAATTAAATTTTGTGTCTGCCATAATATATAAGCTCTTTGATAGTAATTCTTTTCTTATCTAAAAGGATCAGGATGTGTTGCATTCATGCTTGATATTTTTTATGTTGTAAGATTCAAATAGGTCAAAAAATGCAGTTTCATCTTTTTCAACATTTTATTAGAAAAAGCTATTTGTAGTCAGTTTTTAACACTCCATCACTTACATTTAATTTTTTGAGGGACTAGTTTTGGAAGCAGCAACAGATGATAGACAGACTTCGAGGTTGAAAATGGAAGCAACAGCTTCTGAAATTAGTCTCTCAACAATAACAAAAAAAGTATGTGATGGAGTGTTTTGTTACTAAATTCTTTTATTTAGCATTTAATTTCTGTACAGAAATATTTGCTTTTTCAAGATACAGTACAAACAATACAAACTAGAAATTCAGAAAATACAGAATTAATTCTACATGCAATAATCAGATTAAATTGTATCAATGTCAACAAATACAGAAAACTTACATGAATTGTCAACCATTAGTATCATAAAATTATTCTTATGTAATCATTTACTCTACTTAATCTGGTACCTAAAATATTCAAAGAACTCTTGAGTACTATAGAAGCACTGATTTATTAAAAATGATTTCACATCTCTTCTGAATCTTTTCTTATCATTGTTTTCGATTTTCTTTAAGATTAAGTTATACATGTGAACCCCTTTATGAAGTACTGAGTTAAGTTTTTTATTTGATCTTGATCCCAGTATATGTAATTTAGCACCATTCCTAGTATAATGTTCATGAATAGTGTTATTTGTTTGAAAATATTGTATGTTGTTGTTTATAAAGCATACGGTTTCTAAGATATACAGACATGGCAGAGTTAGTATATTATTTTCCTTAAAATATTTCATACAATGAGTCCTTTTGCTTAGATTAAACATTCTTCTTATTATTTTCTTTTGTGTTACAAATAAATCTTTTATTTCGGTAGCTGATCCCCAGATAAAGATACCATATGCAAGATAAGACTGCGCATATGAATAGTAAATCAGCATTAATGTTTGTGTATTACAAATTTTCCTTAGCACTGATATTATGTAGTGGGCTTTATTAATTTTTGCAGTAATATACTGAATATGCGGCTTCCAGGTTAAAAATTTGTCAATAATTACCCCCAAAAATTTTGTTTCATTGGTATATTTTATTACCTCATTGCCAAAAGCGATTACAGGAGCTATATTAGCTTCATTTCTATTTGACAGTGAAATATGCATACTTTGTGTCTTTTTAATATTAAGTAGTAATTTATTATTAGTTAGCCAATGCATCATATTTGTCATCACAGTATTAGCGTAATGTTGCAATTCAGAATTATTGCAGCCTTTGATAATTATATTAGTGTCGTCAGCATATAGAATAGTTTCTGCATGGGGAATATTAAGTGGAAGGTCATTAATATATACTAGAAAAAGCAGTGGTCCCAGGATAGAACCCTGTGGAACCCCACATCTCACAATTTCAATATTGGAATTAATATTATGACCATTTAATTCATTATTAACTACAGTATACTGTCTTCTACCCTCAAGGTAGGATTCAAACCAATCATGAGATACCCCTCTTATACCATAGGCTTCAAGTTTGGATAATAGAATATTATGGTCAACCAAATCAAATGCCTTAGACAAATCCATAAAAATCCCAATAGTATAATTATTTGCATCAAACCCTTCTAATGTTTGTTTCATAAAGGAGTATAGTGCATTAGAAATTGATTTATTTTTCCTAAATCCATTTTGTTTATCACTGAATACATATTTTTCAAGAAAAGGAGATATCCTGTTGAACATAACAGTTTCCAAGATTTTTGAAAACCCCGATTGAACTGAGATAGGTCTATAATTATCAACATTTTTTGTATCTCCCTTCTTAAATACTGGTACAACTTTTATTAATTTTAAGACATTAGGAAATTTGCCTGTTGATATAGAACAATTACATATATCCATTAATGGTGCTACTATATATTCTTTGCAAGATTTGATTATACACTCTGGTACATCATCAAATCCAGCAGAGAATGTGTTCTTTTTTGAATGTATTATTTTAAGAATCTCCTCAGAAGTTACTGGTTTGAGAAATACACTTTTATCGTTTCTGATTAATTTGATAGGAGTATTTGTTATATTGGGATGAGTCAAAGGTACTCTATCAGCAACACTAATAAAGTGTTTATTAAGGATATTTGATACCTCAGCAGGATTATCTAATTTTGTATTATCAACTATTAAAGTAATTTTGTCTCTAGTTCTGACCATGTTGTTAGTGCTTTCATTTTTTACTATATTCCAGATAGTCTTATTTTTATTCGACGAATTTGAAATGCAAGTATCTATATATTGCTTTTTTGCAGCTTTTATTACCTTATTATATATTTGCTTATACTTCTTATGATATTCTATAAATGCTTCAGTTTTGTTTACTTTACTCAACTGATTTAGATAGCGTTTTCTTTTGCTAGAGATAATAATTCCCTTTGTTATCCATTTCTTCCTTTTACTAGTTTGCTTCTGTTTAACAACTGTATAAGGAAAAGCTGTATTAAAATTATGCAAAAATGTCAGTAAAAACTTTTGCAATTTTTCATCTATTCTTTTTTCATTGTAGACATCAGTCCAGTCTTCCAGGTTTAAGAGCGTATTGAAATATTGAATATTTGCAGTAGAAAATACCCTTTTATAACATGTTTGGGGAGTTATTTTAGCATTATTAGTCCTAAAGTTTGTTAAATTGGATACAATAGCATTATGATCTGAGTAACCAGTGTTAATATTCTCCAGCTTGACAGTAATGATAGATTTGTCTAGAATTATAACATCAATTGCCGTATTTGACTGTAAAGTTAATCTTGTGGGGTTACTAATTACATTTGAGAGATTGAACAATGCTAGTAAGTTTTTTAATTTATGTACTGATGGGTTGTCTTTTAAGAAGTCAACATTAAAGTCTCCACATATAAAGATTTGTCGAGAGTGTTTTTGGAGTGTATTAATCAAACTCTCAAGTTTATCTAGGAAAGTAGCATAACACCCATTTGGAGAGCGATAGATACATACAATAAATAATTTTAGTTCCTGTATATCAATTATAGAGTGTTCAAATATCAGTTCTTCATTTAGCATATTGGTTTTTAAATACCTCTTATATTTGATTCCTTTTTTTACTGCAATCATGGTACCCCCATGTGTGTAGTTTTCTCTACAGAACAAGTCTGCAACTATAAAGTTTGAAAAGATATGCGAATCTAGGCTAATGCAGGTTTTTTTTAATCCAATGTTCTGTAAAACAACATACCTGAATATTTTCCATTGAGTTTAAGAAAATTTCAATTTCAAGAAGCTTATTGCCAAGGGACTGTACATTATGATACACTATACTCAAGTCATTTATGTCTGTTATTTTGCTAATACTTGACTCATATTTTGCATGACAATACATTCTGCAGTCATCATTTAATTTGTTATAATTTCTTATTTGTTTGGAATCCTTAATTGCTTTATATTTTACTCTGCCAAAATTATTATTAATATTAGATATTGCTCTTAACTTTATAAGATCACAACTACCATTTAATATGAGTTTTTTGGTTTGCAGCATGCAATGTATCTATTAAACAATTTACCAATAATTAGTGAACCCCTTCTATTTAAGTGAAGTCCATCTCTCCCAAGATCCCTATCTGTGATCCATGAGTTTCCGTCAATAAATATACAGTTCTTTTGTTCACACACCCATTCTAACACAGAATTTATTGCATCAATGTATCAGGGGTCTTCGTCCCGACGTCTCAACACTCCACTGATACACACTTTTACTCGAGGGAATAGTTCATTAATCACTTCCACAAGCTGTTCCATTTCCTCCATAATCTCATTTGGATCCTTTGCTGTAATGATATTATTTGTTCCTGCATGAATTATTATAACATCAGGGTCGTCTTTATTCTCTAAAAGTTCCCGCTTCAGGTGTTGAATTTTTGCACCAGGATAGCAATACACTGTAGCTTCTTCGTCTATAAATTTGTCAGTATACCTCACTAGCGAATCTCCTCCAAACACGCAAATTTTATTAAAACTTACTCATAATTTTGAAACATTCTGTATAATAACTAACTTGTTATCTCTATGGAGTTCATTGGAGTAGACAAGCTTTTCTTAATACGTATATTTTATTTTCAGTGCTATTTCAGTAGCAGCTGCTCATGGTCAAAGGGCTACACTACATAAACTTCTTACTCATCCACAAAATACAAACAACAAAGAGGTGCTTTCACTAGAAGAGATACTTGCTGAAGGTGCAAACAGTCAACTTACTGCTGATCGCAGAGGTAGCAGATTACAGGTCTGTAATTGTACTCTGCTATATTATAACACTTAAGCTATTAAGCAGATTGATTTCACGCCCATTTAAAATAAATTTAGAACATAATATCCATTAAATGTAAGACCTTAAAAGAGAAATAAGAAACCACTTCTAGGTGTGAATATTTGAGCACTTATTTTACATAGGTTGTATGTTTTGCACATGCAAGGTAGCTTTACAAAGCAGCTTATGTAACAGGACATTTTTTTCTATGCTAAAATGCAATGAAACTGCAGAATGCTCACTCACCGAATCCAATAACCTGTGTTTCTCAGAAAAGAGAGGCATTTGTTCACAGTATTTACATACCCTGTGCATTGACCTCAATGTGATGTGCAATAGTATTTATCCACACTGACTGTGTGTAGGACAAATCTGAGAAGGTAGACTGAAAAATTCAATGCCATAGTCAGGATTTCAGCAATGATGTTCCAGTCTCCATCCAGTTGCTCTTTTGGCAAACTTATTTACAAGTGCATTTGAAACACAAATTAAAAAGTCCTTCCCATGGATCTTCAAGGTTGGTATAGATATGTTGATGACATCTTTGCAATAGTTCCTAATAAATGTCTAGATGATGCATTAATTACTCAGTTTGCAAGAAAGGACTATCAAATTCACAATAGAAAAAGAGATCAATGGACAACTCTCTTTCTTGGATCTACTATGTGTTTCAAATGGGAAGAGTTCTCGTCTGTAGCAAATCAGATGCATTAGAGCCTTCTCTGTTGCCACCTCATTATTCCCACTCTTTTTATATCTCCCTCTCTCTCGCACACTTGCGAGTGTACGTGGTGCTAGATGTAAGGGAATGCAAACTGAATTTTCCAAAGTTTTATAATTATGCAGTTGTTGAAATCACAATTGCAACATGAATATTTGTATATTACGCAAATGTTTTTAGTTTAAAGTTAATTATAGTTTATGAATTACTTATTTTTCTAATCCAACGAAAATACCAGCAGTGCATCCGTATAGCTGTGAATGTTACTTACCTTAAAGAGATAATTCATCATTGTCATTGTCTTCAATGTCTGTGTACTGCAAATTTATGATCTTAGGTTCCAAAATCTCGTTACGTGCTATTTCTTTCCAAAAGTCATCTTCTTGTAGTTTATCTGATGTCTCACGTCTTGTGTTCCTTGTCAACGTCAGTCAGTTTAAAAATATTATTTCTGTTTGCAACATAATTTGATCCCACATTAACTCTATTTGATTGTTCTAGCAGTAGTAAGGGGTGGGGGGGGGGGGGAGGTGGATCACGTCTCATTGATCCAGCTGATACACTTTTTCATGGAAGAGTAACTGAATAATGCTGCTTTGAACTCTCTATGATAAATAGAGATTACGAGCCATTCATAAACAAAGATATAATGTGACCAGACACGTTCTACTAGACTAGCAAGAAGTGTATCATTTCCTCTCATTGAATTTAACAAACACCTTAGCTTATTCAAAGTATATATTTCTTTTACCACTTCATGTCACATGTTTATGTTTCACTTCTGAGTAATTTCAAATATACGTTCATGCATACACGCCAACCAATAATGATACTCATCACAATGCTTACATTGCAATGCATTGTTATAATATAATGGTATCTACTTTATTTATTTGTATTAGGAAAACAATTTGAGCTAAAAATATGGGTTTTTTACGGTTATGTTAAATACATTACTCTCTCCTTCCTCATGGATCAGTTTTTGCAAAATCTGAATTTTTGTCTTAGCGCAAATAGTATTTATTAGAGATTGATTAGTTTGCCGATCGTCACACACCACTTAGGGGGAATGTGATACAACAACACTGCAGTGTTGCTCACCTAGTAGCGCTCAAGGACAAACACCTTCCCATTTGAAACACATAATAAATATCATCAGGAATAACACAAAAATAAAATTTGGAATTTACAGGAAGCCAGCACATTCAGAAAATTAAAAAAATAATAGCTACAACCCAATTATATATAAACATGCAGTAATAAACAGCCTTACACACAGACTAGTCAACATACCCATGGAAAAAGAAGAATATTTCAAAGGACAAAAGGCAATACTATACATAGCAGAAGAAAATGGAATAGAACTAAAGTCTAGTGTGTAAGAAAATTAAAAAGGCTAAACTAAAGAAAACCATTAAGGAAGCAACCACATTCACTAAAGAAAAAGAAAGCAACAGCACATTAATGCATTCACATACCACCAAAAAACATTTAATAAATTCAAAAAGATCTTTAAGGAACAAAATATCTTAGCACCTACTAATAGATCCTCAGTTTTTAAATTGCTAAATTCAAAAACAAAAGATGAAATCCCATCAGTTAACAGATCCGGAATACACCAAAAAGTTGTAAGAATTGTGAAAAATGCTACATGGGTCAAACTAAAACAAATATAAAAACCAAAGAGCACTTTAATAACATTAAAATGAAATAAAGATATGTCAGCAGTAGCATTTCATTTTTGGAATGAAAATCAACATTGATCCAAATGATCAATCCAGTAGATAATTTGACAAAGAAGTTCATAGTTCTACCGCCAGAGAGAAGAGAGCAGAGAGACACAGACACTAGTTGGAGAGAGGTTGAGGATGGAAGCTATGGCTTCTGAAACTAGTCCCTCAATAATATGAAATGCAAGTGATGAAGTGTCAATAAACTGACTAAAAACAGCTTTTTGATTAGTTCATTAACTGTTTGATTGTGGTCAAGAACTATTCTTCACCAGCAAGTTGAAAAAGGATGCCAGTAGACCCCTAGCATATGAGGAAAGGGTGATAGTCAACAGTGTAATACTATGAAGTCTATTTTAAAGTTCTATGTTGCCATTTTTAGCACATTTTCCTGAAAATAGGTTTTCACGCTTTCATTCGGTTTATCTGTAAACTATAGTGGCTTTAGCTAAGAAACTAAGTGAAATTCATTGCAGGTTCACATGAGATTTTTCCTTACTTTTGTTTTCCTATCAGTTTCTATGATATTTCCCATATTTATAATTACACACTACATAGCCTGTTGTAAATAAACCTAAGATATAAATTCATGGTTGACATTTTTATGAATGCCCAAATCATGATAAATAAACTTTACATGATAAATAAACTAGTCGATGTCCGGCTGAAGATAGAGGGAAGGCCTCAGAAACCGGTTCTGGGAAAATTTAAAAGTGAGTGTTGTTTTGTGTTACTAATCGACTCCCAATTAACTTAATTAAACTTTACAGCTCCTATTCTGAAATTTCTGTTGCCTATAAAAAGCAATTCATTTCTTCTGTGAAGTAGATTGCATATATATAAGCAAAATAGTGTTTCAGAATATTCTATGTACTTCTTACTTAATTAACAATGTGAAATAGTAAAGCTAACCAAATGTCTTTTTAGGTGACTTGCCCATCCAGTTCAGATACCAACAATTGTCTGGTGAATCATATGGGAGCTGATAATCTGCAGCTGCTCAAATTAAGTAAAGCTCAGATAAAATCACTTCAGGAGGCAATGTATCACAGTGCAGAAAATAATCATCTTGGTAAGCTTAATTAATAAGCATTAATTATATTGATTCAGTCATAGCCATGCCCTGCCCCGCCCCGCCCCATTGGTCATTTTTGTGCATGCATACATTTTATTGAATGTATACTTTTTTATTTTATAATGTAAATACAGGGTGTATATAAATGAATATCAGGCTTTTTAACTCTTTATAATATTTATTACATTAAATTTACAGTTATAAATTATATGTCAAATCAAAAAGCAACTCAAAAGGTTTTGTTTGTTGGCACCAGTGCGGATGTGCGTGCAATATTTCTGCCGCAATCTGCTAGACAGCGGTAGTAGCAAAGATGGCGACTAGTAAACAGAGAATTTAGTACAAAAGTGAATCGAGAAGATATTGACACATTGCTTCACTCACAATGTGTCAATATCTTCTCGATTCACTTTTGTACTAATTTGTGCTTCACTGTCCCTACGCTTCTTCCAAGTTTATACTTTGAGAGAATTTAGTGTTTTGCAGTTTGCAAAGACCGAATCTGTAGTTACTGTGCAACATGCATTCCACATTAAGTTCGATTGTGATTCTCCTAGTAATAATATCATTCGTAGATGGTATCATTAGTTTGAAGATACTGGCTACCTTTGTACAGGGAAGAACATGGGACGACCAAGAGTAAGTGAAGAGACTGTTGAGCGAATGAGAGAGCCGTTCACTTATAGCCCAAAGAAATCAGTCCGGAAGGCTAGTCGTGAGTTACAAGTTCCTGTGTTGACTGTTTGGAAAGTTGTAAGAAAACACTTACGGCTATGTCCTTACCGTTTAGTTATTACAGGCTCTAAAGCCAACAGATCACGGATTACATGCCAACTTTGCAAACAACATGTTTCATGACAATGATGATTTTATGGATCGTGTTGTCTTCAGTAATGAATCGACCTTTCACCTTAGTGGACATGTTGTTGTTGTTGTTGTTGTTTTCAAAAGCTAGGCTTTGGCAATGAAGCCATTAGCTCTCTTGCTCTCCAATATTTCTGTGTAGTAGGTCCGGCAGGTAGGGCTTCACAGAATAGAAGATGTTCTTCAGTCATTTCCTCTTCTTTGTTGCACAGAGGACAATTTGGACTTGTATAAATTCCTATTCTGTGCAAGTGTTTGGCCAAATAATCATGTTCCGTAAGTAATCTAAAATTTGCTACTGCAGCTTTACGTGGGATTTCTGGAATAATTTCTAGATTTTTAATGAAAGTGTTCTATTTTTATCTATGACTTTGTTAGATATTGATTGGTTTGTTTGTTTTTAATTAATCTTTTTATGGATGTAAAGGGTAAGCTTTTACTTTTGTTCTGAATTAAATTTGCACCTTTTTTGGCAAGAAAATCAGCTGATTCATTTCCAGCAATTCCACAATGTGCAGGTATCCACTGTAATATAATTCTTTTCTGTAGTTTTTGAAGTTGTTGGATCATTTTGTGACATTCTTTAATTTGGATTGACCTCATTTTATATGAACTTATTGCATATAATGCTGCTTTAGAATCAGAAAGTATGACAGCATTTTTGAATTTATCTATTCTGTATAGAAGGTGTTGGAGTGATATATGAATAGTCGTTACTTCTGCATCAAAATTTGTTGTGTGGTATCCTGCTGTTGATAGAATGAGAACAGTGCACACTTAATTCCTGTTCCTGAGTTGTTGTTCAAGTTAGATCCATCTGTGTAGATATGTAACCTTAGTGGACATGTTAACACTCATAATGTGTGCATCTGCGGCTCAAAAAATCCTCATGAGATTGTACAAATGCAACGAGATTCCCCTAAAGTGAATGTTTTTTGTGCTGTATCCTGGTGAAAAGTTTATGGGCCTTTCTTTTTTGTTAAATCTACTGTAACTGGCACTTCCCTCAGTTGGAAGAAAATGAGCCAGAGAATTTCATTTTCCACCTCACTGGCATAACGAAGGGAAATGGTTGAACGTCACTGTACCCGAATGCGGGATAGGCCGCAAAGGCCCCAATGACAGGGCTTGCTATGCATGGCCTCCACGTTCTCCTGACCTAACGCCATGTGATTTTTAGCTTTGGGGCTTCATCAAGGATCGTGTGTATGTGCCTCCGCTGAATTAAGAAACCGGACTGAAGCAGCTGTTGCGACAATTACTGAATACACACTTATCAACGTTTGGGAAGAACTCAACTATAGACTTGATGTGTGCTGTGTGACAAAGGGTAGTCACATTGAACATTTATAAGGTCCTTGGTAAAACTGTTTGAGTTGCTTTTTCATTTGACATATCATTTATAACTGTAAGTTGAATGTAATAAATATTTAAAGAGTTAAAACCCTGATATTCATTTATATACACCCTGTATATTTAATTCATTTGGGGAAATGTAGGGTTATTGGTAAAATAATAAGTAGGTGGTGTAGAAAAAACAAAAAAATTAAGAATGGATCATTCACAAACAAGTTTAAAAACAATAATCACAATCACATCAGTCATTTAATTTTTTTATTTAAATATGTAGCACTGAACAAGTCATTCCTTTTCTTGAAGCAAGTATTTAGAAGTATGGTACATTACTACCTTCATTTTCATAATCTAGATAATGACTTTTCCTGCCAAGAATAAAGTAAAACTTAAAAAAAAAAAAAAAAAAAAAAAAAAAACTCAATTTAATTGATTCACCTATAGTTTCCAATACAGAAATTTTGGCTTCATGAAATTTAAACAAGTGAGTCAAATGAAAACCGGAAATATTTTTTTCACAGGTTCTTTTTTACAGACAGTTGAAACAAGTACACTATTTTTCAATCTAGTACCCCAGCTTTTCTATGCATTTCCGCCATTGAGTTGGGAGGGCATGGATACCTTAGGGAAGAAAAAGCTTTTGGCTTTGCCTGTTTCACCTCCGTGTCCGTTGTGAACTTATTGCTTGGTCTCTGGTTCAAAGTGATGGACATAGGACTCATCTCCAGTCAAAATCCACATCTAAAATGTGTCATCTTCAAGTTCGTAGCAATACAGCAGCTTCTGTCAGACATTAACTCATCTCTCCTTCATTTCAAAAGACAGCAGATGAGGCACCAATCTTGTGGCCACTTTCTGGTACTTCAACTCATCATGAACAATATGATGAGCAGAACCATTACTGACTGCCACAATCATCAATGCAGACTCGTCTTTCCTGCCAAATCATCTCCTCTGCCACTGCAATCACCTCAGCTGTGAAAACATGATGTGCCTGGCCTGGCATTGATGCCTTCACCAAACTTGTTGTGCTGCTGCTGAATTTTGTACACCATTCGTACACTTGATTCTGCAATAAACATGCAGCCCTGTACTGTGCCAACATGTGATAATGGATTTCTATTGGTTTTATATTTTTACTGAGTAAAAATTCTGTGCTGCTGTGTTTTGGTGCAATCCAACGCAGGGGCCGCCATATTAGACATCCCCATATTGCAATGCTGAGTCACATGGGTTTGCAGGACCAATGCCAATTTATATAAAGAGAATCAATGCACATGCATACCGGTTCTGATCGTAATTGAGCAGTTTTAGATTTTCTATGGCAGTTTTCCAGTTTTCATTTGACTCACACTCATACATAATGAAATTAATAAAGATGTGTATACATATATACAGGAGAGAAATAATCTAAAATAAAAAATATCACATAATAAACCTTAACAAACTACATCCTTCCCAGATATTCACCCAGCAAATAAAAATAAGTCTGTATTAAGAACTTAAATTTCTTCTTGTTATGGTTATTGATTTCATAAAAAATGGAGGGAGTTTATGATACAATTTAAATGAAATTGTAGTGAAGACTTTTTACATATAGAATTCTTTTACCTCCTGTAATGCAGCATACTAGCAGCTACAAAACAAGAATGAACATGGGCTTAGCCAATACAGTGATTGTGCTCTCTTGGCGTTGCCAGTTCCACAGCGAGTGGAAAACAGAGATGGAAGATATATCTGTCTTTGTCTCACTGAATCTGTCTAGCTGGTAAACTGAACTGCATTATCTCTTAATGGTTGCAGTTACAATACAAACATATCCTTAAATTCTATATAAAGAACAGTAGGAAAGCCAAAGCCACAAACTATTCAAACATAACTCTTCCTGCAGTTAATTTTGATTAACCCAGATTTCATTCAAATAAAAGATAGGTCTAGAATCACCTGTACTTTTAAAGTTATACATTTTGCACAGAAATATTAGTCTTGCAGCAACAATATCACTTCTTTTAAGCAGAAATTTGTGACCATCATTGATTCTTCTCAGCCCGCCTCAGTAGCATAGGTGGTAGCGTGTCTGCCTCATGTGCAAGAGGTCCATAAGATCTTTTCTGGGGTTTTCCCTTAACCTGAAAGACGAATGTTGGGTAACTATAAGCTCTAGAGAACCTGGACTCATTTGAGCATCATTTCGCCCATTTCATTCATCCTCCAATATGACTTAATGTTGGGGGATGTGAATTTAAAAAAAAGAAGAAACACACACACTGGTTCTTGTATATTTGAACCAAGAGATTCAAAATGTTATACATAGAAGATACAGAACTCATATATTCTATTTTCTCCCTCATTAAATTGGTTGGCCTTTTGGCAGTTGGATATTTCTCCTTGTCATATAAATCATAAATTGTTCTACATAAAACATACTTTTGAAAATTGTCTTAAGTAAGTTTGTAGCATGTTTTTCACTGATCAATATTTTGCAGAAAACCTAAATATGGGAACTTCTTTTAATTTAGTAAACTGTTTGCCTTCTTTGACACTGTTCGTCACAGAATGAGCACTCACTGTACCAAGCTTGTACCATTACTTTGATCAAAATTTGTAAGTTTGTAAACTTCTTTAATTGACAACTGTTTGAAAAATGAATACACATGAAAATTAATATTTCTAGTCTGCTTATATAAAATCTTAAGAGTTGTCTAGTAGTCACTACTAGGGATGCTTGTACCAGGTTTGCTAAGCGACAAATTTACCATAGTCCTTAGTCATAAGAATATTTACTAACTTTGAAAAGCATTAAAATCTTTCTTAAACCACTTCTCGAATTGTAAAACACTTAAGCTCCACTTACATTTAACATTAGGACATGTTTCAAGGACCCCGCATCCTCATCGTCAGCTGATGTTCAACTATACCTCGGCCGTTCTATCTCCGGCTCTGACATTTCCCGAGAGGGGGAAGCAAGCTGTTGCCAGTTCTTTAGCGGGTATTTCAAGCAGAGGAACAATGCGTATTTTAAATATTTCAGTACTTGCATATTACACGAACCAGGAGCCATATTATTATAATAGCAATAATAATAGGACTTACGAACACTAAACATCGGAATTCACGCACGAAAAATATACCAAGAAAAGTTCACCAGCGCAAGCCGCTATTAGGCCACGTGGCTCAAACAAATTTAAGCTGGCAACACGGTGTTGGGTTCGGGAGCCATGCCTACCAGCGACAATGCTGATTGGCGCTAGCAGACAGTTTTAACTTCCTGACCACGACACCGGATGTAGAGACTCCCAGTACTACCAACAGATGCAGTTAGTGTATGTGTGAAAGGTGTGAATGAAATATTCGAATAGAGTGGTGTTGTAATAAATATCTTGCATTATGATGAAATTGTAAATTGTATTTCAGTGTTTTAAAGTTAATATAGTCCTATATTTTCATTCTAAAGATAATTTTGCGGATATGTTTTCAATTGCTCATTACTGTATGTTGGTACTATTAGGTTTCCCCTTCCACCTTTTACAGTCGCAAAACGTCAGAGCCGGAGATACAACGGCCGGACAGTAGTTTTTCAGGTGACCGCCTCCCTCTCCTGGTGCTGTTCATTGAGTTGAATGACATCATCTACTATCGGTTTATAAATACTTATATTTATAGTTTTATTTAAAAAGCATGTTTGCACTCTTAAAAGATCACCACTTTATGGAATGCAAGTTACAAATTGCATCAGCCCATGCCCATTTTTCTTCACAGCTTCACAGACTGTTACTGATTCTTTTCTTTCTGATCAGGCATCTTATCTTTCAATATGTCCAGAACCAGATGTCCTACAAACATAGGGTTTGGACAGTCACCCTCAGAAAAAATAGGTCTGTGACAGGGGAAATATTAAATAATTCTGTAATTAGTATCTTTTGAGTGTGCAAGGAAATTAGCTGTAGAGCCGGTCCCTACATTTAACTGTACAACGTCGCACTTACCTTACTGGCTAGTCAGTGATAGACCAGCCATGCCTATTCTTGCCTTATATTCATTCCTGTTTTGTAGTTACTCCACTTTTCCAGCTAAAGCTACTTCACACAGGTACAGTGCAAGTTACATATACTTAAGAATTACAAAACTCATCCCAGTCCTTATTTTCAAACCTGTACTTATAGAAGGTGCAAATGCAATGGCAGGTAAGACAGTCATTCAAATGATAAACAGGTATTCTTTGTGAGTCCATGGTATCTAAATGACAAGGATTTGTCCATTCAAATATTGCATTAATAACAAATTCTATGTACATTTGTAGCACAACATCATTATAAAGAATAAAAATATGTATAAAGAAAAAAAGGTCTCAAACTACATTTGATATCCTTTCATATATCCATCTACTATAAAGGATTTATCCTCAACAGGTTCTTTAGAATTTGTGCATCCATTTACCTTTTTGTGTTAAATTTCAGATATGACATTAGATTTGCGTAATCTTGGGATCCCATGGACATTACATTGTTGGATGCACACACTAGCGACAGCTCATGAACAAAGATTGGAAAACATAATTGATCAGTTACTTCAGGACTTCTTACAAGTGTGGCCTGATGATTACTCTACACAATTTGTGGATGAGTGCCTGCCTCTGTTGTTCAATATATTTCGCTTCAGCAAGGTAAATACAGAATATTCTTAGTATTTTTCCTGAATGAAAATTGGGGGATAATAGAGTAATGAAATGAATATGAAAAGAAAGGCATTTGGACCTTAAAACACAATGAAGAATATGGGCAATTCATGCTTAATACTGCAAAGTTCTCCTCCGTAATGATATGCAATGATATTTGAAACAGGTCTTAAAGGTTTTAGAGAAAAGAATTTAGTAGGTACAAAAAAACTGCACTGGTATTTTGAAAGCCTAGCTAATCACACTAACAGATTAGAATTTTTGCACAGCTTACTATGAGTTAGCATTTGTTAAAACTATGTGGTTATGTGCATATGTTACATTCCAGTAAGAAAAACACCAACATAATATACATTTTAACTGATTTTTTATGAAAGTGTATCATAAATATCTTGATGCACTAGAATCCAGAAAGACTTCATTTTATCGTAAATGATTATATAAGGATTATTGCAGAAAGCCTTTTAATCTTTTGGACAGGAAATCATAGAATTTCAGTATGCATAACATCATCTAATCTCTGTAGATCCTTCTTCAAAACACAGCATAGCTTCACATATGCTGATCTAGTAGCTTCTCATATGCTGGTGTACATTTATTCAATAAACTACCACAGAGAATAAAGAATATTAAGTCCAAACCAAAATTCAAAAAGGCTCTATTTAATATCTTAATCGAGAGAAACTTTTATAATGTAGAGGATTTCCTAAATCATGAAATAGAGTAAACTCGACATTTGTGAACAATTACTTTTATATAGCATTTCTCTATGGTCTTTATATATTTTGTTTTTATTTCCTTTTCTACTTTAGACTTTTTTTGCATCCTGTATCTGATACAGTTTTTAGGCTTATGTAACTTATTATACTTATCTTTGTATCTTGAACTGACGTGTCCTATAACATATGTATTATGTTCCAAAGGATGAAATAAATACAATACAATACAAATACAGTCAACATTCCTAGTAGCTTAAATTATTCAAATACAAACTAGAAGTCTCCAAGCCTGGTTCTGAATTACCTTCTTCGATTAATACGATGGATAATCATATCCTTTGACAAATTGTTTTCAGTATCTCCAAGTACAGCAACCTGAGGTAATTGAAAAATTGTCTGTAGTTCGTTTTAACACTCTGTCACTTATGCATGATTGGAGGAATTTAGTAACAGTGATGTCAAAATTAATTGGAAAAACTATTTTTAGTCAGTTTATTGACACTTCATCACTTACGTTTTTATACTACTGATTTCGAGGAAATCGTTTCAGTAATATCCAAATTTAAATCTAAGTACTCTTCAGGTATAAACTTGAAAGAAGCGTAGGGACAGTGAAGCACAAACTAGTACAAAATTGAATCGAGAATATATTGACACATTGCTTCACTCACCTGTTTATTCACAGGACATGTTTCAAGAGCTCTTGCTCTTATCCTCAGCTGATACTCGACTAGTGCAAGTTGTAGTGGTTTCTTCTTTCTCCGTATTGTCAATAGATGGCGTGATGTACTTGTCAAAGATGTCCGGTGGTGGAGTTTCAAAATTCATGACTCTATGACGATTTTTGTTAATGAAGATTTTTTCCCATACGGAAAGGTCTATGGGGTGATTAACGTATTTTATTAGAGATGTTTCCAAATTGATGTCATGTCTAGTATTCAAAAAATGAAAAGCCACTGCTGATTTTTCTGTTTCACCATTTTTAATGTTTCTCATATGTTCTTTAGTTCTGATGTTAATATTTCTTTTTGTTTTTCCTATATAAATTTTAGGGCAAGTTTCACATTTGATCTCATAGATTCCTGGTTTTTCTTTGGTAGTGATTGAATTTTTGGGAGGGCCTTTTAACAAATTTCTGATATTAAACCTATTTTGAGGTGCAAGAGTTATGTTATGTTTTGAGAAGATTTTTTGGAATTTGTTATAGGCTGATGGGTGGAAGGTGAATTTTTTAAAAAGTTTTTTCTCTTTTTCTCCTGTAGTTTCTAGGGTGGTGGTTTCTTTTATTTTCTTAGCTTTGTTGAGTCTGTTAACAGTTTTGTCTACTAAATTTGGGTTGAAACCGTTGGATATAGCTACTTTTTTTATGTGTAGGTATTCTTCTTGATAATCTTCTCTGTTTAGTGGAAAGTTGATCATCCGAAAGATTAAACTGTTGAAAATGGCATGTTGGTGTTGTTTCAACAGTTTCAACCCAAAACAACACCAACATGCCATTTTCAACAGTTTAATCTTTCGGATGATCAACTTTCCACTAAACAGAGAAGATTATCAAGAAGAATACCTACACATAAAAAAAGTAGCTATATCCAACGGTTTCAACCCAAATTTAGTAGACAAAACTGTTAACAGACTCAACAAAGCTAAGAAAATAAAAGAAACCACCACCCTAGAAACTACAGGAGAAAAAGAGAAAAAACTTTTTAAAAAATTCACCTTCCACCCATCAGCCTATAACAAATTCCAAAAAATCTTCTCAAAACATAACATAACTCTTGCACCTCAAAATAGGTTTAATATCAGAAATTTGTTAAAAGGCCCTCCCAAAAATTCAATCACTACCAAAGAAAAACCAGGAATCTATGAGATCAAATGTGAAACTTGCCCTAAAATTTATATAGGAAAAACAAAAAGAAATATTAACATCAGAACTAAAGAACATATGAGAAACATTAAAAATGGTGAAACAGAAAAATCAGCAGTGGCTTTTCATTTTTTGAATACTAGACATGACATCAATTTGGAAACATCTCTAATAAAATACGTTAATCACCCCATAGACCTTTCCGTATGGGAAAAAATCTTCATTAACAAAAATCGTCATAGAGTCATGAATTTTGAAACTCCACCACCGGACATCTTTGACAAGTACATCACGCCATCTATTGACAATACGGAGAAAGAAGAAACCACTACAACTTGCACTAGTCGAGTATCAGCTGAGGATAAGAGCAAGAGCTCTTGAAACATGTCCTGTGAATAAACAGGTGAGTGAAGCAATGTGTCAATATATTCTCGATTCAATTTTGTACTACTCTTCAGGTATTGATAACGTTTCTAATTTTTTGCTAAAGAAATGTTCTATTCTTATTGCACACCCGTTAGCAGACGTATGTAATAGCTCACTTGAACATGCAGTGTTTCCAGAAGCTCTAAAAACTACTAAAGTAAAGCCACTACACAAAAAAGGAGATAAAACCGATTTACTAAATTACAGGCCAATTTCACTCTTATCCAGCTTCTAAGTACTGGAAAAGATATTCTATAAAAGACTTATAGCATTTATAGAGATGAATGATTTAATATCTAAAATTCAGCATGGGTTTTGTAAACAAAAATCAACAGAAACTGCACTTTTTGATTTTGTAAACAGTGTAATAAATATATCGAGATTTAACTGTATTGGAACACCACAGTGAAGTGAAATAATTATTAATTTATAGATGTGTAATATATACGACTCATCTATAAATTAATAATAAGTGTAATAAATACTAGGTGCATTTTTCGACCTAACATACTAAATCGCAATTTACTATTCCAAAAATTAGAACATATGGGTATTAGAGGGCATGCATTGGAGTGGATCAAATCATATCTAAAGGACAGGAAGCAAATAGTAGAAATTTTACATACAGAAAAAGATCACATTAAAGAATAGCAATCAGAAACAAAATATATTAAGTTTTGGTGTACCACAAGGTTCTGTTTTGGGTCCTATTCTTTTCTTATTGTTTGTAAATGATTTACAGTCAAATATTACAGCTAAAACAATAGTTCAATATGCTGACGACACATAAGAGCTACAAATCTTATCGAGCAGAATGTTCAGTAATATTTCTAAATGGTTCAGCAATAATAATTTAATTATAGACTTGGATAAGACATGTAATTCATTTTCAGTTTTCTCAGAATAAGTTTCCTCTACAATCACAATTAATACGTAATAATTAAGTAATTAAGTATGTAAATACAACTAAGTATCTTGGTCTTTGGAAACAGAGTAACCTAAAGTGGGAGACACATGTTGATCATCTAATTAAAAAACTGAGTACAATTTGTTATAATTTCAGACAACTGGTACACATAGTTAACATAAAAACTCTCAGAAGCGTGTATTTTGCGTGTACTCACTCCATTTTAAAATATGGCATAACATTATGGGGTAACTCACCACATTGTAAATCATTATTCATAATGCAAGAATACTTGGAGTTAAATCAACATCTATGTGCAGACCATTATTTAAAAAATTTAAAATATTACCTCTCCCATGTATTTTCATTTTTGACATTTTAAAATTTACAAAGACAAATTTAATGAAAGGAAATGGCCACTGTACATTTAATGGCACAGTTCATAATCATAATACTAGACAGAGAATGGACATTCATGTGAATAGAAGTAACACAAGAGCTCATCAAAACAGTGTAATAAACCTAGGAATCACTTTTTTTAAGTAACTGTCTATAGCCAATAAAACCACTTACAATTTTTCAGCATTTAAAAAGTCAGTTTTGGCATACTTGCTAGGCCACTGTTTTTATTCTGTTAGTGAATTTATGGAAAGTTTATAATATTGTTACATTTCTGAATTAATTGTGTATATTATAACATTCTTGAGATATCTTTATATAGGGAGTAAAACTCTTTTTACTGCAACATTCATTTTATTCTGTAAATGAGTTTTTAAATGTTAGTTTTAAGTGATTGTAAATAATGACAGTAGCCATAATTGATGTGTCTGATATCAATCAAAAGGACAAAATAAATTGAATTGCATTAAATTGAATTAAATCTTGAAGTAGAGTAAACTCCACATTTGTGAACAATTACTTTTATATAGCATTTCTCTATGGTCTTTATATAGTTTATATTTATTTGCTTTTTCTACTTTAGACTTTTATTGGATCCTGTATCTGTTACAGTTTTTAATCTTATGTAACTTTTTATATTTATCTTTGTATCTTGAACTGATGTGTCCTATAACATATGTATTATGTTCCAAAGGATGAAATAAATACAAAACAATACAATATAAAACATTATTTTGTGCAAACAATGACTTGTCCTTATTGGATGGGACTTGTTAATTTACAAGTATAATTAATTGCACTGTAAATTCACAATTTGACGTGTCTTATATCATAGTACTCATGTACAATGTATGATTTACAAGGTGAATAAATTATCTATCTATCTATCTATCTATCTATCTATCTATCTATCTATCTATCTATCTATCTATCTATCTATCTATCTATCTATCTATCTATCTATCTATCTATCTATCTATCTATCTATCTATCTATCTATCTATCTATCTATCTATCTATCTATCTATCTATCTATCTATCTATCTATCTATCTATCTATCTATCTATCTATCTATCTATCTATCTATCTATCTATCTATCTATCTATCTATCTATCTATCTATCTATCTATCTATCTATCTATCTATCTATCTATCTATCTATCTATCTATCTATCTATCTATCTATCTATCTATCTATCTATCTATCTATCTATCTATCTATCTATCTATCTATCTATCTATCTATCTATCTATCTATCTATCTATCTATCTATCTATCTATCTATCTATCTATCTATCTATCTATCTATCTATCTATCTATCTATCTATCTATCTATCTATCTATCTATCTATCTATCTATCTATCTATCTATCTATCTATCTATCTATCTATCTATCTATCTATCTATCTATCTATCTATCTATCTATCTATCTATCTATCTATCTATCTATCTATCTATCTATCTATCTATCTATCTATCTATCTATCTATCTATCTATCTATCTATCTATCTATCTATCTATCTATCTATCTATCTATCTATCTATCTATCTATCTATCTATCTATCTATCTATCTATCTATCTATCTATCTATCTATCTATCTATCTATCTATCTATCTATCTATCTATCTATCTATCTATCTATCTATCTATCTATCTATCTATCTATCTATCTATCTATCTATCTATCTATCTATCTATCTATCTATCTATCTATCTATCTATCTATCTATCTATCTATCTATCTATCTATCTATCTATCTATCTATCTATCTATCTATCTATCTATCTATCTATCTATCTATCTATCTATCTATCTATCTATCTATCTATCTATCTATCTATCTATCTATCTATCTATCTATCTATCTATCTATCTATCTATCTATCTATCTATCTATCTATCTATCTATCTATCTATCTATCTATCTATCTATCTATCTATCTATCTATCTATCTATCTATCTATCTATCTATCTATCTATCTATCTATCTATCTATCTATCTATCTATCTATCTATCTATCTATCTATCTATCTATCTATCTATCTATCTATCTATCTATCTATCTATCTATCTATCTATCTATCTATCTATCTATCTATCTATCTATCTATCTATCTATCTATCTATCTATCTATCTATCTATCTATCTATCTATCTATCTATCTATCTATCTATCTATCTATCTATCTATCTATCTATCTATCTATCTATCTATCTATCTATCTATCTATCTATCTATCTATCTATCTATCTATCTATCTATCTATCTATCTATCTATCTATCTATCTATCTATCTATCTATCTATCTATCTATCTATCTATCTATCTATCTATCTATCTATCTATCTATCTATCTATCTATCTATCTATCTATCTATCTATCTATCTATCTATCTATCTATCTATCTATCTATCTATCTATCTATCTATCTATCTATCTATCTATCTATCTATCTATCTATCTATCTATCTATCTATCTATCTATCTATCTATCTATCTATCTATCTATCTATCTATCTATCTATCTATCTATCTATCTATCTATCTATCTATCTATCTATCTATCTATCTATCTATCTATCTATCTATCTATCTATCTATCTATCTATCTATCTATCTATCTATCTATCTATCTATCTATCTATCTATCTATCTATCTATCTATCTATCTATCTATCTATCTATCTATCTATCTATCTATCTATCTATCTATCTATCTATCTATCTATCTATCTATCTATCTATCTATCTATCTATCTATCTATCTATCTATCTATCTATCTATCTATCTATCTATCTATCTATCTATCTATCTATCTATCTATCTATCTATCTATCTATCTATCTATCTATCTATCTATCTATCTATCTATCTATCTATCTATCTATCTATCTATCTATCTATCTATCTATCTATCTATCTATCTATCTATCTATCTATCTATCTATCTATCTATCTATCTATCTATCTATCTATCTATCTATCTATCTATCTATCTATCTATCTATCTATCTATCTATCTATCTATCTATCTATCTATCTATCTATCTATCTATCTATCTATCTATCTATCTATCTATCTATCTATCTATCTATCTATCTATCTATCTATCTATCTATCTATCTATCTATCTATCTATCTATCTATCTATCTATCTATCTATCTATCTATCTATCTATCTATCTATCTATCTATCTATCTATCTATCTATCTATCTATCTATCTATCTATCTATCTATCTATCTATCTATCTATCTATCTATCTATCTATCTATCTATCTATCTATCTATCTATCTATCTATCTATCTATCTATCTATCTATCTATCTATCTATCTATCTATCTATCTATCTATCTATCTATCTATCTATCTATCTATCTATCTATCTATCTATCTATCTATCTATCTATCTATCTATCTATCTATCTATCTATCTATCTATCTATCTATCTATCTATCTATCTATCTATCTATCTATCTATCTATCTATCTATCTATCTATCTATCTATCTATCTATCTATCTATCTATCTATCTATCTATCTATCTATCTATCTATCTATCTATCTATCTATCTATCTATCTATCTATCTATCTATCTATCTATCTATCTATCTATCTATCTATCTATCTATCTATCTATCTATCTATCTATCTATCTATCTATCTATCTATCTATCTATCTATCTATCTATCTATCTATCTATCTATCTATCTATCTATCTATCTATCTATCTATCTATCTATCTATCTATCTATCTATCTATCTATCTATCTATCTATCTATCTATCTATCTATCTATCTATCTATCTATCTATCTATCTATCTATCTATCTATCTATCTATCTATCTATCTATCTATCTATCTATCTATCTATCTATCTATCTATCTATCTATCTATCTATCTATCTATCTATCTATCTATCTATCTATCTATCTATCTATCTATCTATCTATCTATCTATCTATCTATCTATCTATCTATCTATCTATCTATCTATCTATCTATCTATCTATCTATCTATCTATCTATCTATCTATCTATCTATCTATCTATCTATCTATCTATCTATCTATCTATCTATCTATCTATCTATCTATCTATCTATCTATCTATCTATCTATCTATCTATCTATCTATCTATCTATCTATCTATCTATCTATCTATCTATCTATCTATCTATCTATCTATCTATCTATCTATCTATCTATCTATCTATCTATCTATCTATCTATCTATCTATCTATCTATCTATCTATCTATCTATCTATCTATCTATCTATCTATCTATCTATCTATCTATCTATCTATCTATCTATCTATCTATCTATCTATCTATCTATCTATCTATCTATCTATCTATCTATCTATCTATCTATCTATCTATCTATCTATCTATCTATCTATCTATCTATCTATCTATCTATCTATCTATCTATCTATCTATCTATCTATCTATCTATCTATCTATCTATCTATCTATCTATCTATCTATCTATCTATCTATCTATCTATCTATCTATCTATCTATCTATCTATCTATCTATCTATCTATCTATCTATCTATCTATCTATCTATCTATCTATCTATCTATCTATCTATCTATCTATCTATCTATCTATCTATCGAGGGGATTGGGATTTCATTACGGAGGGGATTCGGTACATAGGCCACCATGCTGGGCCCACTGTTTCTTTGCCCCCCAAGTGGGGGCACCCCTGCGAGGAAGGATGAGGCAAAGGAGACAGAGGGCAGCCAACCCAAGGAGCCACGACAATACATAGGGGTCCCTACAGTTTACTTGGATAGACTTCCCCCAACAGGTCAGAACAACGAACTCACTCCCCTACAGCGAGATGGCAACAAACCCAGCAGCCGAGCCCTAATGGTACCAAGGCAGGCGATCCAAGCCCCAAAGGTTCCTGACTGGCGGTCCCAAAATGGTCCCAGCAGAGGAGTGGAGACCACAACCAACCTACCGGAGGAGGAAGTAGTTTTCCTCAGAGCATCCTGCCATGCACCGCCAAGACACCTGCCGACACTTCTACCCTGAAAGAGACCACCAGATGAGAGATAATGTGAAATGATAATGGAGATGAAATGGAGGGACAGGAAATTCGGAGATGTAATTAACCTACCCAGCATTCACCTAGCGACCCGGGAAAACCCCCGAAAAATCCCATGGGTCAGGTAGGTCGGCCACGGGAATCGAACCTGGCCTCCCGAATGTGGGCCACAGACGAAATCGCCTGAACCATCCTGCTTGGTATATTATCGAGGGACTAGTTTTGGAAGCTATTGGGTCCATTTTCAATCTCTTTCCAACTATCGTCTGTTGTCATCTGCTCTTCTCTCTCTGGTGGTGGAACCATGAACTTAAGTCAAAACAAGATCATAGCTGATGTAGTTCATCTTTTGAGTAGAAGTGCAATTCAAACTTGGACTTATTATGTTTAGAAACACACTCCTTTATTTCTTTCACATCCAAAAAAGAATGACTTATTTACGATATAAAGAAAAATCCACTACACATACCTTTTGCATGAAAATGGAAATGCCCATTTTTGGTATAGGCAGTATAAATCCAAGTAGTTTAATGTTTGTTATGTATGGCAAAAGCTTGCCTAATTAAGCATGCCTATTATTTTGAGGGCTTCAAAATATGTATTTTGTTAAAAATTTATATAAAATACCATTGGCAATTATAATGGTTTATAAACAACAAAGAAAGCTAAAGTGAATTTTTTTAGAATAACAACAATTTGCCATAATAGTTAAAGCTAATACTACTAGATAGAGTATAATCTGGGCTTGTGGGGCGTGATCTACTGGGCTCCTTCCTCTTCTTTCCAGACGTTTCGTCTGCAGCTAAGGCAGACTTTATATTAATGGCTGGAGGGGTGGTCTGCTGTGATTCATCTGGGTGGGTGGTGGGCTGGACTTGTGTCAGTGGAGTGTTGCGATCTGCTGGCATCTGCAGTCTACAGTGCTACCAGCACAGTCACTGTTGAAACTTCCACCAGAGTACTTGACCTCACTACTGCCACTGAAGATGTCTGCTGCAGTTGTAGACAAAACCTCTGGGAAGAAAAAGAAGGAGGAGCCCAGTAGACCACGGCCGGCCCAAGCCTGGTTTATATGTATCTACTATGGACCGGCCGTGAAAGCCTTAGAACTTTGATGAAAGCTAATATCACTTGCAATACTAATCTAAACGGAAAGCATTGAGACCAAGAGATTTTAAAATTAAAATTTCTTCATTTTGAAAATCAGATATTGGGATTAATAAATAGCACAGCTTATTTGTCTGTTGATATTCCTTCTGTTCATAACATCACAATACTAACTACAAATAGAAATAGTGTATTTTGGAAATAGAGTATTTTGATAGCGAAACGAGTGAAGTTAAAACTCAGATTTCAAGTAGCGCTATAATGAAATATGGGGTCCCTCAAGGTTCGGTGCTTGGGCCTCTTTTATTTATAGTGTACGTTAATGATTTGGCAGATAATGTAGAAAACCGAACAGATATAAATGTTACACTTTTTGCAGATGATACAAATATTTTTATCAAAGGGGTAAATAAGGAAGGGGCAGATGTACATATTGAAAATAGTCTAAAATATATTAAAAAATGGTTTAGTGCCAATATGTTAATATTGAGTAAGGAGAAAACAGCAGCCCTAAGCTTCTATAATAAAATGAGTGAAGGTCAATTGTATCCAAAATTAATGCTGGGACAAGACCAAATACATTATGTAAAAACTATCAAATTTCTGGGACTAATACTAGATGAAAATTTAAATTGGGAAACTCGCATAGAGACATTGACGAAAAACTTAGTAAAATGTGTTTCTTAATCAGGGCAATTACAGGCATGTCGAGCTTGAAAGTTCGGAGAGTAGTGTACTTTTCATACATACACAGTTTGTTGGCATATGGTATAATTTTTTGGGGAAATTCTAAAGACAGTATAAAAGTATTCAGATACCAAAAGAAAATAATTAGAATCATAGCAGATCTCTCAAGCACAACTAGTTGTAAGCCATACTTCAGTAAATTAGGTATCTTACCTCTGCCAAGTATATACATATATGAAACTCTTGTACATATGAAAGCAAGCCTAAGTTTATTCAAAACAAATTCTGAAATTCATATACACAACACTAGAACAAAGAATAATTTATTTGTGAAGGCACACAAAACAAAGATGTATGAAAATAGTTTCACATATGCTGGATTACATCTTTACAATAAGCTACCTGAATCTATAAAAAAGATGGAATCACAACATCAATTTAAGAAATTGTTATTAAACTTCCTTGGAGCCAATAGCTTCTACAGCGTGGATGAATTTATAAATTTATAAATATTTAGTTAGCTACCTTAATTATAAATATTGTACTTAGTTTTTAATTTGACGTGTCCTATAACATCTACATGTTTTAATGGATGAATCAATAAATCAAATCAAATCTAATCAAATATATATCATTTGAGATATAGTAATTTTTTCCTCTTTTTTTTTTCATTCTTTATGGAAGTTTATTTTTCGATTTGTTTTTTATAAAAAGCTTATAATTTTTTTCATTTAAATTATCTTAAAAACAAATTTTAAATATTAATATTTTAATTGTTGCCTTTAGAATGAAGGAACAACACTGCTGCTGGCAGACATTTTCTCTACTTGCTATGGCTGGGAGGCAATCAAGGATATAAGGGATACCTCCTTCTCTGGAGGTACACGAATTGATCCAAAGTTTGTGAACAATCCAGAATTAAGTGATGTTCAATTCCGCGTAGAGGGACGTGTCTTCTATGGACATAAGATTGTGTTGGTCACATGGTCCCCAAGATTTCGAGCAATGCTGAGTTCAAAAATGTGTGATGGCAATCCTCCTATTGTTCACATAAACGACATAAGATATCACATCTTCCAGGTTTGATATTTTCAATTTACTATTCTGCTTTTAGTAATATTATTTATAAGTTTACTGTTGAGTTTTAGCTGCTGAATAGTACTTAGACAAAATTACAAGAAAGGAAAGTTATGCAAGCTGTATAAGAACAATAGGGAGCTTCTTAAACTCCTCATTTAAATTCTCTAGCTTGGCTGTACAATGTAACACCCCAACCATAAGCTGATCTTTGCCTTGGACCATGAATCCTCAACTAACCTCTAATCCCTTCCTGCCACTAAGTCTTGCTTCCATAACGACATATTTTAATAGCATTTTATCAAAGAAGGCTAACAACACACAAGGCAATGGAACGCTCAAGCAAACAATGTTTTCCACACACAACTAGCAATAACTGACCTGAGGAATAGGTGACTAACCATTGTAACTAATGTGGCAGCCATTGTTTAAGTTTCCATAGCAACAAACTTTCCCTTTTACTCTACATGTCCTTTACTTGATGATAGCTGTCATATATCATCTGTTAAAACTCAGACTGTACCTTCACATGATCTATTTTATGTTCTACCAATTCATGACTGTAGTACAACTCATTGCTGTATATTGCTCTTGCATTGTGATAAAACTTATTCTTTTCTTTTAGTTAATCGATGGAAATTAATCTTTTCTCCACACTAGCCGTATGTAGGCTAAGGTTTTTGATAGATAGAGTCAACATGCCATGGTCGGGATTTGAACCACGGATCTCCTGGTTTCCGTCCAGTCACTCTTAACCTATGAGCTACCATGGCCAACGTGCCATCCTGACATTAACTTTTACATTTGACTCATATATTTCCCCGGTAGACCACTAGGGGCTCTCGCATCCAAGATACACTGTTTGTGGTGACTTACTATTGTAAGTACTTAAGTCCCAGGCTTCATCATTTAACTTTATTATTTTAGGTAATTGATGGAAATTAATCATTTCTTCACACGTTGACTCTATCCATCAAAAACCTTAGCCTATATACGGCTATTGTGGATAAATGACTAATTTCCATCAATTACCTAAAATAATAAAGTTAAATGATGAAGCCTGGGTCTCAAGTACTTACGATAGTAGGTCGCCACAAATGGTGTATCTCAGATGCAAGAGCCCCTAGTGGTCTACCGGAGAAATATATGAGTCAAATGAAAAATTTAATGTCAGGACGGCACATTGGCCATGGTAGCTCAAAGGTTAAGAGCTACTGGATGGAAACCAGGAGATCCGTGGTTCAAATCCTGGCCATGGAATTGAATTTTTCATGTTGACTGTATCAAAAACTTATTCTTGTTTGTTTTTATCTGTAATTGAGTGTATAGCTTGACCGGGGCAGTTTCCTTGTACATAATGTTTTATTTTCTGCTTATCTAGTTATGCAGTAGATGACATAATGTTTCAGTAAACTAATGAATTTGCAGATCGAAATCTTGGTATCAAAAAGTATCGCCAACAACAGCTTGAACAAAACTGCCATCCAAAAGATCATGAAAACCTTTGATTAACTGCATAAGTGAAGCAAAACAAATTATTATAAATTCTGCCCATATCACAGAAAAATCAGTTGATAAAAGAAACTTCAGAAGAAATGAAGTTCTAATGAAAGTGTGAATCTAGATGACATTGTTACAGAAAATGTACAACGTTCTGCATCAATTCTTAGATTTATCGAAACCACTTGTGTTCCATTTGAGTCTTACAAAAAAGTTGTCACAGAACGAGAAATTGTTTGTTCCATAAGAGTTACCAATGATAATGCAGAGCATTGTTGAAAGAACAGAACAAATTGCACACAATATTGAAGAACAAATGCAATATTTTCTGTATCAGTAAAAAGTACAGATGGAGTAAAAGCATAGAAATTGAGTTTTAAAGATTCCCTATAATATTTAGTTAACTGGATTTGGTTGTTTAAAAAGCTCATTTTGGAATAACTAGTTCAGAATTAATATTTATTAATATCATAAAAACAAATGTCTGTTCTTTTTTATTTATAAAATACAAATCATTGCCTAGTAAACTGCAAGTAAAAAATAAAAGAGAAAATGCTGTATTAATTTCTCAGAAGGTAGAACAAAAACACTTGATGTCTCTGAAGAATTCGTTAATTTTAAATTATTTTATTTTTGCAACAGTCAATCTCCATACTTTCAGTTCACTTTACTATGTAATTTCATCTAATGTTAGACACGATCGATTGCTTCTTTATGTAACTTACCTTGCTTATTTAATATGTATATAAAAATATGCAAAATTTTAATTTTTAAAGTTGCATGATTATAATACAGTATCTTTGTTTTATGCACAGCTATAGACTTTGTGTATGCATGCCTCTTTTTTTAATTTGTCCTCCAACATTGTCATATCCGATGATGATTGAAATGGGTGAAATGATGTGCAAACAAACCCAGGGTCCATAGAGCTTAGAGTTAGCTACCTAACATTCATCTTTCAGAAAAGGAAAAAACCCACCCAAAAAAAAAAAAATCTTATCCAGATAACTCGCCCTGGCCGAGATTTGAACTTGGGACCTCTTATATATGAGGTACCATCTACGCTATCAAGGTGGGCCTTTGTGTATGCATGCTTCATGTACTGCGTGAATCATTCTACTTTTTTACCTCTGTATACACACTTTAATAATAAGAACACTTTGAACCTCCTATAATGAAAAATCTGATATTTTTACTTGTCAAATACAAAATGAAGAATACATGGAACATGGAGAAACTTTATCACTAAACCTAACTGGTCCAAAAGTGATTTAACCGCTGTAGATTCTGATATTATCTGACATTACTGTTCCATATTAAAATCTACAATACTTTTTTTTTTTTTTTTTTTTTTTTTAATGTTAGAATATAGAGTTGCAAAATACAAAAGACATGTAAATTAAATTAAATCTTCCGCAGTAAGATATTAAATTTGGGAGAAGATATGACAGGTTTTAAAATGAGTTAAATTATTTAGAAAGTTGATTCCTCTTTGCTTTGAGGACCAACAAAAGCATTTACTTCATAATCAGATTATATTTTTTGGAAATAAAAACCTATAACTTCTGACTTTTATTATTTTGAGTAAACATATACCATGTCAGTCCACCAAATTTTTATCATTTGGAGAGCATTAGCTTAACATTATAGATAATTTTAGATAGAGTCAAAGTGAAAAATTCAATACTATGGCTGGGATTTGAACCACAGATCTCCTGGTTTCTGTCCAGTGTCTTACCAATTAAGGTACCGTGCCCAATGTGCTGTCATGACAATTGACTTTTAGTTTTCTCGGTAAACCACTAGGGGTTCTCATATTCGAGATAGACCATTTGTGGCGACTTACTTTTGTAAGTATGTGAGTCCCAGGCTTCATCATTAAACTCTATTATTTGAGTTAATTGATGGAAATTAATCGTTCCCTCGCATTAGCCTATATATGGCTAAGGTTTTGGTTAGATAGAATCAAACTGAACAATTTCAATGCCACGACTGGGATCTAACCAAAATCTTAGCTGTATATAGGCTAGTGTGAAGGAACGATTAATTTCTATCAATTAACTTGAATATTCACCTTTTGTTTCTTGTAAACCATTGTTCCAACAGTATGATATTTTCAAAATCATAAGAATGACCATTAAGAGGATTATATTTGATGATTTACATTAATTAGCTTTGATTGATTCTCAGTTACTTCATCACAATATTTTCCATGGTATTGAATTTTTCAGTCTGCCTAAAGAAATAAATTCATGATTTAAGTATTACCTGTTACATTTATTTTTCTTTCCTTCCAGCTTGTAATGCAATATTTATATAATGGAGGATGTGAGAATCTACAGGTAGAGCAATCTGATGTGCTGGAATTAATGGCAGCAGCTAACTTTTTCCAGTTGGATGGATTGTTACGCTACTGTGAGGCACAGTGCTCAAGTATGGTGGATTTAGATAACATTGTATCCATGTATATACATGCCAAGGTAAGATTTTTGTTGGTAAATACATACAGAAAACATACTAATAATTTACAAATAAAATCACACTATCAAAAGTAATAAATTACAACTACAAATAAAATTACAATTACTTTTCAAAATCTGTCATAAGTATATGAATGACATATTTGCTATTGTACCCAAAATATTTTTATATGATACTTTGAAATTGTTGAATTTCCAAGATAGCTAAATAAAATTTACTTTGAAAGATGACAGATTTAAAAATCCTTAGAAAACAAAATAGTCTAAAGTTTGTAATTTGCAAAAACTGTCTCATGTTGTTCACTATATTAAACATAACAGGTTCAATTCAAAATCTCAACAGACTGGAATATACTAAAGATTGTGAATATAACAAGCTATAACACCTCCTATTTTTTTCTCACAAAGTAACTACAAGAAAAATATGTCACTTCTCAATGTAATATTCTCTAGCCTTACACATTTTTCACAATGTCGACACCATGATTCCATGGCTGCTGCGAACAATTCTTTAAGAGTGTGTTTTGTCCACTGGAAAATCGCTGAGGTAATAGCGGCACGACCAGTGAATCTGCAACCAATGGAGAATGTCTTTCACTGTGGGAAACAGCCAAAAGTCGCTAGGAGCCAGGTCAAGTGAGTAGGTAGCATGAGCAATCACTTCAAAGCTGTTGTCACAAAGAAACTCCTGTGTCGCATTTGCCCGATACGCTGGTGTGTTGTCTTGATGAAAGAGCACAGTTCCAACTCTTTCCGCCCATTTTTCACTCAATGCTGGGAGGAGTTCATACTTCAAAACATTTTGGTAGGATGCAGTTGTCACCGTAATGCCCTTTGAAATGCAATGAGTAAGGATTACTCCACTGTTGTCCCAGAAGATGGCCACCATCATTTTGTCAGTACTGGCACTCACCTGAAATTTTTTTGGTGGCGGTGAGTCTGTGTGCTCCCATTGAGCTGACTGGCACTTCAGGGTTGAGAAAGAGCATCCACATCTCATCCATTGTCACAAATCAATTGAAAGAAAGTTCCATTCATGCCATCATCACACGTCAACATCGCCTGACAATTTGCCACACACGCAGCCTTGTGATCATCCGTCAGCATTCGTGGCACCCATCTGGAAGACACTTTTCGCATTTTCAGATCTTCATGCAGGATTGTGTGCACAGATCCCACAGAAATGCCAATTTTGGAAGCGATGTCTGCAATGCTCAATTGGTGATCCTTCAAAACAATGTTCTCCACTTGCTGGATCATGTTGTCAGACCAGCAGGTGCAAGGCTGTGACTGTCTTGGTTTGTTGTCACATGATGTTCTGCCTTCATTGAACTGTTGCACCCAGGAACGCACATTAGACACATCCATTGTACCATCACCTCATGTCTCACTCAGCTGGCAATGAATTTCATTAGGTATCAGACCACGAAAATGGAAAAAACAAATGATTATACACTGTTCTTGTAATGAAAACGTCACCATTTTAAGTATCAAAAACAGCCCTAACTCTCATTGCTGCCACTAGAGTTCAATGCACTGTACAGTGCTGCCATATCTGTCATACATTCACAAACAGTCCACCTGTATTTAAAAAAAAAACACAGGAGCTTCTATCTGGTCCCTCCTGAAAAAAATAGGTGTTATAACTTGAACTCACCTCGTATGTGTATATACCAAAATACCACACAGAATGGTTTCAAAATAACATTCATAAAGGAAAAAAATACTACTGTATTTTTACTATATGTTTATAAAAGTGTCTTACTTCTTATAAATAATCACAAATTTAATGTCCTCGGTAACAGCTGCCATAATCATAATACTATGGGAGCAAATGATTATCATAGGATTAGCAGGTAAAAATCAAAACTAATAAAGGCCCTTACAGAATTGGAGCCTCATTTTATAAGGTGTTGCTTCCAAAACTAGTCCCTCAATAATATAAAAATGTAAGCAATGGAATCTTAAAAAATGACTGCAAATAATTTTTGTAGTTAATTTGGACATTTGAGTTTGATTTATGAGTCACTATGTTTACACTCAAACTTCACTTACTTGTTGTTGTATAATTGAAACATTTTCAAGATCATTCGATCTCATCCTCAGCTGTTTGGTGACTAAATGAACCTTCCTCTTCTTCCACTACTACGGAGCTCCGATCACTCTGCCATCTGGTGTTAGGGGCACTAAGTTTTAATACTTCATTTAATGCCGGGATTTCAAAATTTATAACTTTATCACGGTTTTTGTTTATGAATATTTTTTCCCAAATATCCAATTCTATGGGTGTACTTAAAGATTTTAACAGTTTAATGTGGCCAATGTTGTGGTTTTCTGTCCAAAAATGGTGTGAAACTGCAGGTGTATCTGTTTGTTTCAACTTAATGTTCCTCTGGTGTTCTTTTTGCCTGGTTAACAAGTTTCTCTTACTTTTTCCTATGTAGCTTTTTTCACAGGTTTCACAATTAATCTGATAAATTCCTGATTTCAAATTGTTGGGGATTGTATTTTGGACATCACTGTTTCTAAACTCCTCCAATCTCATAACACTTAACATATTCATGATGCTTCATTGTATTTGCTATTTCATCTTAATATTCATAATATTTTATGTAATTTTAAGTTGTATTTAATAACAGACTTTCAGTTCAGCGAAATATTTATTGGCATTTATAATGTACGAAATATGGCCAGTGGCAGGATGGTATAAAAATCCTGAATATGCAGCAGCTTACACCACAAATGGTAAACAATTTTCAATCTTGATCACATTGACCCTATCGTACATATCTAGAGCTATCCAACAATAAATAAACAAGTAATATAAGGGGCGTACTATATTGCTTTACACTTTTTTTTTTTCTGCTGGGTATGGTTCACTGTTCAATTGTGACAGCAGTGACATGTAGACTAGTTTCTTATTCCACCCCTTGGTAGCAGCACTAGCAAAAGGGACAATGGATGCATACGTTACAGCTCACTTCATAACACTATACGACTTGGTTCCTATGGAAAGAGGGCATGACCACTGCAGAAATTCATAGGCAATTGGTGGCAGTCTATAGGGAACATGCACCTTCATGAAAAACTGTTTACAACTGGATGGATGGTTGGAAACTGGAGCACACATCGACGGAAAAGAGGACCAGTTCTGAAAGGCATGTGACTGTCAACACCAGCCAGCATTGCACGGGTAGAACAGGCCATCCAGGAAAACAAATGCATCACATTTACAGAAATGGAGGCAGCCACTGGACTTACCAGAAACACCCTGCAGCGCATCATGCACGACCACCTACAGTTGGGGAAGGTGTCAGTTAGGTGGGTGCCTAAACTCTTGTCTGCAGACAAAAAGCAGAGGCATGTGGACGTGTACAGAAATCTTCTGCAACACCATGATCAAGATCCAGCAGATTTCATGTTGAGGATTGTGACTGGTGACGAGATATGGCTCCATTACCATGAGTCACGAACAAAACAACAATCGATGCAATGGAAGCATAAGGGCAGTCCACTGCCAAAGAAATGTCAAACAGTGCCAACAGCTGGCAAGCGAATGGCTACAGTGTTCTGGGACACAGAGGACATCATCCTCTTTGACTGGCTGGAATTTAGGGCCATGATTAACAGTGCAGCATATGTGGCAACCCTTAGGCGCTTACATTGTGCCATTCAAAAGAAAAATGGACTAAAGGTGTGTTATTCTGCATGCCCTCACACTAGCCGAGCAATCACCATTGCCACTGATCAAATGGGCTTCACGGTGCTGCCACATCCACTATACTCACCAGACTTGGCTCCTAGTGATTATCCTTGTTTGGGAACATGAAGAAACCTCTGTGTGGTCGCCATTTTGCAGATTTTGAAGAACTGGCTGTCAAGGCATGGTGTGCATCACTCTGAAAGAATGCTTTCTGGAGGGTTTGGAGTAGCTGCCACATCGATGGCAAAAGTGTTTACAGTTACAGGGAGATTATGTTGAGAAAGTAGCTGTAAGCGCCAATGTGTAATGTGCTTTCTGTGTGAAGAAACAAATAAAGTGTAAAACAATATAGTATGCCCTTCTAATATGGTGTGAAAACTAAATTAATTTACTGTAAATTTTTCAGAAATAATATGGATATCACTGTACATTAACAACCTGAATCTGAATTACCTTTGTTGCTTAAATGTTTTCATCTGTTTAATTTTTGCACACTGTGAAAGAGATTTAAATTCAAAGTTCCATTTTATTTTCACATTTCTAAGTTGTGGCTATGAATAATCTGTAAGTGAACTTGTGTTTTATATATGTAGTATTGTATCAAGTCATGCATAGTTTAATACGCCTGATCTTATCTTATTATTAAATTTGTTAATTTTGAGTGAATGATTTATTGTTTTTGTAATAGGTGTACAATGCAGGGGAACTATTGGAATACTGTCAAGGATTTCTGCTACAGAACATGGTGGCTTTACTGACATATGATGACTCCGTGAAACGACTGTTATTTGGAAAGAAGCTGCATAGTCACGATGTGTTAGCTGGGCTCCTGTTGACCTTACAAGCTCGAATTAAAGCCCGCAATGCAGCACCAAGCATGCGCCCCAGTTCTAAGCCTAAGTGAAAAGCCATAGATAAAGAAGAAAGTAACATGTAAATATGAATGAGAATGAAAAATGGTGCTATGTTTTGTGACCAGAGTTATTCAGACATATTTATACCAAACTTCTGTGCATGAAACCATTTACACACTCCAGTTTTTATTTTTTCAGTATATGTTGAACTAGCTGTACAGAAAATAAATGTAGTATAATCTTGGATTTGTGACATTCATAACTTGAAAATGATATAACAAGTAAAAAATAAGATCACAGGAGCAATACATATATAAAATAAACACATGCTATTAAAATTGGTTTGCAACACAGAGAACAGTAACTAGAATGGGAATGATAAAGTTGAAGGGAAGCTTTCCAGTCCCCAGAAATGGGGACCCCCAGACTTCGCCAAATTTTAACTTTATTTTTCTTGTACCTAGGCACGAGATCCATACTGTGCATTGGACTCTTCAATATAGAGATTAAAATGGAGACATTACAGCTCTCATCAGTTGCAGGCTGAGAATGTGAAACTGAAAGAAATTCTAGAAAATGTACAGTGTAATCTTGGATTCTCACGTCTGCATATGCATAAAGTATTTTTTCTAGAGAAAGGCTTATTTGTGGTTTGTTTATATGCTACTTAAAACTGATGCCTCAAAAAGGATGGCAAAAAATTAAAAAGAGCAAGCATCTGATGAAATAAACAAAGAATAACAAAAAACTTATACATTAATAAAGGAATGAAACTAGGGCTCTTCTTTCTAATATGTGATGCTGTGACTTTTTCTAAGTCCTTCGCACTTTTTATACAACTATGATGTTTAATATGATTTATTTACTTTTTAGTGCAATTTCGTCCTGGAGGGCATTCTTTTAACGTTAATGAAGTCATAACTTAATTGTTTATCTATTTACTTACTGTACCTTTGGACTTAGAAAATATCATCGTGTCACACAAAAGAAAGTTTCTCCAAAACTAGATATCACTAGAGAAATTGCAAATTGTAGTAGACCTTAAATTTAAAGGGAGTTGATTAATGACACTAAACAACACTTTTAAATTTTCCCGGAACATGTTTCAGAGACTTTGTCTCCATCGTCAACCGGATATCGACTGGTTCTCAGTGGTGAAGTTGGCGATATTTTGTCATAGGTCTCTCTGGTGGCGGTTCAAGAAACTTGCTGAACAAATCTTTCTGGGAGATGTCGAAATTGAATACTTTGTTCCTATTTTTTGAAATGATTTGTTCTCATATGGACAGTTCTTGTTTTCCTGATGTATGTTTTAGTAGTTTTGGTTCTGGATTTATGTTGTGGTTTTTTCCCAAAAATGCATGGCAACTGCTGATTTTTCTTATTGTAACAAATTCAACTCATTTCCAAAATTCGATAACCTAAGCATCAAAAACGCTTATGAACTTATAGAACACATTAAGGATACTGAACTAAAAGAAGAGGACACACTAGTCTCATTTGATGTTAAATCACTGTTTCCCAGCATACCAGTAAAACAACTCCCACCGTTGATAGAAAAATGGGTCAAATCACTTGGAATGTCATCACCTGAAATTTCAGATTACATCGAACTAACCAAATTATGCATAGAACAAAATTTCTTCCAGTTTCAAACAAAATATTTCCACCAAACTTCAGGTTTAGCAATGGGCAACCCCCTATCACCCTTTCTGGCCAATCTGTACATGAGTGCATTAGAAATAACGATCACCAAAGGTTTCCCTTGGATGTTCAAACTCTAGCAACGATATGTAGATGACATCTTTGCAATAGTACCAAAAAAACACATCAGTGATGCACTAAAACTTTTAAACATCCAAGGAAAAAGCATCAACTTCACTGTAGAAATAGAAAAAGACGAGTATTTACCGTTTTGGGATCTAAAAATAATAAGAAATAAAAACAGAATAAACTTTGGCATTTAAAGAAAACCAACACAGACAGACAACTACATAAAAGCTAATGGCTACAACCCAAGATCCCACAAACAGGCAATCTTTAATAGTTTAGCACACAGACTGGTCAATATCCCTATCACAGCAGAAGAATACATAAAAGAATGCGACAAAATTATTGAAATAGTACAAAAAAATGACTTTCCCAAATCATTAGTAGACAAAAAAGTGAACTTAGCAACAAAGAAGAAGCTAATAAAGGAAACCACAACCCTCTCAGCCACAGAAACTAATATGATTTTTGAAAAATTCACTTACCAGCCATGGGCCTTTGATAAATTCAAAAAAGTCTTCAAAAAACAAAACATTCAACTAGCACCAGTCAACCATTACTCCTTAAAAAATCTAATTTGCTCGAACATCAAAGATGCCATTCCATCTAACAAAAAATCTGGTATATATCAAATTGAATGTTGTGACTGTAGTCAAATTTATATTGGAAAAACCAAAAGAAATGTAGAAACAAGAGCAAAGGAACACTTTAGGAACATAAAATATAAACAATTAGAAAAATCAGCAGTTGCCACGCATTTTTCGGAAAAAAAAACACAACATAAATCCAGAACCAAAATTACTAAAACATACATCAGGAAAACAAGAACTGTCCACATGGGAACAAATCTTCATTTCAAAAAATAGGAACAAAGTATTCAATTTTGACATCCCCCAGAAAGATTTGTTCAGTAAGTTCCTCGAACTGCCAATAGAGGAAACCTATGACAAAATATTGCCAGTAACACCACTGAGAACTAGTTGATGGCCGGTTGAGAAGGGAGGCAAAGTCTCTGAAACATGTTCCAGAAGAATTTAAAAGTAAGTGTTGTTTGGTGTTATTAATCGACTCGCTTTAAATTTAATTTATTACAACAACACTGCTTTCAATGCTTCCAAGAAAGGAATTGTAGTAGATCTACTCTTAGATAAAGTTTAGTTTATCAAATTTAATTTTGATATGCAAACTTGAATTATTTTGACTAAATTCAAAGCAGAAGAAAATATCATTGGTCAGATAAAACAATGAAATGCAAACGAGCAAAATTGATATTTCATTTTATGATCGAAGTGATCCTTTATATACAACTCCATTCCTGTTACTGGGCTATTATGAACCAAAGTGTTGTATCCTATCTTGCTTCACATTTCTGTTTCTGTTACTGTTTTCTGGTTATTGTGAACCTGCCTTCAGAAACATGTGACACTATTAGGTAAGTTGATGGAAATTAATTGTTCTTTCACACTACCCATGTGTAGGCGATGATTTGGATAGCTAGAGTCAGATTGAAAAATTCAATGCCATAGTCAGAATTTCAACCACTGATCTCCCGGTCTCTGTCTGGTTGCTCTTAACCATTGAGCTACTATAGCCAGCATGACGGAGACTGGGAGATCAGTGGTTGAAATTCTGACTATGGCATTGAATTTTTCAATCTGACTCTAGCTATCCAAATGTGACACTAGTTTTATTTTTTCCTTGTATTTTCATTTTTTTCCTGATATATATTTATTTCCCATAGAAAAGTTTAAAAAGATTCAGGTAATGCATTAATAATTCAGTAAATTTTTTGTGGTGCACACACAATTAAGTTTCGAAACTTTGTATAAAGTATGTTAGTGTTATTTATGTCAATATGGAACATAAGCTGTTAATAAAAGTGCTTCTTAATTCATACTGAAAATATTTTAGAACCTAATTGTAAGCAGCAAGAGAAATGTAGGTAACATCAAATGAGTATTAGCTACATTTCTGTAATCATCATCATAGATACTAATGATGATAAAATTATCAAATGTCAAGTGTTTTGTATGTTACTTTTAATTTTGCCATAAAAAATAGAAGTGAGACTCAGAGAGTGTAAATATTGCATATTACATAAGGCATCTTTTCTGTTGAAGCAATATTAATGTTTATATTTTATTTACACTTTTAAGAAAAATCTTGTTTATAATAGAATGCTATTGTTATTGATGTACTACTTGTCAGCATTTCTTTATCAGTAATTGTAATAATATATGCAAAGTATTCTATTTTATATGAGCAGAGACAAATAATAATAATTATAATAATAATAATGAAGCCAGAGAATATCAGTAGAATACCCTTTTGAAGAGCTTGTATGTACAGGAAACAATCTGAGACACAAAGAACTTTTAGATAGTAAGCCTCCAAAATGAAAGGATTTAATGCTGAACACAGATTGTATTGTTGCATTGTTAATATAATGTGCTTAATGGCAGAGTAAGCAACTAATTCATATTGCAATTTGGCTGGGGAGGAAGTGATAATTTTCAAGTGATAATTATAGAGATATTGTATCACATCAAAGTAAATGTATATTTGTCTCATTATATTGTAAGAAACATTTAAATTATTCTAACAATTTGTTTTTTTTTTATTATATTTTATGATTGCATATATTGTATTGTATTTATTTCATCCTTTGGAACATAATGCATATGTTATAGGACACGTCAGTTCAAGATACAAAGATGAATATAAAAAGTTACATAAGACTAAAAACTGTAACAGATACAGGATACAAAAAAAGTCTAAAGTAGAAAAGGAAATAAAAACAAAATATATAAAGACCATAGAGAAATGCTGTATAAAAGTAATTGTTTACAAATGTGGCGTTTACTCTATTTCATGATTTAGGAAATCCTCTACACTATAAAAGTTTCTCTCCATTAAGAAATTAAATAGAGCCTTTTTGAATTTTGGTTTGGACTCAATATTCTTTATACTCTGTGGTAGTTTATTGAATAAATGTAGACCAGTATATGTGAAGCTACTTTCATACAGTTTGGTTCTATGCAAATTGATAAATAGATTGTTCTTTGATAGATAGAGTCAATATGAAAAATTCAATGCCATGGCCGGGATTTGAACCACGGATCTCCTGGTTTCCGTCCAGTCGCTCTAACCCATTGAGCTACCATGGCCAACGTGCCGTCCTGACACTAAATTCTCCATTTGACTCATATTATTTTCCCGGTAGACCACTAGGGGCTCTCGCATCCGAGATACACCGTTTGTGGCAACTTACTATTGTAAGTACTTGAGTCCCAGGCTTCATCATTTAACTGTTATTATTTTAGTTAATTGATGGAAATTAATCATTTCTTCAATGATTAATTTCCATCAATTAACAATTGTTCTTTGCTCTAGTATCATGTGTATGAAATTCTGCATTTGTTTTGAATGAATTTAGGGTTTCTTTCATGTAGTTAAGTGTTTCATATATATACATACATGACAAAGACAATATTTTAAATTTTCTGAAGTATGGTTTGTAACTAGTTTTGTTTGTGACATTAGTCATAATCTGTATTACTTTCTTTTGCATCCTAAAAACCTTAATGCTATTTTTTGAATTTCCCCAGAAGATTATCCCATATGTTAATAGACTATGAATGTATGCAAAATATACCACTCTAAGAACTTTTATAGTGTAGAGGATTTCCTAAATCATGAAATAGAGTAAACTCCACATTTGTGAACAATTAATTACTTTTATATAGCATTTCTCTATGGTCTTTATATATTTTGTTTTTATTTCCTTTTCTACTTTAGACTTTTGTTTGATACTGTATCTGTTACAGTTTTTAGTTTTATGTAACTTTTTATATTTATCTTTGTATCTTGATCTGGCGTGTCCTATAACATATGTATTATGTTCCAAAGGATCAAATAAATACAATACAATACAGCATCTTGGCAAAGAATTCTGCAAATCATGCTCTTTGTAACAGTCTGTTTCATACAGCCAACAATAAATACTGCTTCCGTTATTCTGCGCACCAAAACTGGAACACTTAGATACTGCTTTCTTACACTGCTTGCATAAAAAGCAAAAGAATGAATTTTTTCATAAATGCGCCAGTTTTAAAAATTTGAATAACAATTATTTCATTAGAATTTGAACTTCATAGCATAAATGTCGTATCTTCTCACCCTTTGGAAGATTCATGTTTGAGGGCAGTTGCTTAAAGTTATTTCAAAGGTTTTCTTGATGCTAGAAAAGCACATAAAACCTACCTACCTAATTTCAGAGACCCTTGACACATTTGTGTTTTTATTTAATTTATTATAATCACTGTTCTAAATGGCAATGGATGTTAGAACTTAAAAGGAAGAACCAGAGAAGGGAGGAGAGAGAGATATGCTAGTATATCATAACCACTTCTTAACACTCTGATGTGCAGCAATTTACCTGCATATTTTACTTTACACAAGCTAACATTTGATAGTGAATCACTGAATGTCCGTACATAGAAGTATTTGAGGTCATAATAATAGATGTCACTGTGTTCTTTGTTGGATTTAGATTTGAGTGCCAAATTATGTATTTGCAGTGTGCATGATGTTCATTTGTTCAAACACTGTAGAAACTTGGCGTCACTTGTAATGAAGCTAAGTTAGCTAGAAGCAAATCATCTTTGCGCAGTTGTTTACTGAAATTAGGGTTTTTATTCCAAAGATGTTCCTATGTTCTATCAGACAGTGAAATAAATGAGTGTTACAATCAAATTTTAACAATTTTTCCAACCTTTAAAACCCAAGCAAGTGGAAGAAAATGTAAAATAAAAGTGAATTGAGAAGATATTGACACATTGCTTCACTCATACTGTTGTTCACAGGACATGCTTCAAGAGCAGTTGCACCCATCATCAGCTAAGTTCAAATTAGAGCAAACTGTAGTGCTTTCCTCCTTCTCCGTGTTGTCGGTAGATGGCATGATGTATTTGTCAAAGAGGTCCAGTGGTGGAGTTTCGAAATTTTTGATTCTATGACGATTTGGAAGACTTTTTCCCATACAGAAAGATCTATGGGATAACTAACCTATTTTATTAAAGCTGTCTGAAAGTTAATCATGTCTGGTATTTAAAAAATGAAAAGCAACTGCTGATTTTTCTATTTCACCATTTTTAATGTTGCATAAATGATCTTTAGTTCTGATGTCAATCAAAGTATAAACTTGAAAGAAGCGTAGGGACAGTGAAGCACAAATTAATACAAAAGTGAATCGAGAATATATTGACACATTGCTTCACTCACACTGTTTATTCACAGGACATGTTTCAAGAGCTCTTGCTCCTATCCTCAGCTGATACTCGATTAGTGCAAGTTGTAGTGGTTTCTTCTTTCTCCGTATTGTCAATAGATGGCGTGATGTACTTGTCAAAGATGTCCGGTGGTGGAGTTTCAAAATTCATGACTCTATGACGATTTTTGTTAATGAAGATTTTTTCCCATACGGAAAGGTCTATGGGGTGATTAACGTATTTTATTAGAGATGTTTCCAAATTGATGTCATGTCTAGTATTCAAAAAATGAAAAGCCACTGCTGATTTTTCTGTTTCACCATTTTTAATGTTTCTCATATGTTCTTTAGTTCTGATGTTAATATTTCTTTTTGTTTTTCCTATATAATTTTTTTTTTTTTTTTCTGATGTCAATACTTCTTTTTCTTTTTCCCATATATATTTTAGGGCAAGTTTCACTTTTTACCTTTTGAATGAAGTTATTTTTAATGCTATAAAGCAGCAAAGATGAAATATAATGTTAGCCAGATCCACTGACTGTGTAGCACAGTAAAGCAAAATTAAAGCATTTATAATTATTTAAAGAATAAAATTTTAAAGGAATACAGTCACTAAATTTATGATAATTTTTTAAATTTTATTTCTACTAGACTCAGTAGTAATATGTACGCAACTTAAATCATTAATTAATAAATTTGACTGGCTCATACTTCTATTACTTTTAGGAATAAAAACTGTAGGACACAGAAATTGATGCAAACTCTGGGATTTTGATAGTATAACCATAATTATTTTATGAAGTCTCTTTAGTTACAAGCGCTTTTACTTTTTATTCTGAAACCAGGTTTTTAATAACTGGATTCAGGAAGCAAAAGAAAAAACAAACTGACAAACTAGCACCTATCAAATTTTCATCATATGTTTATCAAAAGCTATGAATAGTGTGGTTCTCCTAAAATATTGAAGTGTATGACAATTGGATACCTAGCTACAGAGTATAATGTGTGACATTTTTGCTCTCTTTATAATGGATTGAATGTAGATTGAAGAGAAATAATCACATCACATCACATCATTGAAATATAAAGGCAGTGTTTTATGCCAAAGTTAGGGGTTCGCTTTTGACAGAATTAGTTTGTGAAAGTAACACCAACTTGAGATTTCACTAAAAACTTTAGTATTACCACTAGGTACTAATAAACAATTTTGCAGTGTCATAAACAGTGTGAAGGTGATTGTACATAACTTAGGCTGAAGAACTGCTGATATTTTCCTTTTCCACTGGCCATTATTACTATACTATTGAGAGGCTGCTTTTTCTTACTTGTTTATTTCATAACCTCATTCTACTTTTGTAAAATGTACAGAAACACTGCTAAGGAGTTGTACTGTCGTATAGAGCTTTTAATTAAGACTGTTGTAAATTAAACTTATAACAGAAAAAGAAAAAGCATTTTCTTAAAGCAGACTGCTTGAAATTTACTGTAACTACCTCATAGATTCCTTGCATCAAAAGGCCATTTTCTTGCCAGATTTGCAAGATTTGTGAATGTTTCTAGATTTTAAGATGTTCTATCGCTAATAGTGAAGATATTAAATATATTTTTGTACCACAGTATTGCAGTCAATTAGCATGTAAAATATGTATAGCTCGTTAAACATCTTTACACTTGTATTAGACAAAAATGTATTTTACTGGATTTGTCTTAGTTCCTTTCTTTACACTTGGGATCAATGTGCCAATTCAAAACTTTGATAATTCTTATAAAAGTGTTATTGTTCTATTTAGTATAATATAAAATATAGTTGAACCTCACTCATACGTTATTCACTTTGAATGTTTTATTTTTCAGATATATGCACCAATCTTTGTCCATTAATATTTAGATAAACTATATATTTTCTCACTAATATGTCTGGCCTCCATTTATGAAATGTATTAATTTACTTACTCGTGTATACATTATATCTATGCTATGTTAAGGTAATATGCATGGCTTCTGTCCATTGTATCTTTACTGTTGCACAGTACTGGGCAAGCCATCAATCTTTTTACACACATTGCTGTACACATGTTAACAATACAGTAAGGAAAGTTCATTTTTCTGTAGGTTTGATCTGATGCCATTATGACAATGATAATGTAGTTCTAAATACTGAATGTTCCTAGTGTGTCTAGTTATAGAAATTGCACACTTTCTATCACTGCAAAGGCTAAATAATGACAGATTTTTTTGATTACTCTCTGATATAAGTATATATGAATAACAGTAATATAATTTTGAGTCAAACTAATACTCAATGCTCCACTTATTGCGTTTCGTTAGGATCTTCCTAACATCATCAGCTGTTGTCGACCAATGGATGTTGGTTTGGTGAACTCATTGGAGGCGATAGGTGCGTCTCTGTCGATATCTTGACGAACTTGAAGTTTGGGTTTTCTTCAAAGGTAGTGTCGAAATTAAACAATTTTCTTTCATATTTCTTTATGAAGATTTTTTCCCACGTGGTTAATGCAGCTGGACCTTGGACACTTTTTAATAAAGTGCTTAAAGAGCATTTTAGGAACATCAGGAACAAAGAAATAGATAAATCAGCAGTAGCATATCATTTTTGGAAGAAGAATCATGATATAGAACGAGAAATCCACTTATTAAAAGTGTCCAAGGTTCAGCTGCATTAACCACGTGGGAAAAAATCTTCATAAAGAAATATGAAAGAAAATTGTTTAATTTCGACACTACCTTTGAAGAAAACCCAAACTTAAAGTTCATCAAGATACCGACAGAGACGCACCTATCGCCTCTCATGAGTTCACCAAACCAACGTCCATTAGTCGACAACAGCTGATGATGTTAGGAAGATCCTAACGAAACGTGTTTTAGGTAAATACTAGCAATAAGTGGAGCATTGAGTATTAGTTTGACTCAAAATTATATTAATTTTGTGCTTCATTGTATCATAGTCCTTACACATTGGAATGAATAACAGTACTGTAAAAATTTAAGTACTTAATTGTGATATTATATTCCTTGTTTAAGTTTGGCTCATTTATTGCTTTCTTATATTAATCAGTTTAAGCAATAATTTAATAAAACAGTTTTAGATCCAGAAGAATTATGGAGTATATTACATTTAATTATGTTGATGGAATAAAAACTGTGTCTGCAGCAATATGTATCGTTTAAAGTAAAATTTGATTTTATTTAATATTAACTTCCACGAAAACCTGACAGAAGTTCTAAAGTAACATGTGACCACTATTTGTGCTACAACGAAGAGCTGTGTGTTTGTGGGAATACTGTCCAATGAACGCACGTGACATAGCGGCACTTTGCTTTGAAACCACTGCTCTGATTGGCTGATTTTGCTTGGGATTGTGCTACAGCCAAACAGAGCACTAAAGCTTCTGCTTCTTGCTGTAGTGTTTTTAGTGCCATCTGCAGTAGTTACAGTAAACTACTACTGCTGGAAGTGCTCTCGGCCAGGTATTTGCTTGCAGGCAGGAGGCAGGAATGTATGTTGACACTACTGGCTTTGTTATTTACAAATTCAAATTATTGGCTTACTCAAAACTATTCTAGAAGCAAACAGGCTTTGGCGCTATTTAGAAGATATGCATTTCCTTGCTTGGTTGAAGTTCTTCCATAACTTAATGCCACATACTTATATACTTTATAATCAACCACAGTCGAGATCAACTCATGAAATTAAGCGAAGAGCGACGTGTCTTCTTTTATTAAATTTAAAGGGAGTCGATTAATGACACTAAACAACAACACTTACTTTAGTGTTGTAAGTGTTGTTTAGTGTCATTAATCGACTCCCTTTAAATTTAATTTATCATAACAACACTGTTTTCAACACTTCCAAGAAAGGAATTGCAGTGTCTTCTTTTATTTGAATTTCTGATATTTGAGAGGCACTGGACAGTATGGATTTTGTTTCCTGTGAATCGACAAGTAAGTGCAAAAAGTTGAACCTCTGAAAATTGAAACTAAAGAGGTTTGTGATCACATCATTGAGGAAGCTAGATGTCGATTTCAATCGCTAAGTCATCTCAATGCAGCCAAGTTATTAAACTAAATTATTTGGTAGTTTTCTGCATCAGTTTCCTGAATATGAACTTCAAACTACTATTGATAGTTATGTATATAAGAAAATGCTGAAGACTCAGCTCAGCGTTCTGTGTGAAAGGCCTGATTAGAGAAATATTAATGGAGCTGTACAATTATTGCAATTTCAAACAGCCTGCAAGATTCATTTTTTGAGGTGACCACTTTGCTGAAAATTTTAGTTACAACACCTATGACAACTGCAGAGCCAGAAAGATGTTTTTCATGCTTAAAGCCCGTAAAAACATTTCTGAGAAACACCATGTCTCAGGAATGCCTGCTGCTCTAGCACTGTTGTCAATGGAGAAGATGGAGCATTTAATAAGTTCTGCAATAGAAAGGAGTGAAGCATGGACTTCATACTTCGACATTAAGTAACACTGTATTTTTTTAGGTAGCTTTGTAGCACACTCCTAATTTTATCCACCAGCCGCCTCTGGAGTAAATTTCATATTTCTTAGGCAGTTAGACAGTTCTTACACAGTTACATAAACCTTAATGATAAGAACAAAAATATATGCACATAAATAAACAAGATCCAGAGCTAGGTTTTATGGATGTATTATACACACATCCGTTGTACAGTGGAATTAAGCTTATGCATGTGTCTAGTTATCCATTAGCTACCTACATTGAGTCTAATGCATTTCACTCCCTAATAATATTAATATTTATTTACAAATAAATGAACTCAAAGTAAAATAACTCAAACCCAACTTAATAAAATTATATTTTCATCATCTCAAATTTCCAGTCACCACAAACCATATGTTTTCTTGTATATTTCCTTTAGCAGTACATTACAAACTTTTATAATTAATTCAACTGCTTTCCTATGGAAGGGCACTTTAAGAGAAGTATTTCTTATTAGTCTCGAAGGTTGAAAATGACTTCCATCTGCATATATAGATTATATAGATCTTTGAATTTGTCAGTTTGGAATTAAGATGCAAACTATTAAAATATGCACCTCCAAATGTTGCTTAAAATATCCTGATAATGGGAGTGATGTACACTCCCAAAACGTCAATTTCTAATCATTTTTTCACCTGGCTTGTTTCCCAAGATCTTGAATATAGATGCACCTCCAATTTCCTGTAATCAGAATCAGTGTTGTTTTGTTTAATCTAGTTGTGTTTTGAAGAACAATGGCCAGTGAATACAAACCTAACAGTCCTGACATCAATATTGCTCTATATCTGCTCAAGGGTTACATTAAAACACTTGCACACCTCAACCTCTAAAGCCTACATAAAATATAATTATTTGTCACAAAATTCACTTAACTTTTAAGAAAATTGATGAAAATTTCCACAGAATTAGAGAGTGAAGTTTCGTAAACATTTTAATTTATATTATTGATAGATAATAAGTTTGTGACAAATAAGTGTATTTTATGTAGTACTTGCTGCTTCAGTGTTGCTAGCTTCAGTTTTTTATCAACTACCTAGCACATCATACTACAAAATGTAGTAATTTATAGCTGTTGCCTAACTCAGCAGCCTAACCTAGCCTATGATACATTTACGAGGAGTATTTTAGAGCCGCTGCCTATAACAGCCTGCCCTAGCCTACGATACATTTACGAGGAGTAATTTAGAGCCGCTGCCTATAACAGCCTGCCCTAGCCTACGATACATTTACGGGGAGTAATTTAGAGCCAATGTCTATAACAGCCTGCCCTAGCCTACGATACATTTACGAGGAGTAATTTAGAGCCACTGCCTATAACAGCCTGCCCTAGCCTATGGTACATTTACAAGGAGTAATTTAGAGCCACTGCCTATAACAGCCTGCCCTAGCCTATGGTACATTTACAAGGAGTAATTTAGAGCCACTGCCTATAACAGCCTGCCCTAGCCTATGGTACACTTACGAGGAGTGATTTAGAGCCACTGCCTATAACAGCCTGCCCTAGCCTATGGTACATTTACAAGGAGTAATTTAGAGCCGCTGCCTATAACAGCCTGCCCTAGCCTACGATACATTTACGAGGAGTAATTTAGAGCCGCTGCCTATAACAGCCTGCCCTAGCCTACGATACATTTACGAGGAGTAATTTAGAGCCGCTGCCTATAACAGCCTGCCCTAGCCTACGATACATTTACGAGGAGTAATTTAGAGCCACTGCCTATAACAGCCTGCCCTAGCCTACGATACATTTACGAGGAGTAATTTAGAGCCACTGCCTATAACAGCCTGCCCTAGCCTATGGTACATTTACAAGGAGTAATTTAGAGCCACTGCCTATAACAGCCTGCCCTAGCCTATGGTACATTTACAAGGAGTAATTTAGAGCCAATGTCTATAACAGCCTGCCCTAGCCTACGATACATTTACGAGGAGTAATTTAGAGCCGCTGCCTATAACAGCCTGCCCTAGCCTACGATACATTTACGGGGAGTAATTTAGAGCTGCTGCCTATAACAGCCTGCCCTAGCCTATGATACATTTACAAGGAGTAATTTAGAGCCAATGTCTATAACAGCCTGCCCTAGCCTATGATACACTTACGAGAAGTAATTTAGAGCCGCTGCCTATAACAGCCTGCCCTAGCCTATGATACACTTACGAGAAGTAATTTAGAGCCGCTGCCTATAACAGCCTGCCCTAGCCTATGGTACACTTACGAGGAGTGATTTAGAGCCACTGCCTATAACAGCCTGCCCTAGCCTATGATACATTTACAAGGAGTAATTTAGAGCCACTGCCTATAACAGCCTGCCCTAGCCTATGATACATTTACAAGGAGTAATTTAGAGCCAATGTCTATAACAGCCTGCCCTAGCCTATGATACACTTACGAGAAGTAATTTAGAGCCGCTGCCTATAACAGCCTGCCCTAGCCTATGGTACACTTACGAGGAGTGATTTAGAGCCACTGCCTATAACAGCCTGCCCTAGCCTATGATACATTTACAAGGAGTAATTTAGAGCCACTGCCTATAACAGCCTGCCCTAGCCTATGATACATTTACAAGGAGTAATTTAGAGCCACTGCCTATAACAGCCTGCCCTAGCCTATGATACATTTACAAGGAGTAATTTAGAGCCACTGCCTATAACAGCCTGCCCTAGCCTACGATACACTTACGAGAAGTAATTTAGAGCCGCTGCCTATAACAGCCTGCCCTAGCCTACGATACATTTACAAGGAGTGATTTAGAGCCACTGCCTATAACAGCCTGCCCTAGCCTACGATACACTTACGAGAAGTAATTTAGAGCCGCTGCCTATAACAGCCTGCCCTAGCCTATGATACATTTACAAGGAGTGATTTAGAGCCACTGCCTATAACAGCCTGCCCTAGCCTATGATACATTTACAAGGAGTAATTTAGAGCCAATGTCTATAACAGCCTGCCCTAGCCTATGATACACTTACGAGAAGTAATTTAGAGCCGCTGCCTATAACAGCCTGCCCTAGCCTATGGTACACTTACGAGGAGTGATTTAGAGCCACTGCCTATAACAGCCTGCCCTAGCCTATGGTACACTTACGAGGAGTGATTTAGAGCCACTGCCTATAACAGCCTGCCCTAGCCTATGATACATTTACGAGGAGAAAATTAGAGCTGCTGCTGCTGATCTCATCCTATCCTACCCAATAATATAGCTTAACAGTTCAAACTTATTCCCTTATGTCCTGGCTTTAATGCTTACAAATTCCTGTTTTACATTCTGCTGTATATTAAAACAGCACAGTAGTTACTAAAATTAGGCAAGTGAGTCTTCATAAAAAACTTGTAAGTGGAGCAAAGTATATACAAGGTTGACTCACTTGCCTAATTTTAGTAACAATGGCACTCCACTTTCTGAAATACTTCTTTTTATTCTAGCACAGTAGTTGCTGTTGCATTTAAATGAGGTGAAGGCATCTAAGAGAAAATAATTTTGTAAATGTGTCATTTTAGAGAAGTAATTGTTTTTAAAATGTTGTAGGGTGTTTTATTAGCAACATTTCAAAACAGATTTCAATAAACGTTTGGCAAAAATGCAGCCGTATTTGCAAAATCGTACTTATCATGTGCCAAAGAAATACAAAATATAAATTAGTAATAATAATCCATGGCATAACACCTTAAATCAAGCCTGGACCTGCCAAGCCGACTGCTGGCCACACGCTCATATATGCAAGGCAGAGTTGAGTGATCATCCAACTGAATCGGAAGTAAATGTGTTCAGCATCTCAGCAACTCTCAGCCAGAAAGTTGGCATTCACTGACCAGCATTCATGTTATCTCAAATTACGAGTGGAATTATTAGAACCTTTTACAGTGGGAGTAACTTTTCCTTCGGTTGTCATACTTGCTGTAAAATGTTTCAGTAATTTCACTCATAACTTCAGATAATCTTCTGATAATTGTTAATATAAAAATGGTATATTTAAAAAATGTTTTTCTTAATAAACATACTCATTGGATTAGTTAATTGATGGAAATTAATCATTTCTTCATACTAGCCGTATATAGGCTAAGGTTTCTGAGAGTCAACATGAAAAATTCGATGCCATGGCCGGGATTTGAACCTCCTAGTTTAGTCCAGTCGATCTTATCCATTGAGCTACCATGGGCAACTTGTCGTCATGACATTAAATTCTCCATTTGACTCATATATTTCCCCGGTAAATCACTAGGGGCTCTTGCATCTATCTATACTCATTGAATTTTACAGTAAGTATGAGAACTGAAGGAGCTGTTGCCTGAGAAAGAAAACATTTTTAACCAACATTTTTTTTTTAATTCTTTAATAATCATCTTTTAACTCTGTACATTTGGACCAATGATATTCAAGTCTTTATGCCTTCTGTTTAAAATGATTTGTCCTGACATGCAAATTAGAAAGTTTGTGTAATTTAGATTTCTGCATTTGAGGTAAATGTTTAAAATTACAAAGTAAGCTTCTTTTTCTAATAACTTCTATGATAAAAGTTCACAACTGGTCCAACATTTAATTTTGAGATAATAACTTTTCAAAGTTGCTAGCATGAAAGAAATTAAAGATTAGTGTTATGTATATGTGAGAATTTAAACATAGAGATTACACTAACACTACAAATATGCATTATTTTTAAACTAAAAACTTCAAAGAATTTATATTAAAATAAATAAAAAGATGTCATTTTCATTCACTTCAAAATACTTTGTTTCCTTATATGTACACCAGCTGACATTTCACAACTAATACTTTATTAATGGAGACAGACATATTTACATAACTGAACAATTAAATATACATTCACCTGAATAGCTTGCACAAACAAAGCCTATATATGCTGTACACATACATATATGTTTCATGTGTATAAAAATTAAAACTAATCCAAAAGAACATTTAGATCACATAATATATGTAGGCAAGGTTACATGTATTTTACTTATTGTTCTGAGAAAAGTATCACATATCTTTCATATTTCATAAAAACAATATCATTACCATTTCAATTTGCATAACAGTCATTAAGATAATACATGCTGAAAGTTGCTATCTCTTCAGTTGCGTCACAATAATCACAGCAAGAATGATTCCCATTATAATGGCAATGGCAACTAAGAAGTACAGCTTCTTCCGATATCTACTCTGTAAACAAACAGATGATTAATTAGTACACTAGACCATTACAATCTATTACTTATTATACTTAAAGTGATGTGATTTCACATAATTGAGGAGTGTTTTTTCAAAACTCGATAGATGCACAAAATGCGTTTCTGAGAAAAACGGGTTTTTCTATTTATTGGCAATATTAACTGGTTAGCACAGCAAATACGACGAGGGCGCTGCCACTTGTAGATGTAGTGCAGGGTTCTCACGCTAGATGGTGTTAGTAGAGACCTTCATGAAACAGCTGTGCAGACGGCGTCAGTGTAGAGCTGGACATGCAAGTGTGGTATTGTGTTTCTCTGACTGTTGGTAGGCCACGCCGTGGCTCAGTGGTTAGACTGCTTGGCTCTCACCAAGGCGGCCCGGGTTCTATCCCAGGTGCCTGCAAAGTGAGATTTGTGGTGGACAACACAGTGCTGGAGCGGGTTTTCTCCAGGATCTCCGGTTTCCCCCACCATCTCATTCCACCGGTGCTCCATCTTCATCTCATGTATCATCAGTGTCATCGCCTGCGGTGCCATATGTAGTAAAAGCAGGCGTTAAACACTACACATTTCACATTTCTGACTGTTGACGGGTTACCTCTGCGAAGTCGTTATGGCAACTTTAAAAGAACAAAGAGTGTGTGTGAAATTTTATTTCCTGCTTAAAAGAACTGCAATGGAGACACACCAAATGCTTCAGGAAGCTTTCCAGGAGGACGCTATGAGCTGCACACAGGTTTTCGAGTGGTTTGGGCACTTTAAACGTGGTGAGATGTGTGTTGAAGACCAAGCTCGTTTTGGACGCCCTTCAACATCGTGAAATGAGGAGAACATTGAAAAGGTCTGCCAAAAGATCAACGAGGATCGTCGCCAAACGATTGACCAAATTTCAGCAGCGACAGGAATCAGTTGTAGCTCGTGCCAGCGGATTTTGAGGGAGGATTTGCACATGAGACATGTTGCTGCTAAATTTGTTCCGTGCCTTCTCACACACAGGAGCACAAAACCATCCACATGAATGTGTGTCAGGACTTGGAAACAGAGATTGCATGTGATCCAAACTTCTTGAACAAAGTCATTACAGGGGATGAGAGTTGATGTTACGGGTATGACCCAGAAACCAAGCAAGTGTCAAGCCAATGGAAGACTCCCAACTCTCCCAGACCAAAAAAAGCAAGGCAAGTGAGGTCAAATGTGAAGATGATCATTGTCTTTTCTGCACTTTTACTTGGATGTTTTAAGGCGATGTGAGTAGGAAATGCCAGGAACTTTGGCGATCAGGTAACTGGTTTCTGCATCACGACAACGCTCCACGGTCTTACGAGTGACCCACTATTTGGCATCTCAGAGGTAATCTGTCGTTCCCCACACTCTGTATTCGCCAGACCTAGCCATGTGCGAGTTTTTTCTATTTCCACAAATGAAAAAAAAAAACGCTAAAAGGGGAGTATTATGATGATGTGGAGGCGGTAAAAACAGCTTCGCAAAGGGCACTGGACAATATCAAACTTGAAGAGTTCCAAACATGCTTCCAACAATGGGAAAAGAGACTTAACATGTGCATCGCATGTAATGGAGAGTATTTTGAAGGTGACTGAAGTAATTTTGTAAAAAGGTTCATCAATAAAGTTTTTATGACAACAATCCGGTTTCTTTTGGGTCCCCCCTCGTATATTAGTCATTCAATTCTCCTTCCTGAAACTGTCTCATTTAACGTGAAAAGAAACAAATAGAATACTTTAGTGCAAATTTGAGGTTTGAAAATGCAGAGATTTTTCAAAAGCTGATGCTGATTAACTTTTTTGCGTGAGCGAGAAATTCACACATGAAGTTTTGTTATTTTTGTCATTTATTGTTTTTGTTACCTTTTATTTATGTATTTTTTATTTATTTTCACCTTTTCAAAATACATAACACACAATACAACCAACATATTAATGTTTATAAGGATTATTTTATTAGGCATAAACTTAGAAACTAAGTACTACTACATTCACAATAACGATGTAATATTTTGTTTTATTTATATAATAAACATATTGATTATATACAAAGAAATTTCAAACAATATGAATATGTAAGCGTTAACATTTATTAGTATCTTCTAGTACATCTTCATAAAATTCTTTAGCTTTTCTGGAATTTCAAAAGATTTAGCTAGATTTTGATGCTTCCTGGCTTTGAACCTGAGACTTGTGTCAGTTTGTGGTGTACGGAATGAAAGATTCAAGAAGTTGTAAAATATGTATTTATATTTTCAAAATGAGCAGACTGGTAGGTTTCTTAATCTTCTTTCGTTGCAAAAGTTGGTTCACATTTTTCTGATATTAAGTTCTGGAGGTAAATATCCTCTTCTTGATTTTGCTCTTTCATAATGGTATTCTCTACATCTGTACTTCTTTATGTCTTGCTTTATAGTAGCAGAAATGCCCTTCTGTAATATTTCTGTTCTATCACGTCCTCTGGTTTCCTTTGGCACATTCCTAGATAAGTTAAGTTTTCTAGCCAGGAGAGATAATCCATCTTTTGACACCCCTGTGATTCCTTGGAAGTTTGCAGCACACGCTGACAATACTCAGCCATCATTAGTTCTCACACTGTATTTAATGCTAACAGTCTGCTTTCTATTTGCAGCTTCTTTCTTCACCACTCTGTGATTAAGAGATGTAATACTCATATATTTCATAAGGAATTTATCTTGATCTATTTTATTTAGCATGGAAAGATGGTGAAATCCACGTATATCATTATAAGTCAAATCAGCTACATCACAGAGCTTTATTCCTTTTACTTTTAGGATTTTGTAGAGTGCACTTGAGACCATGTGGATATGAAATTGCTGGAGTATGAGCTTTCCTTGATTTGCATTTTGATTTCCTTTCCTTGTTTTTGCAATTCCTACCTGCTGCGCATTTTAAGACTGGTACAGTTTCACAATCTGAGCTCCTGTCGATTGTGCCTAGTACTGTGCAATGTCTCAACTAAGAATAAAAATGCCAATGCTTTCAGAAATGAATGTGAAATCCAAATGCACAACCTGAGTTCACAGTTATTGCCAACGGTGCAGCAGTGTACAAAGCTTGCAGGAATGACTGAGAATTCCAAGAATTGCAACAGTGAGATGGCAGTCAATGCCAACATGTGTTTCTTGTGAATGAGGTTGCCACACGCTGGATCATAAAATCATAAAATTGCATCTATCGATTTTGTTTTAATTGAGCAAGTGCATCTATCGAGTTTTGAAAAAAACTGCTAATATTCCCTATCTTCTACACAGGACATGAATTGAATTTTGCAAAATCTGACTTCACAGAAAGAAAATTATGCCGATACTATATATAACTCAATTTCGCAAAATTTTGCATCTATCAAGTTTATTAAAAAAAACACTCCTCAATTATGAAAAATAAATCAGTTTTAGATACACTCCACAACACACGCTTTTTAAAACTATGACACATGCTTCAAAAGCATGTTAGTTCCAACTGCTGGATATTAAGGGTGCTTGAGGATAAATATATTCTTCTATGATGTCAGTTTCCAATTTTCATTGATGTTCTTAAGCAAGATAGGCTCTTGATATCAACATGTTTTTGCAAAATAATGTATTGTAACTACTGACTTTTCTTCTTGTTACTGTTAATATGCATCTGAATGTTCTTTTGCTCTTGTTTCTACATTCCTCTTAGTTATGTTGAAAAAAAAAAAAAAGGAATTTAGAAATAAATACAAAAGAACATTTCAGATGCACAGAAACAGGAAGAATCATTAATTACATTACATTTCTGGCAAAAATGTTGTGATTATTAATCCTGCGATTAGACTAATGTAACAATACCAAGCAGAATGGCTCAGGCGATTTCGTTTGTGGCCTGAGTTTGATTCCTGTGGCTGGCCTATCTGATCCATGGGTTTTTGTTTTCCCAGGTCACCAGGTGAATTTTTTTGTTGTTGTAATTTACGTCCTCCAACGTTAAATCATATTGGATGATGAATGGAATGGGTGAAATGATGCTCAAATGAGCCCGGGGTGCATGGAGCTTACTTACCCGACATTCGTCTTCCAGGATAAGGGAAAACCCTGGAAAAAACCTTATCCAGGTAACTCACTCTGACTGAGGTTCGAACTCGGGACCACCTCTTGAACATGAGGCAGACACTCTACCACCACGCTACCAAGGCGGGCACCAGGTGAATGCTGGGTAGGTTAATTACATCCCCCGAATTTCTTGTCCCTCCATTTCATCTCCAATATCATTTCAAATCATCTCTCATCTGGTGGTCCCTTTCAGGGCAGAAGTGTCAGTAGGTGTCTTGGCGCTGTATGGCAGGATAATACGCTCCTGATGAACGCTCCTGCCTTTGGTTGGACAGTTTTCGGCTTCTGGGCTTACCTGATGGACCATTTCTGGACCACAGCAGGTGGGACACCAGTTGTGCTGTCCTACCAGGGAAGTTTCCAACTGATAAATAGTAGGGACCCTTCCCTCTGCACTGTCCTAACTCCTTGGATCAACTGCCCTCTGTCTCTTGCTTTATCCTTCCTCCCGGGGATGCCCCACTTGAGGGCATAGGTACAATAAACCACAGGTTTCAGTGCCAAATCTCCTTCTTAGTGTAATCCAATTCAGTCCAGTGTAACAATGAAGTTGGAATACGAGGGTGGTCTGAAAAGTTTCTGACCTCAATATGAAGATGGCAGCACTCGTAAATAAAAGCTAGTAAATTTTGTTGTTCATCGGTTGACAGTTACTCACCAAAGTTTCAGTCATTTTGGATGCTCAGTTCTTATGTAACAGTCGTTTGAGTGAGTTGATGTGAGTGTTTTTATCACAATGGACAAAATCGAGTATCGAGCTGTCATTAAATATTTGTTTCTGAAAGGCAATACTCCTATGCAAATCAAAGATGAGTTGGATTCCGTGTACAGCGAGTTGGATTATGTGTACAGCGACTCTGCACCATCATTTACCACAGTGAAACTTTGAACAGCTGAATTTAAACATGGCCATAACAGCTTGGGAGACGATGAACGTTCGGGACGTCCAAAAACTGCAACTACCCACAAAAACATTGCCAAAGTTCACAAATGGTGTTAGACGACCGCCGAATTAAAGTGAGAGAGATGTAGAGGCTATGAACATGTCAAAAGAATATGTTTGTCACACATTAAATCACAATTTAGACATGAGAAAGCTGTCAGCCTGGTGTTTGAATGAACAGTTCCAACGCTCTGTTAGTGCAGTTTAGGCGCAATAAATCTGAGTTTTGGTGCCGATTAATTACTCTAGATGAAACTAGGATACACCATTATATGCCCGAAATAAAAACAGTCCAAACAGTGGATCGCAAAGGGGAAACCGGCTCCAAGTAAAGTAAAAACTGATTTTTTGGCTGGGAAAGTGATGGCGACTGTTTTTTGGGATAATTATGGAGTTATTTTAATCAATTATCTTCAAAAAGGAAAAACCATTACAGGAACATACTACGCATCATTACTTGACATTGGCTCGTGCCAATGAGGGGTGTTTACTGTAACTACTGCTGTTGGTGACGTACATGTCTGGGTTTCTTATGTATATTCCTTAAAGCTGATGCCAAGCTTTATTTAACCAAGGGGTTAAATAATTAACTAGCACTAGCCAGTTTTGATAAGAGCAACCCCCTCCATAGTCCAGCCCATGCAGCGGCCGAACCTATCGGGAAGGAGTGCACCAGCCGGAAGATGGCTCTGCCCACACAGAGGGTATATAAAAAGCCTATGAAAATCGAGAGGCTCCATATCAGTCGCAGCCAAGAATATAACCAGAGTGTTACGGCGACATCACTGAGGATGTTCAACACAGCTTCAAACGGAACCTCTGGAAGAAGATTTTCCACTAGACTATGGCCCAAAAGCCTGGATAATCATTATCTACCAAACATTTAAAAATTAAATTTATTTTATTTATACAACACTGTTTTCAACACTTCCATGAAAGGATTTAAAAATTACTTTATAAGGCATGAAACCTTTTAAATGGAAACACCGTGAGACATCTGACATATTCTGTAATTTCAATATGTTGTCTTGTAAATATAGATCATAACAATGATAAAGAATATTGTTCTTACCTGATATTGCGCAGCTTTCTGAAGCTCCGACTGGCCTAAGTCAACATTACCATAAGTATTCTCAATATTATTTTCAATGGAATCTGCAAAGAAAGGAGAAAAAAGAAGAAAGTGAAGAACAATGTATTTCAATCAGTGCTAAACAGTGATGCAGAGACCATGAATAATACTAAGAATAAAAAATATTAATTTAAAGCTAATAGCAATAAATGGAAAAAACACATAATAAACGGATTGGTGGGAACACTTCTTACTATTTCTGATGCAATAACTGGAACCCACTTATTGTTGGAATAAAGGACTTCACTAAACTAAACTGCTCTTATTTATTTGTCACAATGTTTTACATAGAGATTGTTGTACTCTGTCAAATGTTTCTTTACCTCGAGATTCAACTGTATTGGAACACCACAGTGAAGCGAAAAATTATTAAATTTTAGATGAGTCGCATTTTTTACACATCTGCTTCACTTTCGTACCTATTTTGAGGACATGTTTCGCAAATCTTCGTTTGCATCTACGGCTCTTGTGCGACTGAATCCCACATTTCAGTTCATCACTAAATCAACAGATGGCAGCAACAACCCCAGAATTACCCACACCGCTGGATATAGCGTCAGTCGCACAAGAGCCGTAGATGCAAACGAAGATTTGCGAAACATGTCCTCAAAATAGGTACGAAAGTGAAGCAGATGTGTAAAAAATGCGACTCATCTAAAATTTAATAGTTTCTTTACCTATTCTATTGAATCTATTATGTGCATATTGGTGAAACATGAATCCCTTCTACTTGTACTCTTTCATTAAATATTCTCATTTACAATTTGGATTGTGGACACTTCAAAACATTCTGAAAAATTACAGGAAGAAAATGTGTAATGTTGGGACAGGCTTTCTTTTTCCGTAGTTAATTTATCTCCGTCTTCATCAGCCACACGTTCGGGCACAATTTGGTGCGGGATTTTTATGTTTGAGATGGGATGTACGTTGACTTTTCGAAGATCCAAGTTGAGAAGCCAGATATAACAGGGTTAATTCGTTGTATTTTGATTTGTTTCTTGATGATTCTGTTTTATTAAATAAGAGTCATGAGAATCTTGGTTTCAGGCGGGGTTCGGAATAAAGTTTCGGAGAAGTCAAATTTTGTAACTATTTAATTGTATTATTTGAATTACACTTTACTTAAACTTCCTTTACCAGTCACTTTCAAGATACTTCCAACATATCGATCATTGTTATATTTAGACAGTTCCAACTATTACATAAATGTTCTTGATCCAGCACCACTATTCATCACACTCACCATTACAAAACATCTCTATGCCAAGATTATTGATTTTTCGTAACTATCATTACTCCTATCTTAATTTTGTGATTGGCCAATTTGATTCCACGTCACAACATTACGTCATACAATTATTACTACGGCCAATTAAAAAAATTCATATATTTTTATAAATTTATAAACTTTTCTAAATATAACTCATATTGTAATATTTATTTGTGTACTAAGCTATTACAATTGTTGAGCTGATCACCAGTATTTGATCCAGGCCATTAATTGGTGAGCAGCCCGTTGGATTACAAAATGTGTAGTTCACTACTTACATTTCTATTACTACTACCATTACTACCATTACTACTATTGCTTACACACTATTGTTCATTTCCTTTTTTCACAGTCCACTTCCATTTATTTTTCACTTTATCTAAGAACTGACCTACATTCTTGAGATTTTTATCTATAATTTTACATATATCAGGACTTCGCTTAATTTTTCTCCAGATGTATTCTTTTCGCCAAATCTCTGTTTCCCTGCATTCAAAAAGGATATGTTCCACATCTTCCTTACCCCCACACAATGGGCACTTGTCTTTCACAAACCAATTCCGCTGCCCTTTTAGCCTCCACACTCCTGCTATCAGCCATGCTATCCCCTTCCTTTCTTCATTAATGGTTTTATCTATATACTGCTCCCTTCTCCAGCCACTTTTTAACTCAACATAATATACCAATGACCTCTTTTCACCTAACTGGCTGAACAGTTTTTGAATCTCTATATCTTCAAATCTTTTTCTAACACCCTTCCAGAAACCTTTATAATTTCTCTCTCTTTTTCTCCAAATATCCCCTAAGCCATTATTTTCTAAATTGTTTCGTAGAGTGCTTGCCCAGCCCGAGGTTTGCAGACTTGCTTCTTGATATTTTAAACATTGTTGCAATAGGCTGCCTTTATCTAAATTCAAGATCCTATGCCAGTATTTCAAGGCTCTTTCCATTATTAACCCTTTCCTTGTTACTCTCCCCATTTCAATTTGAGCAACTTCGTTTGCTGTTGCCATTGGCAGCCCCAAAACTTCCTTACAGAACATCCTGTGTATCTGATCCACAACTTCCCACCCATTCTCAAGCCCCCATATTTCAATGCCATATAGCATTCTGGCCTCGACTACAGAACTATATACTCTTTCCAACCATTTCATCTCCATCTCCGGCATTTTATATAGACACCCTCTCACAGCCATCATTGCTGCTTTCCCTTTTGCCAGTGCTGATTTCTTTTGTTTTTCCCATTTACCTCCGGCATCTAATTTTAATCCTAAGTAAGTACAGTCACGCACTACTTTGTATTCAGCGTCTCCCTTCTTCCACTTTTCATATTTACTCAATTTAGTTCCTTCTTTAAATACTACAATTTGAGTTTTTTCGCTGTTTACCTTTAAGCCCCACTCTGAACAGTATTTCTCCACCTCTTGCAAAGATATTTTTAACCCATTAACAGTAATGGACATTATTACCAAATCGTCTGCAAAAAGTAAACCTGGGACTTGTAAGTTGTTAATTACTGGTATGAGACTATTATTCTTATTTATATTTTGTAATACATCATCAATAAATAAATTGAATAAAATTGGACTTAGCTTGCACCCTTGCCTTAGTCCTTTTCCCTCCAGTTGTATTTCTTTAGTTAGTGCCCCTTCTTCATATTTTATGCAAAATGTATTTTCATTATACAATTCTTTTAGTATAGTTACCATTTGATTACTCACTCCTTTCATTAACAGCTTATACCACAACAGTTTCAGCTCTACCCGGTCGAAAGCTTTTTCCAAATCGATAAAAGCCATATATAATTTACCTTTCTTATTTTTTAGGTATTTATCTACTAGTGTTTTTATGATGAATACATTATCAACTGTCCGCCTCCCCTTTCTGAAGCCCATTTGGAATTCTGAAAGAATATTATGCTCCTCTATCCACACTTGCAGCCTTTCTGCCAAGATACCCGTATAAATTTTTCCCACATTCGATAACAGTGCTATGCCTCGGTAATTATTGGGTACATCCATATCCCCTTTACCTTTATAAATTGGCTGAATAATAGCTTTTTTTCCAACTCTTAGGTATATACCCTTTGGTTTTCATTGAGTTGAACAATGATGTTAGAACTTTAACTTGGTCCACGTCTTTGCTCCATTCCCTAATGAACTCTCCGGGTATACCATCTATACCTGGTGCTTTGTTCCTTTTAATATTTTTAATTTGATTCATTACTTCTTCATCTGTTATGACACTGTCCAAGATTTCATTGAAATTATTTTCTATTTCAGGGATTACCCTCCCTACACTAAAGCTTTCAAATGTATATAAAGTTGCAAAATACCCTAACCATTCTTCTTGACTTATGTTAGATTTGACAATATATTTTTTGTATAATGTCTTAATACCTTTCCATATTTTACTTACATTATTTTCAGTAATAGTACTGATTAGTTTGCTGGCATTTCTTTTCCTCCATTGAGATTTTTTATTTTCCAGCAACTTATTATAATTATATTTGCTTAGCAGATATTGTTCTTTCAGTTTGATATTCCCTGATTCTCTCCATTTTACCAACTCCGCTTTTACAATACCTTTATTTATTTTACACTCCTCATCAAACCATGTGTCACTTTCAATAATTTGCCTGTTTCTAACTTTCATCTGTTCCCCTGCCCATTGCAATATGAAATTTAAGATATTCATCGCCTTTTCAATTTCAAAGGTTTCCGAATTATATAGTACCCCATACTGACATATTTTCCCTCGCTCGGAATTTAAAAGATTTTCAAAGTTTGCCTTATACTCTTCCTTCCACCTATATCTAACATGTTCTCTATTTGCTGTTATTTTCTCCCTTATTTTGTCAGCTTCCACACGTTGTGATTTGGTTGTGATAACTCAAAACTACTGTTACAATGTGTAGTGTTTAATGCCCGCTTTTACTACATACAGCACCGCAGGCGATGACACTGATGATACATGAGATGAACATGGAGCACTGGTGGAATGAGATGGCGGGGGAAACCGGAGATCCTGGAGAAAACCCACCCCAGCGCTGTGTTGTCCACCACAAATCTCACTTTGCAGTCGCCTGGGATCGAACCCGGGCCGCCTTGGTGAGAGCCAAGCGGTCTAACCACTGAGCCACGGCGCGGCCGCAGGAAGAAAAGAAAGATCACTTAGCTAACATACAAGGAAGTTCAATATGTACCCATGTTTCAAAATATAGAGTGTTGCCAAGGGAAGTTTGTGCTTTCATCATGTACTGTCATTTGTTATGCGTTGTCAAAGCAAATTTGGTGTTGATTCATGTTAGTTTGCATTTTACAGACATTTCAATAAGTTACTCAACATGTTTTTGTTACAATGGGAGAAATGCAGTATTATTCAATGATTTGCATTTTACTTTTAGATGGGAAAACTTGTGAGGATCGCAATGTGTTGGAGTTCTCAACACTCTGGCCCACAGAGCTTTATCGATCTCCGATCCCAGCCACTTCATCTAAGAACTACAACACCTAAGGCACACTTTCTGCCACAACGGTTACACTGCGACCGACATCAAAGCCGCAATTACCAGGGCTACGAAAAGAAAACCTACAGTGTGGATATCACCAGATGAGCCGACTGCCACTGCCTGCATTCCTTACACTAGCAATCTCTCCGGCAGAATTAGCAGAATTCTAGCCAAACACATCAGGACTATCCACAAACCGCCTCTAAAATTCAGACACATGGTGAGACTGGTGAAAGACAAACTTAACCTCAATGTACCAGGTGTATACCGCATACCCTGTGAGTGTGGGACCCCGTACATAGGACAAACTGGCAGGAGCATCACTACCAGAATCGAAGAACATGAATGATCAATACGTCTACTGAAGCCAGAAAAGTCTGGACTGTCCAAATACTGCTTTGAGAAAGACCTCAGAGTCAATTTCAAGCAAATGGCCATCGTTGCCAAATGCAGCAGCCTCTGGGATCGAAAGATCAAAGAAGCTCTGGCCATCTCTTCTGAGAGGAAAACACTGAACTGGGATGCCGGATTGCAGTTCAGTTCTGCTTGGAAGCCGACCGGCTCAGAAAACACAGATTCCACCACTATGTAGAGCCCCCAGCATAGAGGTGTTTTCCACGAGGTTGGCACTCCACCGTCCAGCGGAAGCTATTTTTACTGGCCCTTCCAATTTGCTTATCATTCATCATACTGATGATGGGAGCGATGCACACTCCCGAAACGTCGATGGCTCTACATCACTATACCTGGCTCGAAGCCCGAGAACATCTAGAACATATACGTTGCCAGGAAAGCTTCAGATCATATATTTAACTTGTGAGTAGATAAAAGCGAAATTGGATGCTATTTATAGAGACCTTCTGCCTTCTATGACAACACTTAGATATTGGTATAATGAGTTTAAATAGGGTCGAACATCTATTTTTGACAAGGAGCACCCAGGATGCACTACAGATGGGGTTATCAAGGAAGTATTGAAAACATTCAAGATATGATTCTTGCTGACAACCAAACAAAAGTTAATGAAGTGGTAGGGGCCATAGGTTATATCGACAGGAACAGCAATTCATATTTTGCACAATAAGTTGGAGATAAGAAATTTGTTGGCCCGATGTGTGTCATGTTTAATCACAGTGGACAACAAGCAGTATGGCTTTCAACTTTGAAGCTGTTTAAGCGAAATCCAAAGGAACTTTAGCGTCAAGTTGTCACTATCAATGAGACCTAAATTCATCATTATACTCTGGAAACCAAGCAACAATCAAAACAATGGGTTGTCTGGGAATCTGCTCCAAAGAAGGTGGAAAAAGGAAAAACGATTACTGGAGCATACTACAGTAAGTTATTGGCTCAATTCGATAACAAGTTGAAGGACACATGGTCCCATATGGCAAAGAAGAAAGTACTGTTTTATCATGATAATGCCCCAGTATATTCAACCGGAGTTGCCGCCACTAAACTGCATGAATTGCATTATGAAATTGTTGCCACACCCCCCAGATTCTCCTGTTCCCAAACATAAAGAAATGGTTCACAGGAAAAAAATTTAGATCAAATGAGGTCATCATGGAGAAGGAAATGTATTTTGCATAGCTTAACAATTCTTATTTTTGTAGGGGTTAAAAAAATGCAGGAGCGTTGAGAGAAGTGTATATCCCTGAAAGGGGACTATGTTGAGAAATAAATGATTTGTGTTTGAAAAAACTTGCGTCTTCATTCCTAACATGAGTACTTACTGAACTACTAACGTATATAATTTTTTTAGGTTTAATTTAAAAAAAAAGTTTATCCAAACTTCACAAGAAAGGCAGTCAACTTGGTGAAAAGACAAGTCGAGTATCAGCTGATGATAGGAGCAAGAGCTCTTGAAACATGTCCTGTGAATAAACAGTGTGAGTGAAGCAATGTGTCAATATCTTCTCGATTCACTTTTGTACTAATTTGTGCTTCACTGTCCCTACGCTTCTTTCAAGTTTATCGGGCCCAAATGACCTTGCTGTCGACGGGCCCTAAAACACCACACACTCACTCACTCTTCCAAGTTTATACTTTGGTGAAAAGAGTCTGCGCTCACTGTCAATCAAGAGTCAACAAACTGATGTGATAAATTTGCTGAACATCTCCTATGGATCAAAAACACTTTTTAAACCAATTCTCGAACTGTATAAACACTTAAGCTCCACTTACTTTTTAAATTAGGACAAGTTTCAAGGACACCGCGTCCCCATCCTCAGCTGATGTTCTACTGGTTCTTCAGGTGACCGCCTCCCTCTCCTGGCGCTGTTCAATGAGTTGAATGACGTCATCTACTATTGGAATTTCGAAGTTCATTGCTCTCCTTTTGTTCTTCAAAATGTGTATATTTTCCCAAACTGTTAATTCCCAATACTTTTTTGCCGGTAACAAAAGTTTTATGTCTTTGGAAATGTTGTGATTTTTTGACCAGAAGTGATGGGCTATGGCCGATTTATCTGTCTGTTTGTATTTAATACATCGCATGTGTTCTTTCATCCTTGTTTCTAGGTTTCTCTTTGTTTTTCTGGTCAAAAAATCACAACATTTCCAAAGACATAAAACTTTTGGTACCGGCAAAAAAGTATTGGGAATTAACAGTTTGGGAAAATATACACATTTTGAAGAACAAAAAGAGAGCAATGAACTTCGAAATTCCAATAGTAGATGACGTCATTCAACTCATTGAACAGCACCAGGAGAGGGAGGCGGTCACCTGAAGAACCAGTAGAACATCAGCTGAGGATGGGGACGCGGTGTCCTTGAAACTTGTCCTAATTTAAAAAGTAAGTGGAGCTTAAGTGTTTATACAGTTCGAGAATTGGTTTAAAAAGTGTTTTTGATTGATGAAGCTCCACTGTTTATAAATACTTCTATTATAGTTTTATCTCCTATGGAATTAATATTGAAAAACAGATAAATGAAGTTGTGTTCAAGTATTTACTGTATTGTAATAGTTGTGTTGCTTCCTGCCAACAGCTCTATTCTTATATTTAAGTAATTCAAATACATAAATTTCTGAGCAATAGAGTCTGACTCTATCCAAATCATAGCCTACACAAGGCTAGTGTGGAAGAACAATGAACCTAACAGTGGTAACTATGAAGCCTGGGACTTGAGTACTTACAGCATAGTAAGTTGTCACAAAAAGTGCACATCTCAATGTATATAAAAGCCCCTAGTGGTTTACCAGGAAACATACAAGTTGGAGAATTTAATGTCATGACAGTACACTGGCTTTGGTAGCTCAATGGTTAAGAGCAATTGGACGGAGACCAGGAGATCTGTGGTTCAAATCCTGGCCATGTCATTGAATCTTTCATGTTGACTCTATCAAAACCCTTAGCCTATATACGGCTAGTGTGAAGAAATGATCAATTTCCATCAATTAACTAAAATAATACAAATTAAATGATGAAGCCTGGGACTCAAGTACTTATAATAGTAGTCACCACAAAACGGTGTATCTCAAATACAAGAGCCCCTAGTGGTTTACCGGGAAAATATACGAGTCAAATGGAGAATTTAATGTCATGACGACAAGTTGCTCATGGTAGCTCAATGGGTTAGAGCGACTGGATGGAAACCAGGAGATCCATGGTTCAAATCCCAAATATGGCATATTGACTCTATCTCTTAAAAACCTTAGCCTATATATGGCTAGTGTGAAGAAATGATTAATTTCCATCCATTAACTAAAATTATAATCATACGTTTAGGTATGTAATGTAATACATTGCAACAGAACAAAAGTACGAAGAATTTTGATACTAAAGAGAACTAAATTTATTTCATCTTCGAACACCAATTTACTTCCAACATATTCCTGTCTGAGACCATCCTGGTAAGATTCTAATGCATCGACTAGAGCTCTAGAGATCTTCCAGAGGTAATGCAACATCCGAGAGTCAGGTCAGCTAAAGCTCAAAAAGAGACAACTTCATGACCTGCAACTTCAGCTCCATCCAAAAGGACAGAATGCAGCAAAATGATCTGCAAGGGGACAGCATCCCACAGCAAGATGCTGCCCATATGTCGCCTCCACGTGGTGCATCATCACCATTGCAATTGGAATTTCTGTTCCAAGCTGCTGTGGTGTGATTTTTTTTTTTTTTTTTGTAATTTTACGTCCTCCAACTTTAAGTCATATCAGACGGTGAATGAAATCAAATGGGTCCATGGAGCTTAGAGCTACCCGACATTCGTCTGTAAGGATAAGGAAAAACCCAAGAAAAAACCTTATCCAGGTAACTCACCCTGACCGAGATTCAAACTCGGGACCTCTTGAACGTGAGGCAGACATGCTACCATCTACGCTACCGAGGCAGGCTAGCAGTCATGGTACCTCTAACATAACCAGAAGTATGTCAGTGTCAGCAGACAGTTTCATGGGAGGGGGGGTTTCCTTCACTGCTGTGGTGCAGGTGCTGGAAATCCCTAGCACTTGTGGTACTTCCAACGTACTTTTCAAGCCCCTCTCTGAATGGGAGTTGTCTGGATTGGATTGGACTCGGTGGGGTAGTGGTTCCCGACACCCATGGGTATTGGGTACATCTGGCTGGCTTGGCCACCAGATAGGGTTGAGGTTCGCATAAAAGAATCCTGGTTACTAGCCTGCAGAGCTAGTAGCATGGTGAGCTAGAAGACCAGTGGCCCTACCAAGGTTGTTTGGTAGTCTTGCCTGTGGGGTTGATGTGCGTAAGTGGTGTATCCACTTCCACCCAAAATGGGGGGGGGGGGCTTTTTAAAGTTATAAGGTATTGCCCTACTGGAAACATCCATGGATAGCACAGTTTCTCTAGTTTAGAGGGGAGTTATGACTCTGGGTAGCCCTCATTCCTATTTATAAATGCTGCAAATTTAGTAGTCCAGCTTTGGATACTTACTAAAATTTAACTTGGCTGTTAGTCTAAGAAACTATCTTCAGAAAAAACAATTTTAAACAATATTTAAAATGGAATAACATGAAAGGCGGTACTAAATATGTTTCCAAATATGGACCATTACTTACTAACGGCTTCTCCTTGTTCATGCACCATGGCACTTAGCTCCCTCATGATCTCATTCACATCAAGTATGTCTCCCTCAATCTGCTGTATCCTCTGCTCCCTTTCCAGCAACATATCTTGCTCAAATTCCAATTCTCTCTGCAGCGACTTCTGTGCAGCAATCTTTTCTGCTTCTTCAATAAGCTTCTGTTCATCATCATTAATATCTTGTGATGTAACTGACATCTGCCTTTGAAGTAGGTGTACTTTCATCTTCTCTGCAACTTGCTGAAAATATATTTATAATGATATTTATTTATATCTTCATATCAAATACATTTAGATAAACAAAACAATGGCAGTAAAACCAGACAAGAATGTACATGTATAAAGACTAAAATTGAGTCATACCTTTTAAAACTTGTAACTTCACTCACATCTGTTTAAAAATCAGGAACGTTTTCAAGACTGTTGCAGTCTCATTGAAATTAGCTTCACTGTTAACAACGCTTTTATTTATGGCTATTCAAAAGAATGTATATATTTAATGCTGCAAATGAAGGCTAGATGATACTTTCAAATGATCTCCATTATGTTGGAAACCTTTGTGTTTCTTTTTAAATCTACACAGTGGTTTAAATAAGCTAAAGGTCCATAGAACTGGACATAAAACTGAATGTAGGGAAAAACTTCTTGCTCATTACAAAAATGTACCTAACTTATTCTTTTCTTCCTTAAATATAAATATATATTTTGCATTATTATTGGTTATGTCCATTAAATAAAAGGTTTTCCTTTTGTGGAAAGCAGAGTCAGGAGTTTACTTCTCTGAATTTAAATACATGCTAATAAGATTCTACCCTCTGCCAATCAACCACATTGCTAAGTCAGCAGCTTTTATACAACTTATGAACAGTACATATTTGTCAAAAATGAAGAAAAATAAGTATTGGTAGTAGTATTTGTTTGTTACAATTTAACTATCTTCTGTATGTAAACCAAAACTAAAACTTTTTCCAATAAATGTATTTTAATGCATTAAAACAGCTTTCAAAATTCATTTTTAATTAAAACAAACTGAAATAAAATGTTATATATAGTGTCCTTGGTCCTAATTAAAAAGTGGGCTATACGAGGATGGTCTGAAAAGTTTCTGAGCTCAACATGAAGATGGCAGTACACGTAAATATGAGCTAGTGAATTTTGTTGTTCATCTGTTGACAGTTATTCACCAAAGTTTCAGCCATTTTGGATGCTCAGTTGTTATGGAACAGTATTTGAGTGAGTTGATGTGAGTGTTTTTATGAAAATGGACAAAATTGAGTATTGAGCTGTCATTAAGTATTTGTTTTTGAAAGGCAATACGCCTACGCAAATCAAAGATGAACTGATTCTGTGTATGGGGACTCTGTACCTTCATTTACCACAGTGAAATTTTGGGCAGCTGAATTTAAACGTGGCCGTAAGAGCTTGGGAGATGACAAACGTTTGGGACATCCAAAAACTGCAACTACCAACGAAAACAGTGCCAAAGTTCACCAATTGGTGCTAGACAACTGCACAATTAAAGTGAGAGAGATAGCAGAGGCTATGAACATGTCAAAAGAATGTATTTGTCACATATTAAATAAAAATTTAGACATGAGAAAGCTATCTGCAAGTTGGGTACAGCGTTTGTTCACGCTAGATAAAAAATGTATTCGAATGGACATTTCCAATGCTCTGTTGGCACAGTTTAGGCACAATAAATCCGAGTTTTGGCACCGATTAATTACTGTAGATGAAACTTGGATACACCATTATACGCCTGAAACAAAAATACAGCCCAAACAGTGGACTACAAAGGGGGAACTGGCTTCAAAAAGGGCAAAAACTGTTTTTTCGGTTGGAAGCTGTGTCCAACAATGGCACACTATTTAAAATGGGTCATTGTTTCTGCTGCACCCTGTATATATTTAACATTATCTTTAACCTCTGAAATGGTGTAGATTTCACAGTACAAAATGACATATGCTGAAACCATTTTTAAAAGTATATTTAAAATATTGCCTACTGTCAAATTAAAGAGGAAATTCTAATCTGGTAAGACTGAAGTGAAAATTATAAATGTAATTTTTTGACAATATTCTGAGATTTAGCCTTCCATTAAAAAATGCAGCACTTTCAAAGGAATGAGTTAGTTCATTAGTTTGTGACTGATTTAAATGGAAAAACAGTTCTACACTTGAGAAAATTGCTGCAGTGAATGTTCACATTTTGGATGTGTTAGACTAAAAAACAAGATGTGTATCAAGTGTTTACAGATAATGACAATGTGAAGCACAGTTGTTTGTCCTCTGTGATCTAGGGGTAACATGCAGCCTCTGGTTCACAAGGTGCAGGTTCAAACTCGGTGAAGGGCAATGGATTTTTTTTCAGGTGTAAAAGTTCTTGGCATGGCTTCCTTCGGAAGGAAAGTAAAGCTGGTGTTCCTGTTTACGTAGAAAATGAAGCTAGCTACAGTGAAGCAATAAATATTACACAAATATAAATATTTGATACAAAGGCTTCACTTATCTTAAGAAATTGGTGTTAATACTTCTTTCTAATGGAGATCGATTTTAAAAACAGATTGTTTTCATCATCAGTCAACTCCGTTGTCAAGGATTCCAGTTACCATGTTTTTCTTATGTTTTTTTTAGTATTACCAACATCTGAAAATGAAACAAACCTAAAAACAGAATCAAATGCTGGTATTTCAAAATTCATTACGTGATGTTTATTTTTTTAAATATCTTTTCTCAAACTATTAAATCTATTAGACATTTAATTGTTTCAATAATTTCACTTCAGGATTTATTTCATGGTTAAATGACCAAAAATGATCTGCTACGGCCGATTTATCAGTTTGTCTATACTTAATGTTATGAAAATGTTCTTTCTTTCTGATTTCCAAATTACATTTCGTCTTTCGTCTCTAGATTGTGATCAGGTTTATATTGGAAAGACGAAATGTAATTTAGAAACCAGAAGAAAGAACATTTTCGTAACATTAAGTATAAACAAACTGATAAATCAGCTGTAGCAGATCATTTTTGGCCATTTAACCATGAAATAAATCCTGAAGTTAAATTATTAAAACAATTAAATGGTCCAATAGATTTAATAGTTTGGGAAAAGATATTTATTTTAAAAAATAAACATCACGTAATGAATTTTGAAATACCAGCAGTTGATTCTGTTTTTAGGTTTGTTTCATTTTCAGATGTTGGTAATACTAAAAAAACTAAGAAAAACATGGTAACCGGATTCCTTGACAACGGAGTTGACTGATGATGAAAACGATCTGTTTTTGAAATCGATCTCCATTAGAAAGAAGTATTAACACCAACTTCTTAAGGTAAGTGAAGCCTTTGTAACAAATATTTATATTTGTGTAATGGTGTTCCTGTTTCTTACACTTACGACATGAAAAGAACCTCCAGCCTGATAAGAGGCCTCTGATCAAAATTAACTAACAATCAACTTTGTTGAATTTATATTTTACTGTTAAAGTTATTATTTTAATAAAAACAGTATATTTACTGATTGATCGTAGTTATCGTGAATATCTAATGGACCCTTAGAATTTATTTTTTATTTAAATAGGATAATTAATAGTGCAAAAGACCCTCAACTAGAGATTTAACAGGATTAACTATATAAAATTATTTTCTAGTTTGGTCCAAAATAAAAAAGCGTAATTTTAAAAGCAGATTTCGAAAAGTTATGTAACCCATGTATGAATTTGCATAAAGTAATAACATACATGATGTGCATAACCTGGCTCTTCAAATTCTAGTCCAGTTAAATAAATGCTGAATCTACATTCAGATTTCACTAAAACAGTAATCTCATAACTTACTTAAAACAATATAGTTGTTACCTTTTGTAACCTGCTGTAGCATTGTACAGCATCCTTAAAATCACTAGTTAGCTTTTCTGCCTGGAGTTTCTGTTGCTTATCTCCTTTTCGGACAACAACACTAAGTCGCTGCAAATCCTTTGCTGTCTGCGCCACTATCTGATTACAACTCAGTTGGGTAACATGTCTGTAAAAGTGAGACAAAACATACTCTTATATTTATAGATACTCTATGTAATATAGATAACTTTGATACAAATATAAAATTACCTCTGTCAGATTGCCCTTAGTCCTTAAGCTTGGCGCAACTTAGCAAATCCTAAAGAAAATGCTAGAAAATCCAAATAAATTTTGCTTACACATATATTTGTCATATAGAACTATAAGACTGAAGAAACTTTCTTAAGGGGCAACCGTAAACACATACTAACTACCCAGAACTGAGAAATAGAAGCAAAATGCCTCTCACTTAAGTACTTATGAATTGCAGGTCACCATTACGGTATGTGATCTCGAATTTGAGATTTCTTCATGTCTACGTTGAAAGCGTGAATCAGTTGGAGAATTTCATGTTGTACTGACATGTCTTTTTAGCTCAGTGGTAAAGTAGCCATGCATAGAGTGGAAGATCCATGGTTAAAATCCCAGCTATTTCATTGAATTTTTCGGTTCTGGTCCTATCTTTCAAAAGGGTAACAAAGAGTTTAGGTCATATTAAAACTCAATGCTGCTGACATTACAGTAAGCATACTATACTGAAAAGAAAAGGTCAGACACTAGAGAGGATGGAAAGAAACAAAATTTGCTTTTGAGAAGCAATGGAGAGGTCAGTTTATAATATTGTTGCCAGGCATTGTTACGCTGCTGCCAGCTCGCACACAGGCAGGGAAGACCGAGACAGATAGTGTGGTGCAGAGCTAGATGCTTGACGAAAGAGAGAAGGAAAAAGACAGGCAGATGTCTCGAAGTTTCGTCTTTTCTGAAGCCGTCTTGATTGTTACTGAGTGTTCCACTAATTTCTAGAAACAGTGACTGGAGGTATAAAAGCACCATGGCTGTAAAAGTGGAGTCAATTGCAAGTTGAGAACTGTTAATTAAGTGTGCGGCTGTTTGAAGTGTACCGCAAGTGAATTCTTTTGTTTGTTTACGTGTGAAGCAATGAGAGACTGTTGGTGTATGTTACATAATTTTTAGAGCCTGTAAGGGTTGTACAAAGTGTATTTTCACTGAAATAAAGAGCATTTTGAATTTCTGCAAATTAGACTTTTAATTTTACGAACCCACAAAGTCACAACACCTATTAAGTGACAGCTTTGTTCTGTAAAGCAAAGGACTCTTAGCCTTGAAACCACATGACTCAATCTTTTACTGAGCTCTTCTCATGTTCATTTTGAATTTCAATATCTAGAGCTGTACATTATCTAGTGCATCTAAATACTATAGAGAATGTCACAGGTATATTTCTTGACCTAACTAAAGCATTCAACATTCTAAATTATGACATTTTATTCCAAAAACTTGGAAATTTAGGAGTTATGAGGAATCTTTAGAATGGCTCCAATTCTATTTAAAAGAAAGCAACAATTATTGAAATACTTCATAATGAAAATGGGAGGGCCATACAATATCTGTCAGGTACAAAAGAGCTTAAACTAAGAGTACCTCAAGGACCAGTGTTAGGTCCCATTCTATTCCTTTTATTTGTAAATGGTTCTTAAAGACACATACCACCACACAATGTAACTCAGTTTGCCAATGATACAACCATAACAGTAACTAGTACTAGTGCATAGATTAATCAAAAGTTAATATATAAAAAAAACAGAAGCAGCATAGGTATTCTAAAAACTACAAGTTGAAATTAAACACAGCAAAAGCAGTAGCAATTCATTTTCACAATAATGAAAACAAATATTTCTGCAGCCTTATGTATTAATAAACAATATTATCGTTATATCGAAATTTAACTGTATTGGAACACCACAGTGAAGCAAAATAATTTTAAATTATACATGAGTCGTATTTATTACACATCAGCTTCACTTACGTTCCTATACTGAGGACATGTTTCACAAACTCTCGTTCACATCGTCGGCTCTAATGTGACTAAAGCTTGATCCAGTGGTGTGGGTAGTCCTGGAGTTGCTGCTGCCAACTGTTGATTTTGTGATGAATTTAAATGTGGGGTTGTCTTCTAGCGGGATTTCAAAGTTCATTAGTTGGTTTTTATGTTTTTTTATGTATATTCTCTCCCATATGACGAGTTCACTAAGCTTTTGTACGTATTTTAGTAATTTGGTGCTATCTTAAATTTCATGACTTTCAGACCGGAAATGAGCTGCTATTGTGGACTTATGAATATTTCTGTATATTAGGTGCCTAAACTGTTCTTTCTTTCTAGTGCCTATATTTCTTTCTGTCCTCCCTATGTAAATTTTTTCACAGTCTTTACACTTAATCTTGTAAATGCCTGACTTTTCTTCTGGTTTTATCGAATCAGTATTATTACTGTTAAGTAGGTTTTTAATGTTATAATTGTCTTTTGGTGCCAATATTATATTGTATTTCTTGAATATTTTATGGAACTTTTTTTGTGGCCCAGGGGTGGTAAATAAATTTAGCAAATCTAATTTCTTGTTTCATTGGTAAAAGAGCTGTGCCTTTTTTGGTCCTTAAAATCACAAAAGCAATGAAAAACTGGAATTTGGTATTTATAGAAAAGCAACACACACAGATAATTACATCAAAGCAAATAGTTTCAACCCATTTCCACACAAACATGCCACCATCAACAGTCTCACACACATATTATATGGAAAAAGCCTTGTAGATAACAAAATAAAATCATTCAAACTTTAAAAAAAAAAAAAAAAAAAAAAAATTAAAACAGATCACAGCTCTTTCACCAGTGTAACAAGAAATTAGATTTGCTAAATTTACTTTCCACCCCTGGGCCCCAAAAAAGTTCCAAAAAATATTCAAGAAATACAATAGTTGCTTTCAAGCTTTAGTTGCATTTAGAGCCGATGATGCCAACGGTAGTTCGCGAAACATGTCCTCAATATAGGTACGTAAGTGAAGCTGATGTGTAATAAATACGACTCATCTATAATTTAATAATATGATCATTGATAAGGTAAAAAACAAATATCATTGATAAGGTAAAAAACAAATATCATTGATAAGGTAAAAAAACACCCAGTTTCTTGGAGTCTGGATCCAGAGTGATTTAAAATGGGATATATACGTATATTGAACATCTAATGAAAATATTGAGCACAGTTCGTTATATTTTCAAAAAATTGGCAAAAACTATTAGTATAAAAATGATAACTATGTACTTTGAATATGTACATTCAATCCTTAGATATGGAATAGTCTTCTGGGAAAGCTCACCACACCTTAACAAACTGTTTGAGAAAATCAAAGAGAATCATATGAATATTAAGAGTAAATCAGAAACACTCACATAGACCATTATTCAAGAAGCTGCACATATTGTCACTCCTAAGCATTTATATATATGAATCCATTCTTTTTACAAAAAGACTTCTTGACAAGCGCTTGCAACATATTAATCAAAATACAGATATTCGTGAACATAACACCAGACTACACAGCAACTTACACATGATAAAGACAAATACTAAATTGTATCAAGACAAAATTGTAATCTCCAATTCCAAATTTTACAACAGATTAACAGAAAAAATAAAAAGTATACAGAAAATAGCATCTTTCAAGAGAAAATTATTGTCCTATTTGATTATTCACTCTGTTACTCCATTACAGAATTTTTAAATCAATCGGTATGGTTTCATTATCTACACAGTATGTGATAATAAAAAGTATTAAATGTTAACCTCTGGTAATTCAAGCATTAAATGCTAAACTTACTCATGTGTAACCATTATGTATGTAAATTTGTATATAATTAAAATGTACTATTATGAAGACCATTGCACGATTTGAGCAATTGCATCATTTAGTAAGTTAATTTTAACTGAAAGTATAAACTTGGAAGAAGCATAGGGACAGTGAAGCACAAATTAGTATAAAAGTGAATCGAGAAGATATTGACACATTGCTTCACTCACACTGTTTATTCACAGGACATGTTTCAAGAGCTCTTGCTCCTATCATCAGCTGATACTCGACTAGTGCAAGTTGTAGTGGTTTCCTCTTTCTCCGTTTTGTCAATAGATGGCGTGATGTACTTGTCAAAGATGTCCGGTGGTGGAGTTTCAAAATTCATGACTCTATGACGATTTTTGTTGATGAAGATTTTTTCCCATACGGAAAGGTCTATGGGGTGATTAACATATTTTATTAGAGATGTTTCCAAGTTGATGTCATGTCTAGTATTCAAAAAATGAAAAGCCACTGCTGATTTTTCTGTTTCACCATTTTTAATGTTTCTTAGATGTTCTTTAGTTCTGATGTTAATATTTCTTTTTGTTTTTCCTATATAAATTTTAGGGCAAGTTTCACATTTGATCTCATAGATTCCTGGTTTTTCTTTGGTAGTGATTGAATTTTTGGGAGGGCCTTTTAACAAATTTCTGATATTAAACCTATTTTGAGGTGGAAGAGTTATGTTGTGTTTTGAGAAGATTTTTTGGAATTTGTTATAGGCTGATGGGTGGAAGGTGAATTTTTTAAAAAGTTTTTTTCTCTTTTCCTCCTGTAGGTTCTAGGGTGGTGGTTTCTTTTATTTTCTTAGCTTTGTTGAGTCTGTTAACTGTTTTGTCTACTAAATTTGGGTTGAAACCGTTGGATATAGCTACTTTTTTTATGTGTAGGTATTCTTCTTGATAATCTTCTCTGTTTAGTGGAAAGTTGATCATCCGAAAGATTAAACTGTTGAAAATGGCATGTTGGTGTTGTTTTGGGTTGAAACTGTTGTTCTTAATGTAATTATCTGTGTGTGTCGGTTTCCTGTAAATACCAAAGGTGAGTTTGTTGTTCATTTTTTTGATCTTGATGTCCAAAAAGAGGAGCACACCATCCTCTTCTGTTTCCAACGTAAATTTTATAGCTGGATTTTGTATATTCAAAAGTCTAAGACCATCTTGTATGAGTTTTTTAGGTACTATTGCAAAAATGTCGTCAACATAGTGATACCACACTTTGAAATAATTTGGAAAAGTTTTTGTGATATGTGTTTCAAAAGCACTCATAAATAAATCTGCCAAGAAGGGAGACAATGGGTTGCCCATAGCTAGGCCTGTTTTTTGTTTATAGATCTGTCCATTAAAGCTGAAAAAATTTTGATTGATACAAATTTTTGTAAGTTGTGAAAATTCTTCTATTTCTTCAGATGTTATTTGTATTGATTCCAGCCATTTTTTGAGAAGTGGAATAAGCTCATTGGTAGGTATACTTGGATATAAAGAAATGACGTCAAAGGAAACTAAAGCATCTGTAGAGTTGATCTTTGTGTCCTTCAGGAGATTTAACAATTCAAATGAGTTTTTGATACTTAAATTTTCAAATTTTGTGAAGGATCTGAAGATATGAACCAGCCATTTTGATAGTTGGTAAGTGGGTGCATTAATGTTATTAATTATTGGTCTGAGGGTAATTTCAGTTTTATGTATTTTGGGTAAATCATATATGTATGGTGTTTTTGGATTGTCTATTTTATTGTTCAATTTATCTCTTTTAGTCATGATTTTACTGTTTTTAATTGCTAATTCCACAGATTTGCATGCTATCTTTAATGGATTGTTTTCTAATTTAACAAATTCTTTTCCGTTTAAAAAGTTATCCATTTTTTTGCGATAGTCTTCTTCGTCCAGTATTACTATTTTGTTACCCTTGTCTGCTTTTGTGTAGATTACCGGTTTTTCATTTAAATTTTTGATTAATTTTTGATATGAATAACTTTTTGAATTTGCATTTTGAATATGATCTAGAGTGTGGTATCGCTATGTTGACGACATTTTTGCAATAGTACCTAAAAACTCATACAAGATGGTCTTAGACTTTTGAATATACAAAATCCAGCTATAAAATTTACGTTGGAAACAGAAGAGGATGGTGTGCTCCTCTTTTTGGACATCAAGATCAAAAAAATGAACAACAAACTCACCTTTGGTATTTACAGGAAACCGACACACACAGATAATTACATCAAGAACAACAGTTTCAACCCAAAACAACACCAACATGCCATTTTCAACAGTTTAATCTTTCGGATGATCAACTTTCCACTAAACAGAGAAGATTATCAAGAAGAATACCTACACATAAAAAAAGTAGCTATATCCAACGGTTTCAACCCAAATTTAGTAGACAAAACAGTTAACAGACTCAACAAAGCTAAGAAAATAAAAGAAACCACCACCCTAGAACCTACAGGAGGAAAAGAGAAAAAAACTTTTTAAAAAAATTCACCTTCCACCCATCAGCCTTTAACAAATTCCAAAAAATCTTCTCAAAACACAACATAACTCTTCCACCTCAAAATAGGTTTAATATCAGAAATTTGTTAAAAGGCCCTCCCAAAAATTCAATCACTACCAAAGAAAAACCAGGAATCTATGAGATCAAATGTGAAACTTGCCCTAAAATTTATATAGGAAAAACAAAAAGAAATATTAACATCAGAACTAAAGAACATCTAAGAAACATTAAAAATGGTGAAACAGAAAAATCAGCAGTGGCTTTTCATTTTTTGAATACTAGACATGACATCAACTTGGAAACATCTCTAATAAAATATGTTAATCACCCCATAGACCTTTCCGTATGGGAAAAAATCTTCATCAACAAAAATCGTCATAGAGTCATGAATTTTGAAACTCCACCACCGGACATCTTTGACAAGTACATCACGCCATCTATTGACAAAACGGAGAAAGAGGAAACCACTACAACTTGCACTAGTCGAGTATCAGCTGATGATAGGAGCAAGAGCTCTTGAAACATGTCCTGTGAATAAACAGTGTGAGTGAAGCAATGTGTCAATATCTTCTCGATTCACTTTTATACTAATTTTAACTGACTTGTCCAACATCACTTACACACAAGTGTACTTTATGATTTACTGATCAATAAATTACTTTACTTTCTCCACTCAAATGTTAGCAGTCCTTCAGGATGAATTCTAGACCTAAGAAATGATTAGTTATCCATAATAGCAGTGGCACAAACTAAACTGTGTAGTAAAGCAAGAAGTGAAACTTTGCAGCGTACAGAGTTTTGATTGCATATTTGTACACTCAAAACAAACCTCTGATGTATTACATTCACATGGCTTTCTTTATTCTCTATCATCTACTAGTGGGATACAAATTATTCTTAATAAAGCTTGTATTTCTATACACTTCATTTTAACTTAGATAAACTTTTGTAGAAATAGCTATGTTACTTATTTCATTACAGATAAAAAAAATGGAATAGCAATAGTCAAATGTTCTGGAACTGACCAGTTTGTTTTGGCCTTCAAATTCCACTTTTCGATGCAACTGTGAGACATAAATGAATAATAGTATTTTAAAAGCTTACAAAATACTGACAATTCACACCATAACTTTTATGGTTTCAGAACTGGCTTATGCCACAAAAAGTTATTTGAAATAATTTGTGCATTTTAATGAGACCATACTTTTTGTGCAGTATATTTTCATCTTTCCCTTAAGATATTATACTTGCACAAAATTAATTCTGAATGAAGACTTTGCAGGCTATTCCCAGAAAATTCAAGATATACATTTTATGTCATATAAACATCTTTAATACAGATGAATGCATCTGTACTCATATCATTAAAACATAGGATTAACAACTAACTTAAGTTCAAAATAGTGTCAAGCCACTCTTTGCAAAGCCATTTCACACAAAGAAGAGTAACAAAGTAAAACATGTGATGTTAACATTATGTCATTTTATATTTTCATCAAATTTTTTTCTCTTAAAACAATAAACATATGCATGGTAACTTTTTTCCTCAATTTCTTTACTTCATTATGACATACCTACTGTTCTTTTAGTTACATGGAAATGAATCCACAAGAGAGGTAAGAAAATATTATTCTATTGTACTTTACTCTTGTTTACCTCTAATTTAGAACCGAACATACCATTTAGTTTCTAATATTGCTCAAGATTTTAATATATTGCAATAAACCTTAGCAAACTTCTAGAGCATGCCAGGGCAGCCAATCGTCCTAATCCTCTATTTCTATAGTAAATTACATTACCATGCAAAACTTAATAATTTTAATTGATTGAAAGGGTCTTACACAGTATCTCTTAATCCCTGATTATCTCGACTGGTTCCTATACTTTTTAAGGCCTGCTCTAAACTCTTCCAACTTCTGATAACGGTGTTTATGTTTGTAGTAATATTTTCACTTAAGTTATACAATTCAGTTGGGCTAAACGGTACACCAGCAAATCCAACATTTGGGACGTTACTAGTAATGGATCCATAGGTCCTCTGTTGCTCAAACCCTCGTGACATCCTCCACTAGAAAAACCAAAACACAAAGTTTATATATAACTATATCTTTCAAAATTGTGCTCCACCCTTCGCTTGCGATATATAATAGCATAATCCATATTTACCTGTTGTGTTAATTCACTATCCACTTAAAAAGCTAACTATTTAGATTTTCCTAATGTGGTCCACTGTTTATACAACTTAAAATTTACACCTCGAACAGCTGATTACCTCCTTCATAACATTTTGGAACACTAGCGCTGCAGTGAGTATCGAGGATTGTACATGCGGATTGATGCGGATTAATCTTTGATGCGGATACTTCATATGAATCAGAATCGTTTCAAACGAACGCTTCACTCGTAAATGTGAGACAATACTTTTCTTTTTGTTCATTCGAAGGTGTTTCGGAAGAGTATATTCTGCAACAGTTATTCCTGTTCTTACTTCGTCAGAGTTCTAATCACATTACTAATCTGAGCACCCGATTAGGGCGCTGATCTGATGTCCGTGCAGTTGAGTGCCCTTATCTGTCATAATCTGAGAGCCCGTGTGTGACCCATGTTCTCGTTTTGAATAAGGTCATGGCCTAAGCAACAATAGTCTGTATCTACGATAAAAGTCATTTAAAACGATGTACTTTGGCGCTCACTTAGCATACATTTTGGGGGATAAGATGTTGTGATAAAGTCAGATATTAATAAAATATTTAACGTAATTACCAAAGGAAACGCCATTTAAACATAATATAGTACATATGTTTTCAATTGCCTCAAAATTAAACAAATAGTTCGTTAATTTAAAGTTTGAAGAAAAATAAGTGCTTAACTTTTACTGTTTCCCGGCAAAGTGTGGCATTCAGATATTAATAAAATATTTAACGTAATTACCAAAGGAAACGCCATTTAAACATAATATAGTACATATGTTTTCAATTGCCTCAAAATTAAACAAATAGTTCGTTAATTTAAAGTTTGAAGAAAAATAAGTGCTTAACTTTTACTGTTTCCCGGCAAAGTGTGGCATCTCAATATACTGTTTCCCGGCAAAGTGTGGCATCTCAATACATTGCTATCGACACGCATGGTCAACAAGCTCGTTGAGAATCGGTCTGGAACGGTATGTTTGCGATTCAAGTTCCTCCAGGACTGTTCTTGACCAAAGTCATTTCCAGGTTTTCTTCACTCCAAATAACTGGCAAATGCTGAGGAGATAACTTAGATTTGAAATGCATCTTTCCTACATTTCCTTTCACCAATATTTTCTGTGTCATTAGTGGTACCCCGAATTGTAAGAAGCATCCGGTAATTGTAAATAAATGAATAAATCATAGTGCATTCCTACTTATATATTCAACTGAAACCGTCTGTAGATCTAAGTTCGTGGCTGATATTAAACCTACAAATATGTAGAAGAAAACGACAGATTTGTCAACACAAGACCTAAGACAAGAACAGTTTAGTATGTGCTGCACCAATATCAATTCTTCTTCCTCTTCAAGGTTAGGATATAAAGACCGTTCTGACGATTCCAACACACAAACATATTCCGATCTGGTTAAATTGTTCCGATGTTAACTGAAACGTGGCTGAAACCCAAGATGCGCCACCATTGCTTTTGTTTAACTCTCCATCTGAAACAAAGATAAACCGTATTCATCTGGATAACCCTTTGCAACTCTGTTGCAAATGCTTATTCCTCTGTTACTTCATGTTAATCGAGATCAACCTTACATTAGTACTATTATTCTCGTATGTGTAAGGAGAATATGGGAATGTAGCAGGCTTTAAGCGATAGTCACCTTTTTAAAGAGCCGGTTATTAAGTGAAGTCTTTGAAATTCCGTTCTCTTTACATGAGCAAGTGTTAAAACATGAACTGGTTCCAATTTGAGAAAAGTAAGCATTGTAAAATTCAGGCAAATAACAAGAAATAACTTATAAATGCTTGACTCCACCAAAATAAAGTATCAGACATAAATGAGTGTTTTAACAAGATCTACATTTTTTGTGAAATCAGATTTTATCTAATAGACGAAGGCGTCTTGTAAAAAAATGATTCCCGCCTAAAAGGCCGTGGTCCACTGGGCTTCCTTACCCTTCAGCAGCTACAGAGAGACCAAGGAGAGCTACTCAAGCTGCTGATTATGCTTGCCGCAGCTGCAAGCGAAACGTCTGGAAGAGAGGTGAAAAAGCCCAGTGGACCATAGCCTTGAATCATCTTCTACTGAACAAGATTTCATCTCTTTCGATTTCCGAGTTATGTAAAAGTCATCCAGAATAGAAGGCTTCTAAGTATATTCCCAGAAAACTCAAGATACACATTTCATTTATCATGAAAATATATTAAAAGTATTATATTCTAATCAGAATCCTTAGAGACATTTTTGAGAAAATCAAAACTTTCGTTAAACTTACCATGTCAAGCGTAGTCCGGCGGTAGGTTTGATATTTAACCGCCTTTTCGTTTATTGAATTATGCTATTTACAAACATATGCATACACACTTTTTGTAACAAATGCTCTTTTGATTCATTGGACCTTAAAATGTATATTTCAGTATTCAATTTTTGAGTGGAATGATTTTTTTCCCCTACTAAAAGTAAGTACGTAGTAGAAAATGTAATAAATACTTTCAGAAAAACATCCATATGTATGTGTGTCTACGTTTGGTTAAATTAGCGCAATTCGTTCGGCATCTTCTAAGGATGTCATATGAAGATTGTCAACCAAATTTACTGCCCAAAAATATTCTTTACTGCACAATTGTGACTTTGAAAAGATTTGACTATTGCTTTAATTTATTATATTCTTCAAATATGTGATTAAATTTATCTAAATGAATAAGAAGTAGATCGAAAAATAAGTTTTTAATTGGTAAAACAAAGTCATATGAAAACAATGCATTATTTATTTGTTATTTTCTATTTAATGAGAAATATATCTTTGAGTTTTTGGGAAGCCAGGCCGCCAAGCAAAATTGTTGCGGTGGAGGAAGATAACAAGTTCTTGACTTTGAATGTTATGGAGGCAGAAAGGGCCTGGTTCTACCCAAGTGGACGTGTAGCAATCTAAACATATTTTAAATGACATTAAAAAGGTAATTCTTCTTTGTATATAGAATCAGTTCAGCGGATATCTGTATCCCTTCTATCACGCATTAACAACATTGATCAGCACTAAATCATTATCTGATTTTCAAATTTAAAATCAAGAGCTGCACCCACGCTGCACCTATCTCCATTGAACACTAATGATGAATGATGATGATACCGTTTTCATGTGGAGCTTAATGAATATGTCACAAAATGTGGTTGAATAAGATGTACAAAAGTAACACCTATGCTTAAAGCACATTTAGTAGATGTAGATCAATGTAGATGCTCTGTATGAGATTTTCAAAGCATGTTAAAGGAATATTTCTACTTTATTGACAGAACTTGGCAACCCTGCACTGCTGTTTGTTTATTGAAGTGCTCTGTTGTTCTGTCAACGTGCTACAGCGGAATCAGTTGAGGTTATGTTAACGAACTTATTAGCTTTAGAATAATGTCGACGAATAGTTCCGCTCAGAAAGCTCTTACCTTTACCATACATGCAAAATGTCATATATCAAAGGCCCGAACAGCAACAATGTCTTTGCCACATCATGATGTAGATACACCCGTGTTCATGCCCGTGGGCACGCAGGTAATTGATTTATTTTATCCATATTTCATTACAAGAGTAAAATTTTTTGGCTAGTAGGTATTCCAACACTATATAACAGTTGTAAAAATGAAGCATATTTATTTCGTACTAAACAATCCAGAACTGCGAAGCTCGGGTATATTTAACACGTTGAACAGCATACTCATTCACCAGTCATTTTTAATACAGACGATAACCTAATCGTAGTCTAAGTCTACACACAGCTAGTGGAAAGAATGATTAATTTCCATCAATCTTTGTAGCTTCATTGGTCTTTGTAGTACATTTGGATGAGCATTGTTTTTCTCTACCCTAGTTTTCGGTTTGATTCAGGCCCAGTATTTAAGTGTGCTTAAATGCAATAACCTTATCTCAGTAGAGTTATTGATCTGTGAAGGAACATGTCAAGCATAATTGAAGTGAGGATGATCTTAGTAGCATTTTTAAATAAACTTCATAATTGTTGTACAGTTGAATATCACCTGCATTTATTAAGTTCTACATTTTATTATTAATGCATCACACTTTTCTGGCCCCCATGAGCATGCATATTAACATTATGGTTGGAACAATGTCATTCTTTCCCAGGTTATATCTGTTCTAATTAATTTCCATTAATTGTACCTAATGGGCCGCACTATGGCTCAGTGGTTAAACTGCATGGCTCTCAACAAGGCAGCTCAAGTTCAATCCCAGGTGACTGCAATGTGAGATTTGCGGTGGACAATATGGCACTGAGGTGGGTTTTCTCCGGGTCCTCTGGTGTCCCCTTCCAGCATTCTACCGATTGCTCCATTATCATCTTTCCTATCACTTCATCTCTTGTACTTTTACTGTTTGCCCAACACAAGAACGCAAGCTAGAGGAATGTATAACGTAATCACTTTTGCTGTCTCCACAGAGTTTATGCTCGCCTTCCCAGTATGACAAGGATGCTAGATTTGTTTAAAATACACATGTGTTGTCACTTAAGTCACCCATGCATAATACCTATCACTGCAGTTACAGCAACATACATTAGATCTGTCAACATGGGTAACTCATATGTACTCTCACACACTCATTTCCTGGTAAAGAGATCCACTAACAGAGTAGATAAACAGTTCAAACCTGAGGCTTTCACAGCCGGCATTGTCAACTATATTAAGTAGATCTTCCAGGCTTGTGGGCTGTGGTCGAGTTGGTTTAACTTCCTCCGACGTTTCGCCAAAAGCTGTGTCCGGCATCTTTAGGGTGATTAGACTAGTGAACTCCTGAGTCCAAAGACTCGACCACGGCCCACGAACCTGGAAGATCTACTTAATATAGTTCAAACCCCCTCTCCCCTTCATCTCTTGCCTTCTTGTGGTGGGTAGACAGTACTTCCAGCATTGGGCTGATCACTCATCCCAGAATCTCTCTGATCAGGAGGGGCCCAAATGACCTTGTTGTCGACGGGCCCTTAAACACCACTCACTCACTCACTCTCTGATCAGGAAATCTCTGATCCTCAATCCATTGCCTACGAGCCTCGAGGTTGTGTGGTTAAGAAGGCACTATGTTCCACTTAAGGAAATACAGGAATTCATTCATTCATTCATTCATTCATTCATTCATTCATTCATTCATTCATTCATTCATTCATTCATTCATTCATTCATTCATTCATTCATTCATTCAATTATAACTAATAGTGGTCCGAACTATAAAGCCCGGGCCTTGAAGTACCTACAGCACAGTAAGTTGCCATTAAGGTAGTTGTCTGATGTATTTATGAGAACTCCTAGTGGTTTACCGGGAAAAACACAAGTCAGTCAGAGAAGTTAATGTCGTGCTGTCACGTTGGCCATAGTAGCTCAATGGTTAAGAACAGCTGGACGGAGACCAGAAGATCCGTGGTTTAAATCCTGGCTATGGCATTGAATTTTTCAATGTGACTACCCTTTCATAGTGCATCCTACACATGGCTAGTGTGAAAGAACAATTATTTTCCATTAATTTCCAATACATAATTAATTTTGACTAATTGTTTAGTAAAACTGTTTCAGCTCCATAAGAAAATACACTTTTATGTGTTCTCATTTTTATAATTTTGCTATTTTCTAATGTATAACTTAGATTAAATAATAACTCTATAGTACATGCTTAGGCTTTCATTGTCAGCATTAATCCTGTAGAATGTGGTTTCCGGGCTTGAAGGCCGTGGTCCAGTCGATGAGAAAGTACCTGATGTTTCACCCCTAGCTCCATCAGGCATCTTCAGATGCTTTCTCATCATCTGGACCAAGGCCTTCAAGTCTGGAAACTACGTTCTACTGGATAATTTTACAGCTTCTCAATAACTGTGTGTTATTTAAGAAGTTCGCCTATACCTTCCTTCTCTTCTCTTATATGACCTATCATAAATGTGTTATTGGGGATTAAGGTTTATGTCCTCTTGATGCCTGGCAGTGTACATATCGGATTATCTAGCCTAAAATTTAATTTGAAGGGAATATAAGTTAAATATATCTTAATTGTAAACATAGCAAAATTAAAGGCTCAAGAATGTATTCTTTAACATCCATTGTAGACATATTCAATCTTGAACTATTCCTATTTCCTTCCAACCAGTACGTTTTCAAAACTTGTAGTACTATTTGTGGTTGCAAAATAAATTTGTAAATTCAATTACTGAAAACTTGGTTTGCCTTTTATGTAGTATCTGTATTCATCATAATGTCTTTATAAGTTTATTGGTTATTAATCTCTCTGGCAGATTTAAATTGTGCTATTTTACAATGAAATGTTTCTTTGGTGTTGATAGGGAACACTTAAAGGTCTACTTCCTCAGCAGCTAGAGGCCTTGAATTGTCAGATAATACTCGGAAATACCTATCATCTGGGAACAAGACCAGTAAGTCATATTCATGTATTTTTTTTTCCAAAGTAAATCTGGACTAGTTTTCCCATTTTCAGTAACTGTAGGCAAGAGATAATTGAAAATAATTCAGCAGAAAAAATGGAATATATTAAAATCTGGCAATGTTAAATACTAGAATTTCAATTTTATGTTAACGGAAGGGATACAGATGTCATCCTTTAAACAAGATATATCTTGAGCACATTGTAAAAGCTAATGAGCATTCTTCTTCTCTTTCATGAATGTATAGAAAAATGCTTTGAAACACAAAGATGTTTGTCAAGAGCCTGCTTTTCATTACAAAGTTAGATCAGCTACAGAGCAGAATTTATGCTTATTTTTGCAGTAGTGCTACCATAATGGGAGATACCATAACTTTATGAGGTGTGTCTGGTTTATTATTCAGCAGCTATAGTGACAACTTATGATGTGTATTGAACACAAATTCTAAACTGTGGGTGGAATGAAGTGCTAAAAGAACAATGTAAACAAAAGAAAAACATGTAGTACTAGATGCAACATAATCCAGTTTGTGGGCCATGGTCTACTGGGTTCCTTCTTCATCTTCCCAGACATTTCATCTGTGACTGCGGCAGATGTCTTCGTGGCAGTAGAGAGCTCAAAGCATTCTGGGGGAGGTTTCAACAGCAAAACATCTGGGAAGAAGAAGAATAGGAGCAGGAGGAGGAAGAAGCAGAAGAAGAGGAAGCTCAGTAGACCATGTCCCACAAGATTGGATTATACTGTATCTATTATTGACACCGGCCGTGAAAGCCTAGAACTTTGATGAAAAACATGTGGATTTGCAGTTTTTTTCACACACTTATAAACTTGCCGTAGTTGTTCCATTTTGAATTATAATGGAAAGTTTAGAAAGCTTATTTTTTTCTGTTGAAGCAAGTATATAGTCTAAAATCGAATTATAATTATTGATTTGACTTTTGCATAGAATCACCTCTTAAGAAGAATTCTATGCATTATATCTTTCATAACATAGACTATAAAGTTTTTAAAATATTGCATAAGTAAAGCACAATTTTCATTGTTTTCAAAAGGGGCCTGAATTAATAAAAAAGGCAGGTGGCTTGCACAAATTTATGAATTGGAATAGAGCACTTCTGACAGACTCCGGAGGATTTCAAATGGTGTCACTTCTCAAACTAGCTGAAATTACAGAAGAAGGAGTAAAATTTAATTCACCTTATGATGGTAAGATTACTTTAATTTGTATATTATATAAAAAGATATTGAACATATATAAAACATAACACAATCGATCATAAGAACCTATGATCAGTGAAAATCTGTTATGACTAAAACTAGTATTTTAGCATTGTTTAATATCCCTTTTAAAAACTGAGTTCTGCAGAAATAAGGAATGGAATCATGTTTCAATGACACTGGCATCCACTGAGTAGGGTGCTACCTAACATTTGTCTAATGTAGTGATGGCCTGAGGGAATTATTTCAAAGAAATGTGACCACTTCACTTTCCAAAACTGGCATTTCCTTTGGAATTTTTTCCATGACATTTAGCTCTGAATCTGCTGTAGTTAGTAGCATAACAAATACTTCCTATTCCATTGGAGTTACGTCCTTTTTCCTGAGCTCAGTAGCGTCATTCCATCAACTCCGAGCATGACGAAGTAAAGCTTGTCATATGTATTGGATAGAGGTTGACAGTTCATCTTTGATGTTCTGTGCTCACCACTTTATTGAACTTGGAATCATGCTTAATGCAATAAAATTCAATGTTCTTCAAAATGGGAAATTGTTTAAAGCATAAAAGAAAAGAACATCAGAATAAAACCTTCCAACCTTTTACAGCAATTTTTAAAGAAACTGCTGGAAGTTGTAACCTGTATTTTTACAGCAAAATTGACATAATTATAAGAATTATTATTGTAATCAGTCTAAGATTCCTGGCATATGTCAAATAATATTACAGGCTGCAACTGTTTAAGCAAATAACACCTCTTCTTGAATTACACATGATTGAAGGCATTTAGTAACAATGACATCAAAATTAATCGAAAAAACTATTTGTAGTTGGTTTTTTGGCTCTTCTTTCTAATGAGTGATGCCGGCAATTTTTCCTAAGTCCTTCGCACTTGTTATACAACTATGATGTTTTTATATACAACTATGGTATTTAATAGGATTTCTGTACTTTTTAGTGAAATTTCGTGCTGGGGGGCATTCTTTTAATGTTAACGAAGTCATAACTTAATTGTTTATTTACTTGCTTACTGCATATTGAAGAATTCAGTGCAGCCAAACTATGCTTTTTCTCTACTGAACACAATGCTGCCAATAGTCTTATTTGTTCCTAAATTGCACAACATCCGTGTCCTCTATTGACACATCCGTGTTGAATAATAATTGAAGGCAGGCCTCTTCATTCTTAAAATGAAAGGTTAAGTTCATTTTACTTATTTGTCGAGCCATTTCTCAATTTTCAACAATGCACTGTAGGAATCTTAAATATTTGAAGAATATGCAGAAAGAACAGCCTTCACTTCCAACAGTACAATATTTCTGCTGTACAGTAAGCCAACTTTTATAAAGCAATAAAACCAGAGAGGAAACATGGTCAGTATTTTCCAAAACTGAGCTGCTGCTAATGGCATCCACATGAGATGTTTGGGGCATTTTTGCAGAGGTTGGCTACAATGTTACACACCTTTCTTGTGTTGGCTGCAACGCGAGAACCTGCCGGTTGTCTGCTTGCGCATGTATATACCCACACCTTGGGACTTAGAAAATATTCTCATGTCACACAAGAGAAAGTTTCTCACTTACATTTTATATTTTTGAAGGACTACTTTTGGAAGCCATCGCCTCCATTATCAACCTCTTTCCAACTCATTCCAACTGGTGAGTTGGTGAGAGGTTGAAAATGGAGGCGATGGCTTCCAAAACTAGTCCCTCAAAAATATAAAATGTAAGTGACGAAGTATTAAAAAGCCGACTACAAATAGTTTTTTCCAATCTCTTCTTGAGTTGATGTGTTTTGTAAATCAGACTTGAGAAGAGACTGATATCCAGAGAACATAGTGGTCAAGCTACAATTGAATTTACCTTTGTGATCTGTAAGCATGAAGAGCATGGTTCAGATGTTAGGAAGGAGTTTCATTATGCTGGAGTCACATTAGGCATCAAATATATAAAATGATAAACTTGCTCATTTAACTCAGTGGGAAGTGATATGTGTCAACAACATGGCCTGAAATAATTCCAGTCCATAAGTTCACAGAAAGAGCTTGTTTCAGAAGTCAGGAAGGAGTTTCATTATCGAGATTTAACTGTATTAGAACACCACAGTGAAGCGAAAAATTAATGAGTTTCATTATGTTGCAGACACATTAGGCATCAAATATATAAAATGATAAACTTGCTCATTTAACTCAGCGGGAAGTGATATGTGTCAATGACATGGCCTGAAATAATTCCAGTCCATAAGTTCACAGAAAGAGCTTGGTTCAGAAGTCAGGAAGGAGTTTCATTATCGAGATTTAACTGTATTGGAACACCACAGTGAAGCGAAAAATTAATGAGTTTCATTATGTTGCAGTCACATTAGGCATCAAATATATAAAATGATAAACTTGCTCATTTAACTCAGTGGGAAGTGATATGTGTCAATGACATGGCCTGAAATAATTCCAGTCCATAAGTTCACAGAAAGAGCTTGGTTCAGAAGTCAGTAAGGAGTTTCATTATCGAGATTTAACTGTATTGGAACACCACAGTGAAGCGAAAAATTAATGAGTTTCATTATGTTGCAGTCACATTAGGCATCAAATATATAAAATGATAAACTTGCTCATTTAACTCAGTGGGAAGTGATATGTGTCAACAACATGGCCTGAAATAATTCCAGTCCATAAGTTCACAGAAAGAGCTTGGTTCAGAAGTCAGGAAGGAGTTTCATTATGTTGCAGTCACATTAGGCATCAAACATATAAAACAATAAACTTGCTCATTTAACTCATTGGGAAGTGATTATGTGTCAATGACATAATAATAATTCCTGTCCATAAGTTTACAGAAAGTATCTGTTGGTGACCCTTCTCCACAACAGCATGTGGATTGACAGGTTCCTACACATGACTGTTGCAAGTCCATCCCCAATCAGTTAACAATATGGACATAAAGAATTTAGGCTAGTGCTGCAGCTGCAGCAGTAAATCTGAGTTATAAAATAGAATGGGTAGGGGAGCAAAGGTCTGCTTAACTAGCTCATTTTAATGATTGAAATTCTTTGTTTAAGCTGCCTAATGTGATTAGTGCTCATTGCCAGTATAAAAAGACTTCTCTTTAGTATTTGACAGAACATTTCCCTCAAATTTCATTGTGTGTTTCTTCTAGGACCAGTGTCAACCTAGACATGGGTAGTCAAAAGTGGTAACAACCTGCTCTTTATTGCTAATATATTTTAAGAGGACTCTTATAATGCTTTAATAACAGGTTCACAAGTAATGCTAACACCAGAACATTCAATTGAGATCCAGAATTCAATTGGTGCAGACATAATTATGCAGTTAGATGATGTGGTAAAAACCACAACCACCGGCCCCCGAGTTGAAGAGGCAATGCATCGGTGAGTGAAGTGTTTCAAAAGATTTTTAAAAACTGGAAATTAATTGTGCTTTCATACTAGCCATGTGTAGGCCAAGGTGTAGAAGGGCAGAGTCAGACTGAAAAATTCAATGCCAGGGCCAGGATTTGAACCACGGATCTACTGGTTGGTCTCCATCCAGTTGCTCTTAAAGATTGAGCTACCATGGCAAGTGCAAGTACAACATAAAATTCTCCAACTGACTTGTATTTTTCTCAGTAAATCACAAGGAGATGTCAAATTATGATATAAACATACCCTAATGGCAACGGACAGTGTGAATACTTCCTTCTAGACTTCATAATTTAACCAAATATTAAGTCAATCAATTGAAATGAAATGTAAAAACTATTTTTAGTTGAAAACAATGTGAGTGAAGCAATGTGTCAATATCTTCTCGATTCACTTTTGTACTATTTGTAGTTGGTTTATTGACACTTGTCACTTACTTTTTTTTTTTATATATATATATATTATTGACGGACTAGTTTCAAAGGCTGTTGCCTCCATTTTCAACCTCTTTTCAACTAGCATCTGTTGTTATCTGCTCTCCTCTCTCTGGTAGTGGAACTATGAACTTTTTTGTCAAATTATCTACTGGTGGGATTTCAAAGTTCATTAAGCAATCCTTATTTCTCCGTATGAATATGTTCTCCCATGTTGTTAGTTTATTTTGGTTTATCACTCCTTTTAATAATTTTGGATTTGGATCAATGTCATGATTTTCGTTCCAAAAATGAACAGCATATTCAGTTCATTCACATATCACCCAAAAACATTTAACAAATTTTAAAAGATCTTTAAGGAACAAAATATAATCTTTGCACCTACTAATGGACATTCAATTTAAAATTGCTAAATTCAAAAACAAAAGATGAAAACCCAGCAGTTAACAGATCCGAAATATACAAAATAAATCCTTTCATGGAAGTGTTGAAATAAGTTGTAAAAATTGTGAAAAATGCTACATAGGTCAAACTAAACGAAATCTAAAACCCAGAGTCAAAGAGCACTTTAGAAACATCAGATTGAAACAAGAAAATTCAGCAGTAACATTTCATTTTGAAATTAATTTTGAAATTATTTTTAATTAATTAATTATAATAATTTTAATTTTGAAATTAATTTCATATGAATCTGAGGATCTCCTTGTGATTTAACTGGAAAAATGCAAGTCAGTTGAAGAATTTAATGCCATTACACAAATATAAATATTTGCAACTTAGGCTACACTTATCTTAAGAAATTGGTGTTAATACTTCTTTCTAATGGAGATCGATTTCACAAACAAATCACTTGCGTCCTCAGCCCAGAAAAACAAACTCTGTTGTCCTAAAAAAAACTCCATTGTTGTTTTTCTGGACTGAGGATGCAAGCGATTTGTTTGTGAAATCGATCTCCATTAGAAAGAAGTATTAACACCAATTTCTTAAGATAAGTGAAACCTTAGTAACAAATATTTATATTTGTGTAATATTTATTGCTTCACTGTAGCTAGCTTCATTTTCTACGTAATTTAATGTCATGTTGGCATGTTGCCATGGTAGTTCAGTTGGTTAGAACAATGAGGCATTGACTAGAAGAACAGTGGTTCAAATCCCATATATGACATTGAACTTTTCAGCGGCTCGGGTTCGATTCCCGTGGCCAACTTACCTGACCCATAGGTTTTTTGGGGGTTTTCCTGGGTTGCCAGGTGAATGCTGGGTTGGTTAATTACATCCCCCAAATTTCCTGTACCTCCATTTCATCTCCATTATCATTTCATATCTCTCATCTGCTCAATTGTCTCTTCGGCAGGTGTTTCGGCACAGTCGTGACTCCTTGGGTCAACTGCCCTCTGTATCCTCTTGCCTCATCTTTCCTCCCGGGGATGTCCCACTTGAGGCTTAGATACAATAAACCACAGGTTTCAATGCCGAATCCCCTCCATAGTAATCCTAATCCTACCTTGTCCAGATTGTGGAATTAATCTGCATGGATCATCTAGCAGAGTTTTAAATTACACTATTGATTTATTGTGTTGGCTATCTCACTATCAGTGAATTATATACTTTTATTATTACTTGCTACTTGTAAATTGTAAATACTATAGGACCTCTAATATTTTCTTGGAAAAGGCAGATATTATGATTAAATAAGAAAGCCTATAAGTTATAAATAGTGGTAAAAAGAAAGCTTGGTTTCTGATAATATTTTCACTTTGACAAGGCAGCTCTTGGACATTCAACTCACTTTCTGTGCCTCCATAGGCCACTGGCTCTCTGAACCTTTTCCTCTTCCATGACACCCTTCTCCCTTCTCTGTTTGGTGCTATAAGAATTTTCTCTAACTTGTGCTTGAATTTTAGTTAATTGACTAAATAATATTGACTAAAATAATAAGAGTTAAATGATGAAGCCTGGGACTCAAGTACTTACGATAGTAATTTGCCACAAACAGTGTATCTCGGATGCGAGGGCCCCTAGTGGTTTACCGAGGAAGTATACGAGTCGGATGGAGAGTTTAATGTCGGGACGGCACATTGGCCATGGTAGCTCAATGGGTTAGAGCGACTGGACGGAAACCAGGAGATCTGTGGTTCAAATCCCGGCCATGGCATTGAATTTTTCATGTTGACTCTATCCATGTGCTTGAATTTGTTTATTTTGCTTAAGCATAATGAATCAAATTTGAAAGAGTTTAGACATCATCCAAAAGACATGTATAAAATGCATAACTTTTATAAATCTCTGGAAAACAAACAAAAAAAGATGTGAAATTTCTTCAGAAATACACAAAAAAAAAGTAAATGCATGTCAGAGTGCAGCACAATGTAAGAAAGCCCAATAAAGTATAGTTGTAAATGTTGAGACTCTAGGACCCTATTTTCCCTCTGCAAGAAAAAAAATAAATATTATACATCTAAGACTTGTCAGTGAATTAGATGATTTTCAGAAAGACGTAATCCATCACTCAATACAGGAGTTTAATGATTGTGGTGAATATTGTGCACTTAAAAGCTTACAGTGGTTTTAAAAGATAACAAACTGTATGGGTAGTATTACATTTTTATGCAATATTTTGACAAAACTTGCTTTAAAATATTGAAAAATGTAAAAAAACAGGCATTGTTTTTTGATCTAGAAGATAAAATATTGTGGAGAGGGCTCCATTTTTAAAAACAAGGCATGATGTAAAAATAGACCATTCTCACCCTATTATTTACATTAACAAAATTTTGGTAAAGCAAAATCATGCTAAACGTTTTACTGGGCGGAATTCTAAAAGAAGTGGTGGTTAGGTAAAGGAACTCATCTAATAACACTGGGCAACAATGAAAATATTTTGGGCTTAAAAATAGTGAATTTACATGTATTTCCATCTGCTGAATTAAAAAATCACCATAAAAATGATAGATTAGCTCTTGTTTTGAAGATAAAGTGACATTTCCTTGTTTAGAGTGAGGATTTTAAATTTGGGGGAATTTTTTTGGGAGTTGGCATACCTGTCAAATAACAAAACACAATCAGAAATAAATTTTAGAAATTAAGTGATGCAAAAGTTAAGGAAGGCATTTTTGTTGGACCACAAATAAGAGAACTTGTAAAGGATCCTGCATTTGACCAAATTTTGGAGGGGAAAGGAAAGGAAGCTTGAGAAGCCCTCAAGGGTGTTGTTCATGGATTTTTAGGCAACAAAAGAGATGACAATTACAAGCATTTGGTAACAGTGCTCCTGCAAAAATACTGTAACCTCAGATGCAACATGTCCCTTAAGATCCATTTTCTCCACTCCCACCTAGACTTTTCCCTCCTAGTTGTGGAGCTGTTAGTGATGAACATGGGGAGAGATTCCATCAGGACATTTCTGTTATGGAACAAAGATATCAGGGCCGTTGGAATGAAGTAATGCTTGCGGATTAATGTTGGTCTTTGTATAGGGATTCTGCGGAACTCCATCACAAGAGGCAAGCTAAAAGTCAGTAGGCCACCACATGATTCTCTTCAGACACGACTATCTGCAAAGCAATTTTTCCAGCATGCATGGTGGAATATAATACTTCTATAATACTTCAATATGAAAATTGTGCCACTAATGCCATATAAGTGAGGGTCTATCATAATATCACTAGTTTCTCTTATAATAAAGTACATTTCCAATTCTTATATATTATTGTACTGTGTCAACAGCACATCTAGATGGTTGGATCGTTGTATTAAAGCACATAAAAACTCAGAAAAGCAGAATATTTTTCCAATTGTACAAGGTGGTTTGGACCCAGAGCTGCGACAAGAAAGTGCTAGACAACTCACTCAGAGGGAAGTAAATGGTTTTGCAATTGGTGGTCTCAGGTAAGCTGCAGCTTTTAACTTGTACTTTGTTGGAAGTTTCATATAAAGTGATGTGCAATCCGTTTAAAGATAGCATAGGTGAGTTGGTTTACACATCACTTACATTTTTGTATAACAGGACAACTTTTAAGAGCTCAGTAAAGCTTTGTAATATTTAAGCATTTATAAAATGTAAATGCAGCAGCTATTAAAGAACTAGGCATAACATTATTAATTTTTAGATGAGTCGTATTTATTACACATCTGCTTCACTTTCGTACCTATTTTGAGGACATGTTTCGCAAATCATCGTTTGCATCTACGGCTCTTATGCACATAAGAGCTTACTCTGCGCATAAGAGCCGTAGATGCAAACGATGATTTGCGAAACATGTCCTCAAAATAGGTACGAAAGTGAAGCAGATGTGTAATAAATACGACTCATCTAAAAATTAATAATTTTTCGCTTCACTGTGGTGTTCCAATACAGTTAAATCTCGATATATGCATAACATTGTGTAAACTATTTTTTTACTTTCTCTACTATTTATGCACTTCAAAGTTGTCAATAATGCATTTAATTTAGACAGTTTGGGGGTTGTGTGTCAAACATTTACCTTCATTGACAATGCACTTCAACGGCATTGTCAAATCTGATAAATTACTTCAGAATGCATTTTTGCTGTTCTAATGTCAAGCGTGCTGCAGCCATTTTGTTCTCTCACTATTGTCAAGGTAACTAGGTAGCAGATGAAAGTTATGACATCCACAGAGTGAAAGACCATACTGCAGTATACTCGTAATTCAATCAGTTGAAAATGTCAATACCCTCATACAGCCTGATAGAGAATGTATGACAATGTTATGTATATGCTAGTTAACTAGATTATTTTTTTTTTTAAATAATACAAATGATAAATGATGGAAAGGTAAATAACACTGTACTGCTTATGTTGCAGCGGAGGAGAAAGTAAAAATGATTTTTGGAAAATGGTGCATCTGACAACAAACATTCTACCAGAAGATAAGCCTCGTTACCTAATGGGTGTAGGATTTGCCATTGACCTTGTTGTATGTTGTGCATTAGGAGTGGATATGTTTGATTGTGTTTTTCCAACACGTACAGCTGTAAGTATAAACAAACTTGAATTGAAACACCACGTTATTGCATAAATTGAACTGTCCACTAACAATGATAGTCCACATGGTTAACAATTGTATATTACTACTGTCCGGCCGTTGTATCTCCAGCTCTGACGTTTTGCGACTGTAAAAGGTGGAAGGGGAAACCTAATAGTACCAACATACAGTAATGAGCAATTGAAAACATATCCTCGAAATTATCTTTAGAATGAAAATATAGGACTATATTAACTTTAAAACACTGAAATACAATTTACAATTTCATCATAATGCAAGATATTTATTACAACACCACTCTATTCAAATATTTCATTCACACCTTTCACAAACACACTAACTGCATCTGTTGGTAGTACTGGGAGTCTGTACATCCGGTGTCGTGGTCAGGAAGTTAAAACTGTCTGCTAGCACCAATCAGCATTGTCGCTGGTAGGCGTGACTCCCGAACCCAACACCGTGTTGCCAGCTTAAATTTGTTTGAGCCACGTGGCCTAATAGCGGCTTGCGCTGGTTAACTTTCTTTGGTATATTTTTCGTGCGTGAATTCCAATGTTTAGTGTTCGTAAGTCCTATTATTATCGCTATTATAATAATATGGCTACTAGTTCATAAAATATGCAAATACATGAAATATTTAAAATACGCATTGTTCCTCTGCTTGAAATTCCCGCTAAAGAACTGGCAACAGCCTGCTTCCCCCTCTCGAGAAATGTCAGAGCCGGAGATAGAACGGCCGAGGTATAATATAATTTATTCCATTTAGTGCACTATTAGTTCCTCTTTTAACGTCCATTTCCATTTATTTTTCACTTTTCCTAGATATTGCCCTATATTCTTACAGTTGTATACCACCATTTCTATTTGATTTATAGCATACACTTTCTTTTCACCAAATCTATTTCCCTTTACTCAAATATAGTATGTTGTATATAATCTCTTTCCCCACATAATGGACATTTGCCTATAAACAAACTTACAGATTGTAGTTAAACTATGGTACAGGGCATACAACGAAGGGAACACCACTTGTACTTTGATCTACAGAAAATCTATTTGGGCTACTATCCCCCAGGAGGAAGAGATGGAGTAAAGGAACCATGGAGGATAAAGGGTCCTAGGCAGACATGCCACAGAACTGCACATAAGTACCTAACATTTCCTGGCTCAGAGACCTGTCCCAATATTGGTGCGGCTCAGAGAAGGTAATAAACCAAGCAGACCTCCAGTGTTCATGAACACTTGCCTTTGAGCAAGCATTCGTGCTATTTGTCCAGCACATGCTATGAAACCCAGAAGCACACTTGATACCTGATAAAGAAAGGGAATGAAACTAAATGATGGAAAGGAAGACATGGTACATAAGAAAGCATCCCAAGATTTCCTTACTGAGTAGCCAAATATGTGAAAAACTGAAGGTCATAGCAGGCGATCGATGGGAATCAAACCCAGGACTTTGATCCTGATATACTACTGCAGAACAAACTCGCTCAATAGTATCTGCATTTACTAAATTATTGCATCTTTAAAGTCTGATTCCTGCTCTAAGCTGTTGCTGTGACATGTAGTAGCTGCTAAGCCTGGATTTTCATTCCAGTAGGGCAGTAAGAGAATTGCAAGAATCTATTTATCATTTCATTAAATGCTATTGGTCCTGTAAACATTGCCTGTAATTTAGTTAATTGATGGAAATTAACATACAACTAGTATGAAGAAATGATTATTTTCCATCAATTAACTGAAATAATAAGAGTTAAATGATGAAGCCTGGGATTCAAGTATTTACAATAGTAAATCGCCACAAATGGTGTATCTCGAATGCGAGAGCCACTAGTGGTTTACCGGGGAAATATATGAGTCTAATGGAGAATTGGATGTCATGACAGCAAGTTGGTCATGGTAGCTCAATGGGTAAGAGCAACTGGACAGAAACCAGGAGATCTGTGGTTCAGATCCCAGCCGTGGCATTGAATTTTCATGTTGACTGTATCTGTTGCCTGTAATGTTGACATTTTTGCAGGAACAACCAAACCACTTTTAATGGTTGGTTCCCTTAACCCATTCGCATCATATGATGAGCTGCACTCGCATGATGCCATATGGCATTTAAATTGTATGACAAGCTCAACTCACACATGCACACAGTTGCACATAAATGCATGGAGTTCAAATTGTAGGCAATAGATGGCTCTAAAGTGTATTCTAGGGCAATCTATATACCAAGACGCCTGATATATATTTTTTCCGTGCATTATGCATGGTGTTTTTCTGCTAAATTTTTTCTGTTTTGCAAAGTGCTGCATATAATCTGTAAGTAACATGGCGAAGATAGCAGTGCATGATAATGATGAGGAGGGTTTAGAATAGCTCTCTGATAGTATCTACAATAATAATGAACTAAGTGATTTCAAATTCTGAAGAATCCCAAGCAATACTTCATAGTGATATGGTTGATGAAAGCAGTGATCATGTAATGAAAGATTTTCCTGTAAATTAGTCAAGTGCAAATTCAAACTTTGCTTGATAAATGGTTAGGCAATGTGCCAGTCGATCTAAAAACACATTAAACCCATGGGAAGTTCAGTATTTTAGCAATATGCATACCAAATTTCATACATGTTTCATACTACTTGATTTTATATGATTATTTTAAAATTACAGTTGAAACTCATTTATACGTTATTCACTTCTACATTTTTCACACATATACATACACTAAATTTTTAGGGACCAGTCATTCTCCATTAAAATTTCATTCAATTATACAGTTTTTGGTTATATGTTTTCTCGGTAATGCATCAATTTTTCTGATCTCCATGCACAAAATATACCCATTTATTAATTCTTTTAAAAACGCGTTATGGAGTATGCTTGCTTTGGTTAGCTTAGGAACTACCTGGTTTGCAGTTTTCACTGTCGCTTATCATTTTATTGCCATATTGTTCCAACAATCTATTAACCTTGGTCCCAACAGTCACTTCTCTGCTTTAAGTCTACTACTGCTAGTGTGCTGCTTTCATTGTGATTTATTCTTTCATTGTGGTCATATCATTCCAACAGTCACTTATCTATTTCAAGTGGAGTTTCAAGTTACAAACAGGTGAAGAAACATGTGTGAATATCAACCAACAAGGAAGAAAACAAGAAAATCCTTAACTCTTGGTGAAAAATTAAAAATTCTGGATGATGTTAAAAACAGTCCTAAAGAAACGAAGAATATTGCTGAGCTTTTGGGCTTGCCTTACTTGACACTGAAAACCATTATGAAAAGGATATACGGAACATATCAAAGCCTGGATGTAGCTATCATAATGTAAAGAGAATACAAACAGGGCATTTTGCGGATTTATAAAAATGTCTTATAGTCTGGTTCAATCAACACCGTGAGAAAAATGTTCCGATTGATAGAAAAATGTTACAAGGGAAGGCACTAGATTTTGCAAAGCAGTTTAACATGACGGATGACTTGAGAGTTTTTGTTGGCTGGCTCCAAAAGTTTAAGAAAAGATGTGACATAAGTGGCTGGAGAGACCAATAGTACTTATAATCAACTAGTGTATGGCTGTACGGAAAAATCCAAAAAGCAGACAAAAATTGAAGATTTTTTAAAGCCATGTGAAGTGCACAGTGTATACATTAATTTTATTTGTGTAATTAATATGCATTTCTATACTAGAAGAGAAAATCAGTTACAATTTTTCTCATTTATACATTATTTTAGTAGTCTCCCTTGAAAAACATATAAGTGAGGTTCCACTGTATTATGCATGCAACACTATTGGAGGTGTATTTAAATCTGATTTGTTAGCAATTATAGAGTATTTAAATATGATGTGAATGGGTTAAGTGTTAAGTTCTAGATCAAAATCTGTATTCAAGAGATTCACTTATGCACATTGTATTAGGTACTCCAAGTAGCATCATCTAAGTAATACTGAAAATGCATTGTCATTGAATATTACCAAACAAATTTAAGAGAAATAGTTTTTAAGTAGGTTGAATATGTTTTGTGTATGCTAGTGTGCAAATAAATTAACCATCTCAAGTGTGCTCTGGGATCACACCTGAAAAAAAGTTTCATATCAAGCTATAAGAATTGTTGTAAAAGTCAATTTAAAAAAGTTAAATAAAATAAAATAGGTGTAAGGTCCTTAATGTGTGAAAATATTACAAATTTACACTTTGTTGATATCTGGATTCATAATTTTATTTTCATCAATATTTTTATGCTCTTCAGTTAAATTCACTCTTTCAGGGAATATTTATGCCTATTGCCCAACTGCCCAATTACATTTGCTGCTTACTGTAACAAAGAACTGTAAATTCTAACAATGCTATCTATGTGTAAGTTTGATTTCCTCTCAGTGTTATATGATCTTCTCATTTGCTCTTTCTAAGTAAAACAAAGTTATGACTGGCTGGCCCCATAGCTCAGTCGGTAGAGCATCTGCCTGCTGTGCAAATGGGTCCCGGGTTCGATTCCTGGCTAGGGTGGGGATTTTTCTCCAACCAAGATGATTCCCCATCTTCCCCAGAGTCTGGAAGTATGAATGAGAGTGTGAATGTGAGTGCTATCTAATGATACAATCCAAGGTTTAATAGTTAACACCTTCGATATGTTCCAAAGGAGAACGGCCATCGATATGACCTTGGAGTTAAAGGCAGGATATAAATAGAAAAAAAAATTATGACTGAAGTAATTATTGTTAAGCAGTTATTGAAAATTATGAAAAATGATTTTGTTCACTTAAATTTCTTTCTTTGCTTTTACTACCTGGACATTTATTTTCAGAGATTTGGATGTGCTCTTATTTCAACTGGACAATTGAACCTCAAGCAGAAAATCTATGCCACAGATTTTCAACCTATCGATAATAACTGTGATTGCTCAACATGTAAAACATACACACGAGCATACCTTCATTCCATTGTTACAGTGGAGACTGTTGCTTGCCATTTGCTTACAGTACACAATATAGCATTTCAGGTAAATTGTATTACCTTTGTAGTTTTAAGATTAGCACAAATTAGGAGAAATGGCAAATATTTTTTTGTAATTCCTGCTAATGTATAAATCGGAGGCATTATACAGGGTTCTTCATTTAAAATCTAAGAGAGCACACAGCAGCTCACCTCTCCTGTGACCTTGCTGGATTCCCCCACTACCAGCTACAGTTGTGCGCAGGGGCTAGCGGTGTGCACTCTACTTGGCATTATTGTACCGGTTACCAGCATGAACAGGCGCTTGACTCTAGAGCAATGAATTATCATGTGTAAAAGTTATTATAAATGGGAATCACCAAGTCATGTTTGCACATAGTATATTCAGACGTTTCCTGGTTAAGTGCCTCCTTACAGTTTTACAATTTATAAAATTGTGAAGAAATTCAAAACCACTGGTTCTGTGGCAAACAAAAAACAAAAGTGTAAACTTACATGTTAACACAGGAAAAGTTAGACAACATGTAGTTGCAAGTTTTGAACATTCACCAACCAAATCCATTCCAAAATTAGCAAAACAGGTGGGAATTTCAGTCTTCTGCACATAGGGCAACTACATTATTAAAACTAAAACCATATAAGTATACAAGTGTCCATGCTTTAAAACAAGGTGACCCAATATTATTGTGAATGGTTTCTATCATCAGTGGATGATGATTTAATTGATACACAGCTTTTGTTCTTTTCTTTTCCACCTCAGTAGTCATATCAGCACTCATAACAGTTGGTACTGGGCCTCTGAAAATCCACATCATGTTCAAGAAATCCCTCATTATGATCAGAAATTGGAATGTAATGTGCTGTTAGCACTAGACTCATAATAGTTGCCAATAATCTACGAGCAGATTGTAAATGCAGAGAGGTACTGAAATATTTTGACCCCATTTTATCATGAACTGACAGAAGAAGAGAAATCATATGGGTGATTATGTGTGTTTGGAGGAATGTAGTAACAATGACATCACAATTAATTGTAAAAAAATTTTGTAGTCGGTTTATTGACACTCGTCACTTACTTTTTTATATTATTGAGGGACTAGTTTCAAAGACCATTGCCTCCAGTTTCAACCTCTCTCCAACTAGCATCTGTTGCTATCTGCTCTCCTCTCTCTGGTGGTGGAACTATGAGAAACTTTGAAATCCCATCAGTAGATAATTTGACAAAGAAGTAAAGTTTTTAGATATGGGTGGTTTCAAAAAGATTCTGCTACTGCCATATATCGGACTCCTCTAGTCGATGAATAACATTAGGGAAGTGCTTGAAGATAGAATGATTAGTGTTGGTGTATGGCCCTCTCACTCCCCCAATCTAACAGTGTGTGATTTTTACTTGTGGGATAACCTGAGAGCCAAAGTTTGAGACAAATCCTCATGCATTGGAAGAACTAAAACAAAATATTAGAAATGAAATTGGAAACATTACAGTGGCCAATTTAATCAAATCAGAATGTGTTCTCTCGATAAAATGCTTGTTTAGCAAGGGTGGATGACATTTCCAGCATCTTCTATAAGGTAAGAGTATTATACGTGCTTCATGTGCAGAGTTTATTGTGACTTTGTGGGTTCGTGAAATTAAAAGTCCAGGTTACAAACACCAAAAATTGCTTTTTATTTCCGCAGAAACACACTTTAGTCAATCTGACAGTAGCAGAATTACGTCACATACACAATACAACTTGCAAGGTCATCGACCACAAACAAAGTTCACACAGCTGTTTCCGCACACGAGTTCAATTAACGACTGTCCCCTTGATGAGCTGCGGCTTTCTTATTTATAGCTTACCCCTATCCGGAATGTTCTTAAACAATCAAGACGGCGTTAGGAGAAAGACGAACTCTCCAGAAATCCGTATCCTTTCCTCCACCGATTCGACGAGCTTTTATCTCTGCACTGCACGTCTCTTTGAACTCGTCCCTCACGCCGGCTTGCCTCAACAATGCATTCGCGACACTATGTAGGAGCAAAGTCAGCTGTGGCACACCCAAACATGCACAGGTGAAATGCCATGCGCCCATTAGATTTGAAATGAAGAACCCTGTATAAAGCAAAGCAGAAAAATTTACATTTGATATGCTATGAACTGTAGCCATGAAAACTTAGTAGCTAGAGGAATTATTATCTGTGTTTCACCCAAAATTTCAATAATGATGAGATTTCACCCAAAAATAGCATTGTTTTTTTTTTTAAAAAAAAAAAAGATCCATGTGTATGGATTGGATGTGCATGTGAAAGAGAGAGAGATAGGGAATGGCCCATACAAGTAATTACTAGGATCAGTAATGTGGTGTACCACATTCAGCAGATATTTGGGTGGAATACAATATACTTTTGAGTAGATAGTCAACATGAAAAATTCAGTGCAATGGCCGGGTAGCTCAATGTTGGCCATGGTAGCTCAGTGGGTAAGAGCGACTGGATGGAAACCAGATCTGTGTTTCAAATTCCGGCTATGGCATTGAAATTTTCATGTTGGCTATCAAAAACCTTAGCCTATATATGGTTAGTGTGAAGAAGTGACCAGCTTTCACAGCTGGTGTTTTTTTGTTAATCTATGTCTTCCAATGTTATGTCATATCGGACGATGAATGAAATGGGTGAAATGATGCTCAAATGAGCCCAGAATCTAGAGCTTAGAGTTACTCAACATTCGTCTCTTAGGATAAGGGAAAACCCTGCAAAAGACCTTATCCAGATAACTCACTCTGACTGAGATTCGAACTCTGGACCTCTTGAATGTGAGGGCAGACAAGCTACCATCTAAGCTACTGAGGCACGCATGTCTTCTAATGTCATTCGGACGATGAATGAAATGGGTGAAATGATGCTCAAATGACCCCAGGGTCTAGAGCTTAGAGTTACCTGACATTCATCTCTCAGGATAAGGGAAAACCCCGAAAAAACCTTATCCAGATAACTCACCCTGACCAAGATTCGAACTTGGGACCTCTTGAACATTAGGCAGACATGCTACCATCTACACTACCAAGGCGGGCATTCACAGCTGGAGTCAGAATTAACACAAGTTAACCACGGCTTCCAAGCGCAGAAGAAACTTGTGTTAACAATATACTTTCTCTATCTACTAATAGATGGTAGAGTAGTAAACAAAGATACTTATTCTTTGGCTTTAGGTATCCATTAAGGGATTATTAGATGATAAATACTTTCTTTAAAAAAGGTCAATTGCATATATTAACACTTTTTCATTTGATGTCTGTTGCTATGCAGTTATTTTTAAAAGTAAAAGAATTAAGTAGATCATCTTCATTGTGGAAGATACCTCACAGCCATTATAAATAAATTACAACAATTTGTGACAAACTTCACTCTGTTTCTTAATTGACAAATCCTACATGACTAGTTTCATGATGTGTCCATCACAGCCAGCTGAAGTTTATCACAAGCTGTTGTAATTTATTTATAATATTTATATTGCTTCATTATCAATAGTTTCAGTTTTTTACAACAAAAAGACTTCATAGTCATTTCTCATTGTCTTATTAATTTCGTAAGGTTTAATTCAATCTGTCCTTATGAAAGTGAATGTGTTTCTTTTATTAACCAGATGCATCTGATGAGATCAATACGGGACAGCATCAAGAACCAATGTTTTCCAGAATTTGTAAAGAACTTTGTAACTTCCCTGTACCCAAACAGTGACTACCCTCAGTGGATTACAGATGCTCTATCAGCTGTAAATATAAATCTTACTTCAAAAAGTGAAGCATCACATTAACACCAGTGTTACATGTACTGTAAGTATGCAGATTTTGTGTGTGTACATGCATGTGTGTCTTTTTTTTAATAAATAAAACTTGCTCAAACAAATCATATGGGATCAGAATCATTTTACAAATTGGACTAGTTTCCATATTACCCAAAGTGCATGATTATGTATTACACAAATAGTTATATTTGTGTAATATTTATTGCTTCACTGTAGCTAGCTTCATTTTCTATGTAAGCATAATTATGTACCTTAACTCCTGCACATGAGATGACGTTCACACATCAGTAGGGAATATATTTGTCCTGGAACAGACTATCATAAGCATTCAACGTGTGCTGTTCATATTTGTGTTACATATGTTATAGAGTTAAATAATTCCAAAACAAAAGTTGTCAAATGCTAGGCTTTGGCAATGAAGCCATTAGCTCTCTTGCTCTCCAATATTTCTATGTAGTGGGTCCAGCAGGTAGGGCTTCACAGGTTAGAAGATGTTCTTCAGTCATTTCCTCCTTGTTGCACAGAGGACAATTTAGACTTGTATAAATTCCTATTCTGTGTAAGTGTTTGGCTAAATAATGAGTTCCGTAAGTAATCTAAAATTTGCTACTGCAGCTTTACGTGGGATTTCTGGAATAATTTCTGGATTTTTAATTAAAATGTTCCATTTTTTATCTTTGGCTTTGTTAGGTATTGATTGGTTTTGTTTGTTTTTATATTTGTTTTCAATTAATCTTTTTATATATGTAAAGGATAAGTTTTTACTTTTGTTCTGAATTAAATTTGCACCTTTTTTGGCAAGAAAATCAGCTGATTCAGTTCCAGCATCCAAAACAAAAGGACATAGAAATAAATCCTGAAATATAATCTTGAAATAAATCCAGAGGTTAAAATTATTCAAGCAATTAAATGGATCCATAGATTTGATATATATTGAGCACAAGGGTGACATTAATTCCTTCACATTTGTTTATGTTTTTATATACAACAATGATTTTGAATATCATTTCTTTACTTTCTAGTGCAATTTCGTGTTGGAGGGCATTCTTTTAACATTATTTATTTTATTGTTTATTTACTTAATGCGTAATAGCCTTATTGAAGAATTCAGAGCAGACAAACTATGCTTCTTTCTCCACTGAAGCCAATGTTGCCAACAGTCTTAGTTGTCTCAAAATTACACTATCTAGCAGATGAACTCAACGTACACTATCTAGCAGACGAACTGAAAGTAGTACCTAAATCTAAACACTAAACACACACATTAGTCCCCAATTTACACTAACTTCCTAACTAATTACACTAAACACACACAGTAGTCCCTAATTTTCACCAACTAGCTAACTAATTACGCTAAACATCGTTACACTACAGGTTAAATGTGCCTAATGTCTTCAATTAATTCTTGAAATGGGTCTGCTGACCGGTTTTTATCGTCATTGTGCCACAAATACTCAGAAATATGAGCATCCATACTGTCCTTACGAATGCTGCCCCTTGTTAGACGATGCCATAGTCCTCGCCAGCGTGACTTTGTTATTTCTGTGCACATTTGTCACTGGGTCGACAAAGTGCACTGAGTGATTTACTGCGAGGTGCACAGCCAACCCTTCAGCCATCAACCCATAGCATCCCTTCTAAGCATTGGTGTGAATGGTGCTGGTGAACTCTATGTGCTCTGCAATTAGACTGTAGAGCGTATTTGCATCCCTTCTGTTGTTGGGGCATATCGTCATCCACACCTCATTCGTTTCCATGTCGATTATTCCCAGGATCCAGTTGCCCTCTACGACATGCCCATGATGAAACTTGCATCGTCCTGTTTTGCAATCGTCGATTTGAATGACGTGGCCAGGACCGCAGATGCTTGGGCCTTTTTGTAGAGGTTGGCTACAAGTGTTACATATCTCTCTCATGTTGGCTGCAACGCCAAAACCAGCTGGTCGTCTGCTTGTACATGTGCATATGCATACCTTTGGACTTTGAAAATATTCTCGCGTCGCACAAAAGAAAGTTTCTCCTGAATTTTTAAATACCACCAATTAATTCTGTCAGTAAATTTGTTTTACTTTTGGTGATTGGCAATGTAACAAGAAATAATGTCATCAAGTGGCATAACAATAAAAACAGTAATAAATTAGCTGATGATGGAAACAATTGATTTGTGAAACTAGTCCACTTTTAATATATATTATTATCAAAAATAAGTGAAGTTTGGTCACTAAGATTTTCTGCTATGAAACTATTGTAATGGTAATGCTAGTAGTTGCATTTGTACTCTTATGGGTGACCAGAAAAGTGAGCTCTCAGTACTCTTTTATGTTTTGCATGATTGGAGGAATATAGTAACAGTGACATCAAAATTAATTGAAAAAACTTTGTAGTGGGTTTTTAACACTTCGTCACCTTTTTATATCACTGAGCAACTAGTTTTGGAAGCCATTGCGTCCATTTTTAACCTTGAAGGTCTGACTATGATCTATTGTTGTCTGCTCTCTTCTCTCTGGTGGTTGAACTATGAACTTCTTTATCAACTGGTGGGATTTCAAAGTTCATTACTCTGTCCTTATTTTTCCATATTAATATGTTCTCCCATGTTATCAGTCTGTTTTGGTTTATCACCCCTTTTAATAATTTAGAATATGAGTCAATGTCATGATTTTTGTTACAAAAATGAAATGCTACTGCTGACTTATCTTCTCGTTTCAGTTTGATGTTTCTAAAATCCTGTTTGACTCTGGTTTTAGATTTCATTTAGTTCAACCTATGTAGCATTTTTCACAATCCTTACAACTTACTTGAGAGCACTAGGGTAGCACAATGATTTCGTTCGCAACTCTCATACTGAGGGTCTGAGTGCAATTCCAGCTCTGGTGTGGCACATGTGAGGTGTCCCCATACCCAATGTGGTTTGGAGTCCCTGGTATAAACTGTAGGTCCTCTTGCCCCACTGTCATCATCGCTATCACCCTATCATTGGAGGTAATGGACACCGCCCTGTGGGTGCATCTGCCTGAGAAATACAACGGCTGTTCAATAAAGAAAGATCACATTTTTTTTTTTTTTTTGACAACGTAGCTTTACTCATCCCCATTATTTTGATGGTCCTTCTCAAAATAGTCTCCCCTGAATGCAATGCACTTGTCCCAACGTTTCTGCCAGTCTTCAAGACATGCTAGAAACCATTTTTTGAGAGATCCTTCAAAATCGCCTCCGCAGCCTTCACCACTGCTTCTGATGATGGATAATGCCTCCCATGAGGCGTTTCTTCAAGTTAGGAAATAGAAAAAAGTCACGTGGGACTAAATCCGGACAATAGGGAAGGTGAGGGATGCACTTCACATTGATTTTTGCAAGATATTCAGCAATAACATTGGCAATATAGGGCTGCAGATTATCATGGTGCAGCATCCAGCCTGCTTCCTGGAAATCTGTTCTTTTGTGCCTGATATGGACTTGCAATGTTTTCAGGACATCCCTGTAGTATTGTCCAGTTACTGATGTGTGTGTAGGTACAACATGCTGATAAACCATTCCATGAATATCAAAGAATGAGATGACCGCAACTTTCCCAGCGGAAGCAACCACTCTTGCTTTTTTGGGGTTGGTGATGGAGATTTTCACACTGAGATTTGCTGTTTGCTCTAAGAATCAAAATGATGTAGCCGTTTCATCAGCAGTGATTACATTTGAAAGAAACTCCAGATCTTCTTCTAACATCAACTTAAACTGCATGTTACCTCCATTGCAGCGGTAGGCGATACTGAACATGTCTCAACTTGCTTGGTTCTCACAGGCGGGAACCAGGAGTACCAACAATGAAACTACTATGGCGTGCTTGTTTCACATTAAGCTAACAGAATATAATAAGATTGAATTTTAGTGAAAAAATTATGATCATTCTTTATTGAACAGCCCTCGTAGTTCCAGGCCACGCCGTGGCTCAGTAGTTAGACCGCTTGGCTCTCACCAAGGCGGCCCGGGTTCGATCCCAGGCGACCGCAAAGTGAGATTTGTGATGGACAACACGGCGCTGGGGCGGGTTTTCTCCGGGATCTGTGGTTTCCCCCGCCATCTCATTCCACCGGTACTCCATCTTCATCTCATGTATCATTAGTGTCATCGCCTGCGGTGCCGTATGTAGTAAAAGCGGGCGTTAAACACTACACATTTCTCGTAGTTCCATTCATCACGTGGTGGGGCGAGGTTACCGTGAAGGCCATAGCTGCCATATGGGGAGTGTTATTTGATACATTCTGGATCTATTAATTGATGGGATTTCATCTTTTGTTAAATTCAGTAATATAAAAAATATAATATAAAAATGTAAGTGTGAAGTGTTAAAAACTAACTACAAATAGCTTTTTCAACTCTTTTGTGTTTTTACAAAGCATTTTAGAACACAGAATGGAAGGACATAAAACCCATTATTGCTATCCATAATTGCTAAATAGTTAAAGCGTGTTGTATATTTAGAGCATTAAAATATATGTGTTTTGCATCTGGTAAGTAATATTTCTTTTTATTTCAGTTTTGTCTCCAAGAACACAGTTTTGTAGCAGCAACTCTGAAAATGTAGTTAAGGATACTACGAAACTAATTGTTATGGAGGTAAACATTAATACATATAACAAATATGAGAACAGAGATCAAACTTAGTGACACATATCCTGTGCCTCCATGATTACTGAAATTTAAAGGTACTAATATGACAATGGGTTATACATTTTAAGTAAAATGCTAAATGTGACTGTAACATTTCTGGCAGAGATAGGAAAAAAAGATGCAAAAGAAAAAGTGAAGGTAGTGGGGTAATGAGTGTAGGAAAACAATGACAGGAAAGTGGAAGCAAAATGAGTGAAGAATTGAAAGAGTATTGGAGTGTGTGGGATGACAGAAAATAGATGCTGTGTACAAATGTTTAGAATAATTCCACAGAAATGTCATATCAAGAGGTAAATTTTCAATTTAATTTTTCAATATACGAGGTACGTCCAGAAAGTAAGTTCTGTTTGGTAATAAAATTAAATTGTGTACAGAAAAATTATTTATTGCACAAAATTCTACAACTCTTAAACTACGTTTCCACATAACTGCCGAAATTTTGTAGGCATTTGTCATAGTGAGGCACAAATTTTTATTATACCTTCTTCATAGAAGTTTGCCGCCTGTGTCTTCAACCAGTTGGAAACATTTTCTTTCAGCCCTTTGTCACTGTCGAAGTGTTGACCGCCATGGAAAGATTTGGGATGCAAAAACAGATGAAAGTCACTAGGAGTGAGGTCAGGGCTGTACGGGGTTGGTCAAACATGTCCCAGCCAAATCCCTGTAGGATGTTTTTCGTCGCATTTGAGGTGTGTGGTCCTGCGTTTTTATGAAGAAACACAACACCTTTAGACAGCCGATAAATTTCAATTGGTTTCACTTTTCTAGCATTCAGAAAACGAATAACAGATCTGATTTCACAAATGGCGGGATTTTCAATCAACACCGACATTGTAAACAAGCACAACAAAGCGTGCGTGGCTGACAGCGATCTCACAATGACACACGTTTCTTCTCCTTGATACAGAGCATCTACGGCGCAGGTGCGGAACTGCGATCGCAGCGCTGCAGCGGAGATAAATAGAAACAGAACGTACTTTCTGGATGCCCCTTGTATTAAGTAATTTGTAAGTAATTTATTTCTCAGCTTTCCTTTTCATTATCAAATGGAAATACAAAATCAAGATTACAATTATAAAATCCATACTGGAAAACGCCATATATTCCTAAATCCTGAAAATCCTACCATGTTGCTTGCCATTGAATAATAATTTGGTCCCCATACACCTAACCCAAGATTTTTGTGTTGTATTAAGTAAAAACATGTGATTTCTCATATTCTAAGGTAGCTTGTTCAACAATAAAATGCCCAAAATTGTATAAAATAAGGTAATTTAATGCTAAAAATCTTGGTAAATGCAAAATAAAACAAAAAACATAAATTAAATTAATTGGGAGTCGATTAATGACACAAAACAACACTTACTTTTAAATTTTTGTGTGTTGTTTTGTGTCATTAATCGACTCCCAATTAATTTAATTTATACAACAACACTGTTTTCAACACTTCCATGAAAGGATTTTTAAAAAAAATAAAATTAGTGTTTTCTAGGTAACAGTTATAGAAGGCAAATATTAGAATTTACATCAGTTTTTCTTCTTCTTTTTTAGTTTTTTACATTGGTCATTAACACCTGATTATTTTAGTTAATCGATGAAAATTAATAATTTCTTCACACTAGCCATATCTAATAGTCATCATTTTAACTCTTTTTATTTTAGTTAATTGATGGACTTACGATAGTAAGTCGCCACAAACGGTGTATCTCGCATGCGAGAGCACCTAGTGGTCTACCAGGGAAATATACAAAATACACAAGTCAGATGGAGAATTTAATGTCAGGACAGCACGTTGGCCATGGTAGCTGAATGGGTTAGAGCGACTGGATGCAAACCAGGAGATCCGTGGTTCCTTTTATGTTTTAATAATTTACGTCTTGCAAATGTTAAGTCATATCGGACGCTGAATGGAATGGGTGAAATGATGCTCAAATGAGTCCAGGGTCCATGGAGCCTAGAGTTACCCGACATTCGTCTTTCAGGATAAGGGAAAACCCTGGACAAATCCTTATCTAGGTAACTTACCCTTACCGAAATTTGAACTAGGGACCTCTTGAACATGGGGCAGACATGCTACCACCACGCTATCAAGGTGGGCAATCAGTGGTTCAAAACCCGGCCATGGCATTAAATTTTATATATTGTCTCTATCAAAAACCTTAGCCTATATACAGCTAGTGTGAAGAAATGATTAATTTCCTATCAATTAACTAAAATAATAAAGAGTTAAATGATGAAGCCTGGGACTCCAGTACTTACGATAGTAAGTTGCCACAGTGTATCTCCAATGCAAGAGCCTCTAGTGGTTTACCGGGGAAATATACGAGTCAAATGGAGAATTTAATGTCAAGACAGCACGTTGGCCAGGAGATCCGTGGTTCAAATCCCAGCCATGGCATTGAATTTTTCATTTTGACTCTATCTATGAACTCCTGATTCACAGTGACAAGCATTAGAAAATATAAATGTATCTAAACATTGCTTTATTGCTTCTTTTTTACATGCTGCATACCATTGTCATCCTGTAATGCTAAACATTGATAAAATGTTGCATGGTAAAATAAATTTGCAATTAAAATTTCCTTCCAGATCCTGCATTAGCATCACATTACCAACAAAGTATTCTGAGCATTATTTTCTAAAATTAGTGGATTTACGGGAATAGTGCCATTACAAACTGACATCCATGCTCCTGTTGCTCTCGGTTGGTAGAGAATGTAGAAGCAGGCATCTTCAAAACTTGGCTAAAATAACAGCAGAAAGACAACATGGATATAGACAGTGTCTAAAGGAACAAGATTGCTATGAAGAACACAAATAAAAAAAGAAAATGTGCTAAAACAGAAAAAAATATCAGATCTCAGCTAGACTAAAAGAGGCGAAGAACAATGCAGCAATTCAGAAGCAAGATGTACAAAAGGATGTTCCTGCTTTTATGACACCTCAACAGCATTTAGGACTAGACACATCCGCAGAAAGAGTTACAATTGATTGCTGATTTAGGAACAACAGAAGGATAAACTGCTGCTAAGCCAAGGAAAACGGCATCTAAGTTTTCAGAAGACAATATTGCCCGCCTCAGTAGCATAGATGGTAGCATGTCTGCCTCACGTTCAAGTGGTCCTGAGTTCGAATCTCGGTCAGGGTGAGTTACCTGGATGAGGTTTCTTCCAGGGTTTTCCCTTACCCTGAAAAGGTAACTCTAAGCTCAATGAACCCTGGGCTCATTTTAGTATCATTTCACCCATTCAATTCATTGTCCGATATGACTTTACATTGGAGGACGTAAATTACACAAAAAAAAGGGCAATCTTGAACTTCAAGGATGATTCAATATCATATCATGCTCCAGGTAGATGTATTCAAAAGAATTAATATTAACAGAGAAATAAAGAAATCCTCATTAAATTTGGTGGTTACCCTAAAAGAGGCATATGCACTATTTATTCAGAATAATGAAAATGCATGCATCTCTTTTTTGAAGTTTGCAGATTTACATTCTGTTAAATTGTATCTCCAAGGTCAGATTCCACATAGTGTGTGTTTATTTTGGCTGCATTACGTAGGAAACAAGTACTTGTTAAAACTGAATTTTATTAATTTATATCTTAAGTTGTTTTTGGCAAGAATAAAGAGAATGCATGCAGTCAGGCTGTGAAAAATGTTCACATCTGAGTAAAATAGAGTTTATAGATGATGAGGAAAATTCACTATGCCAGTGGAAACAAATGGAAGAGCTCAAATTGAAGAACAAGAAGGATCTGTTGATGCATTGAAGAATTACACAAGAAGTTAACATTTTTAAACCATGTTTACATTTAAAGACAGCAAGCAGAGGTCTTCAAGTGTGCCTGAGGAAATTGCCAATTAATAAAGCAGTTTTTGAGTTTGATTAATGAGTCACTATGTTTACACTCAACTTCACTTACTATGTTGTATAACTGAAACGTTTTCAAGATCATTCGATCTCATCCTCAGCTGTTTGGTGACTAAATGAAAATTCTTCTTCCTCCACTACTACAGTGCTCTGATCCCTCTGCCATCTGGTATTAGGGGCACTAAGTTTTAATACTTCATTTACTGCCGGGATTTCAAAATTTATAACTTTATCCCGGTTTTTGGTTATGAACATTTTTTCCCAAATATCCAATTCTATGGGTGTACTTAAAGATTTTAATAGTTTTATGTTATGGCCAATGTTGTGGTTTACTGTGGTTTATTATGGATATTTGGTAAAAAAATATTCATAATCAAAAACCGGGATAAAGTTATAAATTTTGAAATCCCGGCATTAAATGTTTTAATACTTAGTGTCCCTAACACCAGATGGCAGAGGGATGCACCGAAGTAGTGGAGGAGGAAGAATGTTCATTTAGTCACCAAACAGGTGAGGATGAGATCGAATGATCTTGAAAATGTTTCGATTATACAACATAGTAAGTGAAATTGAATGTAAACATAGTGACTCATTAATCAAACTCAAAAATGAAGAATACTTCACTGTTAACAATGCTTCTACTTTTAATATTTATAATAAAGCAGTGTTACATATGCAACACAGCAAGATTCAGACTGCCTACCCTGACAAGGGACCTATCACTATGCTCATACCTGTATTTGTTTGAGAGTTTGTTGGCATCATCTCTGCTCTATGTGGGGCATGTGCCCCAAAAATCTGCAGTGGAGTAGAACCGTAACGCCCAAAGCTGAAGCCTGAAACATGCCACATGCAAGTAGCTGCTGGACATCCCTCGTGAGCTCTGTGCTGGCTCTCCTTACATATGCCACGTGTAGCCCCTGCCCGCAGAGATATGCAATCCCTCCCATACAATGCTGTGTTATTATGCCTATGTGTTCCTATGTACTCTGAACTCATTTTTGGGTACTTCCAGCTGTACTCCGCACCTGAGTTTTGGCACACAGGCCCAACATAGAGCAGAGATGATGCCATCAAATTTTCAAGTGAATACAGGTATGAGCTCAGTGATAATTCCCTTGTCAGGTTTTCATCTTTGCTGCTCTTACTTGGCTTAGAAGAGTGTGGTGGAGAGATTCATAAGAAGTCTTTTGCCCTGGTGTCTGATTACCTTGCATGTGGTAAGTTGCTACTGATAAAAAGTGTATTTTCTCAGCTGTTGGTGATTCTGCTCTCTCTCTCAAAGTCATCTCCCCCCCCCCCCCCCCCCCTAATGTGTCTGCAGCTCTCTGAAAGCAATGCAACACTGCTTTCCAGCATATTCGGAATCCAAATTGAGTGGTACTTCTTTGAATTGTAACATAGGAAAGGAGCTCTGATGCAATTGGAACGGAAGTAAAAAGGACGGCTGTTAATCTGGAAGTAGAGTTAAAAGTGCAGAAGAATTTGTCCGTGCTGTATATAATAAAACCATACATCTCTGCATTAGTGGTATGGAGATATCCAGGTTTCAACATCTTTTTCATATTCCAGCCATTTGCTTATCTGAAGCAATTATTTTAGAGAAACCTTTGTGCATGACTCGTACACTTGCTGGTAGTGCAAGAGGGAGATAAAGCTTATACAAATATAATAATTTGTAACTTAAAAGTTCACTTATTTTATAAGAAATGATGAAAGCATTCTTATAAATTGATCAGGATCGCGATTTCCTGAAAAAAATCTCTCACATCAGCAGCTAACAACTCTGTTGTCAAGGTCACGTTAAAACAAAAAGTTTTCTTTTATAAATGTGCTACATGAATTTAAAACTATGTAATCAAAAGAATATACATTTATTTAAAATCCCGAAGTACTAGCTTACTTTTAATTTATTGAATCAAGTAAGCATATATGTTCTTTTCTTTACGTAGCATCTTTATAGGTTTAATAATTGCTTTATTCTTGTGCAATGTGATGAGTATAATTTAACAGATGTCAGTTTCTATGGGAGCATATTTTGAATCCCTATTTCTCCAATAATTACACTATTTTTATTTAAAATATTCTTAAATCCTCCTGTACAAGTAGATCTTTTTGAAAATTAGTTTTAAAGTACACTTTCACAGAAATTTAGGATTGCTCTACTTTACCTTAAAGAGAGTTAACAAAAATGTTAGTCTGTAACAAAATGTTTGTAAATAAATCGCATAAATTTTGTCTTAAACCATATTTTTTGTGCTCATTTAAATTCCCTTGTTTCCTCTAGTGAATGATGTGTTCAAAACTCCAATTCAAAACCTGTTACTCATGGGAGAATGACACTCTATAATATATGGAACTGCTATTTAGTAAAAAGAAAGGGGATCAGAAAGGCATATAGCGCTTGAGGAAAGAGCAAATACAGGTGGGTGGTTTATAGTATGCGAAAAGCCAGAGGCAGAAGATAAAAAGCCAAAAAAAGCAGCAGTAGAAATTATTAATTTTTAGATGAGTCGTATTTATTACACATCTGCTTCACTTTCGTACCTATTTTGAGGACATGTTTCACAAATCATCGTTTGCATCTTCGGCTCTTATGCGACTAAAGCTTGATCCAGTGGTGTGGGTAATTCTGGAATTGTTGCTGCCATCTGTTGATTTAGTGATGAACTTAAATGTGGGATTCTCTTCTTGCGCGATTTCAAAGTTCATGAGTTGGTTTTTATGTTTTTCTATGTATATTCTCTCCCATATAACAAGTTCACTATATTTTTGTACGTATTTTAGTAATTCGGTGCTATCTTCAATTTCATGATTTTCAGACCAGAAATGAGCTGCTATTGCGGACTTATCAATATTTTTGTATCTTAAGTGCCTGAAGTGTTCTTGCTTTCTAGTGCCTATGTTTCTTTTTGTCCTCCCTATGTACATTTTTTCACAGTAGAAATGTTTGCTGTGTGACCAGTACAAGCAAATGAAATCTGTAGATATGAGTAGAAAGGCAGATAGGTAAATGTAGGTGTATAATATTCTCCTTTTCCAAACCCTGTTCTAATAGTATATTTAATAGCTGCAGTCAGGTACTTGTAACTGTCTGCAAATTGTGTATTTTCTCTGGTAACAGAAGTTGCTGTGCCTTGGAAATTGCACCTGCATCTGCTGAATCCAAAGAAAGCACAAACTCTAATTTTAACAAAATTCTCATACAACATAGCAGCACACTCATCCAAGATCCCCAGCAAATAATGACCAGGACATTTGGAAGGGGCAGGTCAGTGGTTTCCTTGTAGACCACAACACAATTCGGAGCTTTCAGCAGAATCTTCAGGGCAGATATGAACTGATTTGCTATGACCATGTTTCAATAAAATCTTGTTTGAATTCCTGAGCCAGAACATTAAGTTGAGCACTGGACATCAAAAATGAAGAGGGCTTGATATTTTTGAAAAGGTTTCTACGTAAAGAGTAGTTTGGGGTGGGTGGTTCTCTTGAAGAGAAGAGAGTGGAGTCAGACTGAAAAACTCAATGCCATAGCTAGTTAAGAGCAGCCAGATGGGGATTGGAAAATCCATGATTTAAATCCCAACTATGGCACTGAATTTTTCAGTTTGACTCTACCTTTTCATACTTTGGCCTACACGCAACTAATGTGAAATACCTATTTCCATTAATTGACCTAAATGTTGAATTGTCTGGTGAATCTGATGTACAGTGTCTAGTTTAACACACCTGACTCATGGCACTTGCAAGAGTAGCTGAATGAATCTGTGCAACAAGGAACCACCACCAACACCCCTTAGTTCCCTCTATAACCTCTGCATAATATACTTCCACTCTTGGCAGATTTATTTATATTGCTGATAATTAATTCATGTACAACAAAACTCACAATTCTCAGACCAGTTATGTATGCATCAGACATGGCCCTTGACAAATAAGGATGCAAGGTTGTTAAGATTTGAAAGGAAGGTCCTAAGGAGAATAATTGGTCCCGTGTGATAAAGAATGATGGAGGAAAAGGTACAATGCTGAATTGTACACTAAATATGCTGATGCACCTGTAACAAGAATCATAAAATCAGGAAGGATCAGATGGGCTGGTCATGTGGCAAGAAGGAAGATTCCGAGGTAACAAAAAAGCTCCTCGTTGGAAATCCTGAAGGGCAAAGAGGGTATGGTCGACCCCGAACAAGGTGGCTGGATGGAGTGGAAGAGGATTTGCAAAAGCTGGGATGTAGAAACTGGAAGAGAGCAGCATGTGACCATGATGGATGGAGGAAGCTCTTTGGAAAGGCCAAGGTTTATCCTGGACTGTAGCACCATAAGAAAGTAATTCATGCGTGTTACGTATTGTGATCCCTGGAATTAATCCATGCATGTATATATATAAGAAATACACAGGACCTTGATGTAATAGTTTTTTTTTTTTTTCAATCTGTTCTAAGCTTCCTACAAATAAAAAGAATACAAAGAATATGATGAAGTGCTCAGCCCAAGCTGTTAACTTGCCATGTTCATTATACCCCTTCCACTAGCTACACATTAATTTCCTTAAAGATACCTTATTTACTTCCCCTTTTAACCCTTTCACCAATATGGACATCTGAAAGTGCTTTCATGATGTTTTCCTTGGCTTGACAATAGTTTATCCTTCTGTTGTTCCTAGGACAGCAATCAAAAGCCTCTGCAACATTTTTTTCAGCACTTTCCAAAATGCTGTCTAGATCTAAATGCTGTTGCAGGTGTAATAAAAGCAGGAGCATCTCTTTCTTGCTCCTTTCTATTTATTTCCGATTTGCTGCATTTGTTTGTACATTTCATTCTTTGCCCCTTAGACTTGCCGAGATCTGATCTTTTTTCCTGTCTTAGCAGCATTTCATTTTTTGTGTTCTTTGTAGTGACCTCATTCCTTTAGACACTCTCTGCACCGTCGTCCTATTATTTTAGCCATGTTTTGAAGATGCCTGCTTCTGCATTTGCAAACCAACCAAAAGCAACAGGAGCTGAAATGTCAGTCTGTAATGGCATTATTCCTATCACTATTAATGCATCAGTGATTGTGACAGACTATAAAATTAATATGGCCTGCTGCATTCATATAACTTTTCTTATCCATGTTCATCACAATGCAGAAACAATTTGATTGTCTTCCTGAAGTATATAAGTTTATCTCTAATATGAAAGTATCTCAAATCTGCATCTAGGATCTGCTGTCCAAAACTATGGCACATAATGCTCCACTACCATCTAAATTTGTTTTAACCCATTGGAGGAACTGGATAACAGCTGCACTGTATTATGCTTAACATTTAGAGTCAGAAGAGTTATTAATTCATTAGAATCATATGATGCTGTTTCAACTGATATAGCGTAGAATTTTCTCTCAGATGAAGAGCTTGAAGGAAATCTTACCTTTATATTAACACATTTTTTCCAATATGCCTGCAACAACTAAAACCCTGGAAACAGATCTTCCTTTAAATCAGTCATTAAATGTGTTTAATACTACCATTTCTCATTTGGTGTCCATTCCAGGTAATGTAGGGCAGAAATTAAGACAAGTAAACTAAGCTCTTAAGAAACTATGGGTATAAACAAATCTCCAAAATACAAGACATTCTTGAAGGAAAGCCCTTTGATATATACCTGAAGACTTTTCTCTTTCTGTGGAATAACTATCAACTTTTAAGTGTGCACCAATAACCTCATGTGACGAAACAGGTTTTTCAAGCGACAAGTATATTGAGAGAGAACAGATATACCATTGAAGTCGCCATCCTGCAATAGCGGTAAATTGTAATTAATCCCTTATTTTGGATACAGAGTCATGTGCATCTACTTCTCAGCAATAAATTAAGTTTCACACATATATTATCTTTAAATAGAATTATTTTAGGACATACTTGCATGTGTATTACCCGAGTTTTTAAAGCATGAACTTCCTAACCTTGGTCAAAAGACAGTAGTCATGGAAAACTGAGTGCATTTCACCCTCACATTCTCCTTCTGCAAACAGTTGCAATATAGCTCACCCACTACTCAGACCACGCAGTGCTAGAGCTGCCTCAAAGAGAGAAGCTATAAATGGCAACTACACAAATTGCCATGCTATCAAATGGAGAACAGTGGGTTTTCATATGAAATGTCATGCTCTTATTGCAAAGCATTAAATGCTCTTTAGGGAAGCTGCAATAGAACTCCGGGCTTCTTCCTCAAGAGCACCAATTCTTCAAAACATTTTCTTGGTGCATTACGGTAACCAGAGAATTTCATGCTGACTTTTACTAGCACAGGCATACATTTTCAAAACAAAATGGAATCAACTTAAGTTCAAAGCTGTTTCATATGGACATATATGAATTACATTACCTAAAATTTGTGTTAACTACTTAAATATTCATTTCATAAAAAAATATATTACACAACTTCTCAGAATCATGCTTATAAACATTTGTTATGCTAATTTCTCAACGACAAAAAGAGAGAGAGAGTTTAAATGGTACCTACAAATGCCACTGCACCAATTAACACATCTTTGGGGCCAGGAAGTAATCATGAAATACAACTTTATACTGGATTTACAAGATTTCCAATAAAACACCAGCTTTGTAATAAATTACATCAAGGCATTTATTTATATGTAGACAGTACAGACATTTCCAATTCATAACAGATTAATTCACTTTGGACAAGACCACACTACTTACAAAGAATGAATAACCTTATCTTTCTGAGGAAGTTTCTCTGCCTCTGGAATGAAGCATGAACTTATGATATTGTATATTAATAACAACATTGTAAACACAATAAGAATAAAAACGATTCGCAAAAACTGTATGATACCTAAACTCCCCTTGAAGTCCAAGATTATAATAAATGAGTTATTTGCAATACTAAACAGTTTAAGGTGGTTATTTCAGGTCATATAATAACCTTAATCTTACAATATCAATCCACATTATTTTTACCAGATTAGAACAGTTTACTGTTGGGGCATTTGGCCACTGGGAGCAATTGCAGTTACACACCATACTAAATTACCTTGGACAAAAAGCACTGAATAAAAAAGGGGTCTATGTTTAATAATAAAGATTCGTACAAAATAAACATAAAAACGTTTACAAACACATGAGAACTTATAATGTAGATTTCATTTTTTTCTTTTGTTTTTTGAATCTCCAACATGCACTCATTCAAACGGAGGTCCGTAAACTTAACATTCACACTAACCACTTGACAACTTCTGAAGCTTAGTGATGTGAGAGATGAGAAGGGGGCAAAAAATGGAAAAGAAAAGAATAAATCATTTACAGTATAAAGTGTGCTAATAAAAACATTGATAACCTCCAGATATTCCCACTGAAGAGGTCTTGCTCTTTTTTTTTTTTTTTAACAATTTTCTTATTACTCTTTTTTTGTTTATTTTTAGCGTTATGAATGGTACGTTTATTTTAAAACTTGGGTGCTGCTTATCTATTCCACCATTCTTATCACTGGCACTTTTTCAACAAATCTTTTCCATCAGAACCACAAATTCACACTACTATAAAAAGGATCCCTCCCACCCATTTGCTTTTTTAAATCCTACTTATAAAATGCTGCTGGCCTGCACCAAGTAGCTCATTATCACCAGAGCAGCCCTTTAGTTATCGCCATCATCTTCTTCCTCAGATTCTGCTTCTGCCAGCCACGTTAACCATTGGTTCACCTGAAATGAAATAATTTGCATTTAGATAGAGTAATAGTCTTAACATACCCACAATGGATCTTAGAATTGAGGCATACATTGAATTAAATTTTAATATTCAAGCACTTCACATAAGGTAATTTATATCAACATAAATGTCATGGATGGCTGTACTTCCTTTTCTGCCCAACACTTATGATAAAGCATGGATCTTTAGGTTTTAACCAATTTGTTCCCCAATAAATATCTGCAAATAATTATATTTGTTTTCTGTTGTTTAAGGACTATGATACAATGAAGCACAAAATTAATACAATTTTGAGTCGAACTAATACTCAATGCTCCATTTATTGCTAGTATTTACCTAGAACGCGTTTCGTTAGGACTTCCTAACATCCTTTGTAGACAACAGCTGATGATAGGAAGTCCTAGCGAAACGCGTTCTAGGTAAATACTAGCAATAAATGGAGCATTGAGTATTAGTTTGACTCAAAATTGTATTATATTTGTTTTACCTTTATCTACGACTAAAAATCCAGCTTTATAGCTCCTAAAATTGCCTATTTCAGTGTGTGTGTGTGTGTGTGTGCACACACACGTGTGCATATAATGCTCCGAATTTGAAAATAAAATCATTCTTGTTTCCCAGTGTTTAGAGAGTAGATTGATTTTAGAGAATTTCACATACAATTAGGTGATCAATGTTCATTATGTTTATCTTTATCACATAAAAAGCACTGTGGGAAAGTCATTAATCTTAAATGTTCACTCAGACAATCATGGGTTGTGATTAAACATGGCAACAAATGATTTTCTAGGTAGATCTGGAATTGTTTTGAGTATATTTTGGAGATCTTTCCAACTTTGCTTCTCTCAGAGGAAGTTAAGATGTTTGTCACAAATTCTTCAGAAAATATTTTTAATTAATCTATTAAATATTTCAAGGAATCTTGTTTCGCTGTTTGAGCAATTTTGGAAACCACCTTAACCAATGTATCTGCTTCCTCATTCCCAAAAGTTCCACAGGATGGAATCGATTGTAAAACTATACGTTGAACTTTTGGAGATATTTAATCACATTATGGATTTCGTTAGTTTTTTCTTTTTCAGTCAGAAGTAACTCCTGTTAATACTGCTCTGTATGTGTTCAAAACTGGCAGGAATAACTTGGAATTAACAGTATGGGAGAATATATACATTATCAAGAATTTAAACAGAAACGTGAATTATGAAATATCAGCATTAGATAACATTGTATGACTCACCAATAGGAATGGTATATCAAATAGAAAGGAGAAAGACACCTACAACAGCTGATGAGAGGTCTTCTAGAAATATTATACCAATAATCTTGACAAGTACAGCTTGTTTAACATGAGGTGGCAGCTAGCTGCGCAGTAGAAGAGGGGCGACCAGGAGAGTGGGGGTAGGACTGGCAGCCACATGCGTGCAAGAGAGAGGAGGAATCGCATGTATCTTACCTTGAGGCTGGTTTCAGGCAACAGTTCTATTGGATTTAACTCGGGATAAGGTGGAAGACGTACAACTGTGTGGTTATGTGCCTGCAGAAAACTGTCTATTTTGTACTTGGGGATTTTGGGTTTGAGGGGAATGATCATATTGTAAATGTCGGGTTTGTACAGGGAGGAGAAATCAATGATTGTAAAATGTTCCATGGAGAGGTTTTGTTTCAGCCACGAAATCATTGTATCTCTTCTGGAACTTGTAGTGAGAGCCTTATTAAGGATCACATTGTGGTAAGGTGCATTGTCAATTACCAATACGGAATTTTGCTGAAGATTAAGGATCAGTCTTTCTTTTATCCACTTCTCATAATTCGTATAGTTCATGTCATCGTGGTAGTCACCGGTTTTCTGCTGGGACTTGAACCGAATATACGCGTTACGGATAAACCCTTGCTCGTCTCCAGCATGCACGATGATAAGATGCTGACCTTTGGATATCGGTGCTAAGAGGCCGTGGAAACTGTCATCACTACAAGCATACGGAGTAGTGTGAGATGAGTGGATATACGTCTCGTCCATATATATTATGGGACGGCCCTCGCTTCTATATTGCTTCATCATTCTGAGATAATGGAGGCGCTTAGTTCTGATGTCATGGCAGTATTTTTCTTAGTGTAGATACGCTCCCTTCAAATTTTATCGAATCCTTTAATTTAGCATGCACCATCCTCATTGTCGGTCTTTGTTTGCCAATTATATAGAATTCGTACACGGTTTGACGCACTACTGCCTCATTAAAAGTATCCAAACTGGCACTAAAAGACCTCTTTGGTCTCTTTTTGTGTGGTGTGGAGAAAGAAGTCGAAGTACCACGATTAATATCTTTCGTTTCCTTAATAATTGTCCTTACACTTCTTTCAGAAACACCTGTTGCCTCAGCCACACTCTTCCCAATGTTTTTGACGCTAAGAGTTACTAAGCCAGCTTCTGCATGTCTTTTCATGTACTTATAAACATTACTAACAATTTCCCTGGTTTGGGAGTGCAACACTTTACCTTGTATCGAGATTCAACTGTATTGGAACACCACAGTGAAGCGAAAAATTATTAAATTTTAGATGAGTCGTGTTTTTTACACGAAAGTGAAGCAGATGTGTAAAAAACGCGACTCATCTAAAATTTAATACTTTACCTTGTAGTTTGCTGTCCATGTTTTAAGATATTAAATTCAGCAGTAAAAGAAAATTCACTTAACGCAGGTGCGCACGCACTTACAAGTACGCTGAAACAAATGAGAACCACTATTTACTGTGCATATATTAAAGTACACTGTCATATACATATAAAACTATAAATTACACGGACCCGAGCCTTAAAAAATTTATAAGACACACGTACAACCTCAGCGACTGCACAGGTTTAACTGGCCCCCACTCTTAGTGCCAGTAGGTGGCGGAGAGGTTGAGCCACTGCGCATATTTTCTCAGCTGCCACGTCTGAATAAACATACTGTAGAAGTGTTAAATGAATTTACCAAGTTTTTAACACGTTTGACTGCTATGCTCTACTGTTTTAAATTGTATAGAGAAATTACCCTGATTCCTTAAATCAAAGGACCTAATACCTCAGAACAAAAAACAGGCATTTATCAAATTAATTGACTAGAATGCGCCCAAATTCAACTAAGTTGAACTAAGAAAAACTTAGAAACCAGATGAAAGGAACAAATACATCAGATGGAGAACTCTGCAATTTAACACCATTTTTGGACAACCAATCATATCACATGAAATATATATATATAACATCTATAAAACAACAGATATAGATACTTGAAAAAAGATTAATAAAACAAACATCATAAACTATGAATTGGGCTACCAAATCCATTTAAGAAGTCCATTACTCCACACTATTTGTCACCACGAACAGCCATACACACTGGACAACACCCCAGGAACAACTTGTCATTTGGCAAAGGAAGCCATAACTCTTGAAACTGGTTAAGATAAATACTAGTGTTCCAACTTCTAATTCAATTTTTGCATAAACTGCTTGTAAAACTTACCTGAAAGAGAGCTTGCCCCTTTCCAGGATAGGCATCAGTTATATCCTCTTTCCACTTCAGAAATGCATCTTCTTCCACTATCTCCAAATCATACAGGTTGACAAACCATCTTAGAAGCATTCCTATGAACCAATAAGATTGTCTAGATTATAAACAAAAACAATACTATCAGTATAAATATTTTATACATCAGATCCTCAAACTCCAGATTAACCTTGGGACAGAAATTGCAAACAAATATCATAAATCATAGGAACTTAAGCTAAGGCCAAAAAGCTTACATGATCTAGAACATGTTCTACTTTTTTGCTATTTTGCAGCCAAGCAAAATTTGTAAAAATATGAAAAATGTACAGCTTTATATTTCTGCTTGGGCTTCTTAAAAGTAACATGACATATGAATGAGGTTTGCAGAGGTTAAAATTTCTTAGTGAATGATGAAGGAAAACATTTCAAACATTGATAAATGCAGGTTTTTATTGATATATGGTATGAAATTGTTTTGGGATACTGTAATAGAAAGGATAAGTACAGGAAATTATATATTGGGATAAAGGTAATAACTTTTTTGATACTATTTTTAATGCATTTCCTACTCCTGCACGAAAAGCTGTAATTCTTGCAATCCATGTGTTTTGCACTTTTACAGCAGACATTAATAAAATATGTTTATTCCTCTATTTATATATATTTGACTTGATAACTAACTTTTACCATTTTAAAGCCACTCTTCATTTCCATTTATTCACTTATTCATGCAACATTTATGCACAACTCTTTCAGCACAAAATGCTGAGGTCACCAACATGCCGTCCTGACATTAAATTCTCCATTTGTCTTGTGTATTTCACCGATTGACCACTAGGGGCTCTCGCATTCGAGATACACCGCTTGTGGTGACTTGCTATCGTAAGTACTTGAGTCCCAGGCTTCATCATTAAACTCTTTAGTTAATTGATGGAAATTAACTAAAAATACTGAATTTTATCTTGCAGTTTCAAGTTTCTGCAAAAGTTGCACTTACTGCCCTCTTTTAAAATGTTCAAAACACAAGCTAAAACCATATGCAGGTGTTAAAGGAGCAAGTGGCATTGTCATCTGACAGAAGACCACTTGTGGGTAGCTGGCCTAACGAATACGGCAATTACATAAGGGTAGCTTTGACGTCATACTAATATTTCTCTCTCCCCACCATTTAAAAAAGTACATGTAAAATGAAAAGGAAAATAAAATACCTCAGTTATACATCTAATTATACAATTATACAAAAAGGAAAACATACCTTTAGGAAAGTGCAAAGAATAACAATAGACCTGGAGCGAGTACACTGCAGTAACCTGCAGGTCTGATTGCTCATGTAGGAATGCTTGAAGCACCAGCTTGAACTTCTCCAACAATGCCTTCTCCTTTTCCTGCAAGGCTTTGTCTGGTACTATTTGGGGGTCACAACCCTCTGCTAGTGTAGATTCCTGAAAATAAAATATTACTATAAGATATACTCAAGGATGTATTACAAAATTCATTTAACATACTTGACAAAGGTTTATAATAGTTACTACTTTCTTTTTCTAACACCTCAAGCTTTATCTAAAGTTAGTAAGGACATTGATACCTTACTTTGACTACTTTTCATATTTAAGAATGTCAATTACCGCTGACATTTTACTTATTTATAGAGCCCCAATTCAATGAATTAGATGTAATATTTATTAGAGCTACTATTTTGTTCTGACATGCCCAATTTAACTTGATTCCCATGCTAATGTTAAATTCACATTACTTTCTACCAATATTGCTTATTTTTTTATAATTTCTGCAAGTTATTTTTGTAAAAGCTTATTTTTCTATTTACTTTCTGTTAGTCGAGATAATGCAGTAGTTTTATTGTAAATGGATAAAGAAAACTTAGTCAATACTCAAATGATTAACAATGAGTTACTATTTGCTGGCCTAGAAATTCCACTCTTTAGGTTAACTCCCTGCAATTTGACAGTTCTAACTGAAGAAAACTTTGAAAACGTTGTCAGGAACTGTGGTAAGAGGAATTTGAACCACAGATCTCCTGATCATTAAAATGTGCCTTAATCTCAGCTATCCATATTGGTTCACACTACAGTGGATTTTCTTTTAAGAAAATGCAGTGATGACCTGGTTCTTTCCCTTGATAAAAAGCTTGTATCAACATTGTACCTATGTGCCACAAGGAATATGAGAATATCCAAAATTCCCAAATATCATTTACATATTAAGAATACCGAGACTAGAGAAATCAATTCTTGAATTTTCCCTGCTGTGATTCAGACATCTTCAGCCTTCACAAAGTTTAGAACCTTCAGGTGGAAACCGCGAATGAAGCTATGAAGATTTTCATCATTATCACAGCAGACAGATAGCAAAGCCCATTTAGTATCATGAATGTCAAATTTTTTCTATAGCATATCAAATCTTGCCCTTTTCCAAGATTAACAAACTACTAATCACTTCAGCTACATAAAAGCAGCAAACAATTAAAGGGGAAAACACTAATGTATCACAATATAGTATCCATTATTCTGAATATAAATCCAAGCTTACAATTTTGATAGCAAGAGTGATATAAGAAAGAAAATGATCAATGTAAACATGGAAATAAAACCAATACTGAGAAGAAATTTTCATATTCACAAATGTGCAAACTGAGATTAGAACTATATCATGAACTAAACAGAGAGAAGAGTTAATACATAAGAAGCTAGCAACAGTGGAGATAAAATATAATTATTTGTAAAACTTCACTTTGAATTCTGAGAAATTTTCATAAAAGATAAGTGATGTTTGTTACAAATAATTATATTTTATGTAGCTCCTAAATGTGTTACGATCTCAAGGAAGCAACAGAACTAAATTGTACTGTTGACTTTTCAATCAACTTATCCCAAATCACATATGCATATTAATAGCTCACTCACAGGTTGGTCCACCTCTGTAGCATAGTGGTAGCATATCTGCCTCGCATTCAAGAGGTCACAAGTTAGAATCTTAGTCAGGGTGAGTTATTTGGATAAGGCTTTATTTTTTCAGCTTTCACTTATCCTGAAAGATGAATGTCAGGTAACTCCAAGCTCTTGATCTCAATGTGTTAGAGCGACTGGGCAGAAACCAGAGATCCGTGGTTCAAATCCCGGCCATGGCATTGAATTTTTCATGTTGACTAACATAAACCTTAGCCTATATACGGTTAGTGTGAAGAAATGATTAATTTCCATCAATTAACTAAAATAATAAGAGTTAAATGATGAAGCCTGGGACTCAAGTACTTATGATAGTAAGTCGCCACAAACGGTGTATCGCAGATGCGAGAGCTCCTAGTTGTTTACCAGGAAAATATACGAGTCAAATGGAGAATTTAATGTCAGGACAGCACGTTGGCCATGGAAGCTCAATGGGTTAGAGCGACTGGATTGAAACCAGGAGATCTGTGGTTCAAATTCTGGCCATGACATTGAATTTTTCATGTTGACTATCAATTTCAAATGTTTAATTAATCTCGGTTTCATTGTTAGAAGCTTTTACATAAACTTACAGTTTGAGCTTTTTCTCCACTATGATTCAGACATCTTCAGCCTTCAGAAAGTCACAAAGAACCTTCAGGTGGAAACCGCGAATGAAGCTATGAAGATTTCATCATTATCACAGCAGACTGTTGGGTAGTCAAATTATTCCTGCCTTAATTAATGTTATATACTTGATGCACAACATAGCATGGGATGCACTAGCTTTACACATTCCTCTATTGCACAGGACATGCTCAGAAGTTTTTGCATTAAGGGGAAGTGCAGACTTATGAAGCTATGTGTCTCTAATTAAATTTCAAATGTTTAATTAACCTCGGTTTCATTGTTAGAAGCTTTTACGTAAACTAACTTATAGTCTGAGCTTTTTCCTCACTATGATTCAGACATCTTCAGCCTTCAGAAAGTCACAAAGAACCTTCAGGTGGAAACCGCGAATGAAGCTATGAAGATTTCATCATTATCACAGCAGACTGTTGGGTAGTAAAGCTCATCCATATCAAGATTGTCAAATTATTCCTGCCTTAATTAATGTTATATACTTGATGCACAACATAGCATGCGATGCACTAGCTTTACACATTCCTCTATTGCACAGGAGATGCTCAGAAGTTTTTGCATTAAGGGGAAGTGCAGACTTATGAAGCTATGTGTCTCTAATTAAATTTCAAATGTTTAATTAACCTCGGTTTCATTGTTAGAAGCTTTTACGTAAACTAACTTATAGTCTGAGCTTTTTCCTCACTATGATTCAGACATCTTCAGCCTTCAGAAAGTCACAAAGAACCTTCAGGTGGAAACCGCGAATGAAGCTATGAAGATTTCATCATTATCACAGGAGACTGTTGGGTAGTAAAGCTCATTTATGTCAAGATTGTTAAATTATTCCTGCACTTATTAATGTTCTATACTTGATGCACAGCATAGCACATTTATCTGAATGGGTGCTCACATGAATTACATCAAATATCTTCTAAACTTCAAACTTCCAATGGCTTCAACTATTGAAAAAAGATGACAACACAGATCAGAATAATGCTAGAATATAAAGTCAAAAGAAATAATTTTGATAAAAACCTAGAAATAACAGTAATAATGAGAAGAAATGTTCATACAAATGTTCATATTAAATGTGCAAAATGAGATTAGAACCAAACCATGTGCCAAATGACGAGTAATGCCTTGTTGCAGCTTTGAATTAATTTGATAGCTTAAGATAAGCAAAAGAAACATTACTGAAATATAAAAAAAGGAACATAGAAGGTTTAAAGAACACATGAGCAATGCACAATATAAGTAAAGAAATCTGTAGTGCAGAGCATTTTTGGTCTGATATCAGATCAGTTAAAAGTGAAACTTTCTCTCAGGTACTGGTCACTGTTCTCAGTACCCTCAATTACTAGGAGGTGAGACTGAGTGTTGAAGCCAACGGTGCCTTAAACCATCACACTTGGCATTGCAGCCATCACATGGACAGGTTGAAACTAGATTTTTTGCCCCTCAGCAGTGATGGCTTTCACAAGTACTTGTGTTTTGACAGTAGAAGCTGACTAATGGTCAAGTGCAACCAGTTCAATCTGCAGCAGATGGCGCCAAAACGATCAGGTGGGTTCACACCCGTTTGCAGTGCTCCAGCAGAGCCAAGACTTCAGATGAAGCTGTGTGGTCTGTTATACAACCTCTGACAAAGTTCGGTGAATAGTCCTGTAACATTCACGTAGATGAATTATGAATGGCAGTTACTTTATTATCCTTCAATCACCTTCCATAGCTATGCACCACTGAGATCTGTGATACATGTTCTAGAAACATTGCAAGATTGAGTTCAAAAGCAGCATCATATTGCATTGGATGTCAGGAATATTGTCAAAACTCGTTCCTTTCAAAATGCATTTGAGGGAATAGGAAGTCTAGAAGTTTGAAAACTGGCGAGTATGGCGGATGTTCCATTTGCACCACCCACATTTTGGCCAGAACTTTTTGATAATATCGCTGTGTGTGGGCAAGTGTTGTCATGAATAAAAAAACAGGAACCTTGTGCATACTGGGGCTGTACCCTGTGCAGATATTGCATGAATCGGGTCAGAATTTCAAAGTACTGTGCAGCATTTAACAGTGTTCCCTTTGGTAGAAATGCCTTGTGGATCATGCCTTGACTATTGGAAAAGGTGATAAGCATCGTTTTGATGCATTATTTTTTGGCTCTGACCCTTGTTCAACATGGTGATGATAAACACCATTCCATGCTTTGCAGTTTTGTTTCAGGTTTGTACCTGGCACACCAGGATTCATCCTCAGTGACAATACGTTAAAAAATCCGGTGTCGCATCCACTGTTTCGACAAACTCCTGTGATGCTTCTAAACCTGCTTGCTTCTGCTCGTCAATCAAGTGATATGGCACAAGACATGTTTTCCTCTTCCCTAACCCTGGGTAAGGATCTGTCGCACAGATTCACAGTTAATATACAGATCATCCACTAACATGCACAGGTAATCGACAATCATTCATGATTAATGTCCTCACTTTCTCAAGGTTTTCGTCATTGACAGTGAATGCCGGTCTTCCGCTACAGAGATTGTCAGAAACACTTTCCCAGCATCCTCGAAAACAGGCCTACCCCTTGTACATACATTTCATGGACAGTGCTTAATCCCGATAAATACGTACCAGCATTGCATTAATTTCTTTCAGTGTCTTGCCAAACTTGAAACTTTAAATCAATCTTTTGGTAATTCACTGTCCTGCTCACAGTGCAGGACCAACACACTAAACAAGCACTTGGTCACAAGGTCTTAAGAGAGAAAAACACACACACAGTCTCTGCTCAACTGAACCATGGTGGGGGTATGTACACCCACCACTACATGGCACTGGTGTTGCCTGTTCTATCATCAACCGCATCCACTGAACTTTACTGTCAGAGGCTGTAGCATACAGACATTCCATCTTGCATAGACCAGTACCCACTCTTTGCTACCTATGACCTATCCACTGCTTCCACAATACATCTCTGTTGTAGCAGCATGACCTGTACAAGCTGAAATGTCATGGGATGACAAACCCACTTTATCCAATCATTCTGCCCTGTTCAAAATCAACTCACATGTTGGTATGGCTCCATTTAACATTGACAAAGCATACTAGCACTCAATTTAATATTTCCACTTAGCTCTGCACTGACTATACTCAGTGTAACACTGACCTTGTTGAACAAACATGACAAGGCCCTGCTCTGTCTACATGTACCCTATGTCTCTGCAAACCTAATCACTTGCACTCTCTTCAACTTAACTACCAAGTTTGGATTCATTCTGGATATTCTTTCATGGTGCTGCAATTTTCACAAATGGTAGTGTATAAAAATAAACACAATTAAAACTTTAATTTACATGTTTTTGGAGGAATTTAGTAAGTGACGCCAAAATTAATCGCAAAAACTATTTGTAGTTGAAAGTAATAAGTTGATAATTCAAAAACAAACCACTTAAATTATCCTTACTTGGACATGTTTCGGAGAACGTTTTGTCCCCATTGTCAGCCATTATCAGACTTGTTGGATCTGTGGTTTCTTACCACGGATCTAACCAGATAACTGCTGACGATGGGGACAAAATGTTCTCCGAAACATGTCCAAATAAGGATAATTTAAGTGATGTTTGTTTTTGAATTACTGACTCATTACTCTCAAATGTTTGCATTTGAATTACATATTAAAAGACACTCACTGTGCAGTACATCCATTAAGGAAATGCCATCTCCATGTAATAGGAGAGCAACAGTGATTCTAAGCTGCCTTTTTTGACTGAATTGCCATAATTATATTAGCACCGTCCATGTGCGAGAATTTCATCCAGCAGGAGCTTTTACATGCAAGTAAATCTTCCTGCATGAAAATACCACCTTTAAGCACTCAGTCTGAGCCAGGTTTGAAATTAGGACCTTGATATCAGGCAAATACCTAATCAACTGAGCCATCCTACTGATACAGTACAGGCTGGCTGAGGCAGCAGTTTACAAAATAAGTTCTGGTGAAGGAGGTGAAACTAGAGTAATAAAAATCTCGATTTGTGCATATAAATGTAAGCTAAGATATTTAAGCTATGCATATATTATGTATAAAGACTAAAATTAGCTTCACTGTTAACAGCGCTTTTATTTATAACTATTCAAATTATACATATATTAGTTATGAAGAAGTGTCATATCAGAGCTTTGTGGCATCAAAATTCAAATTTTAAAATACTTTTGATTACTTAAGCATTTGGAGTCTCTTTTTGGATTCACTAGCGTCAGACACTCTTCTATTACACAGGACGTTTCAGAAGTTTTTGCTTTATGTGGAAGCAGTGTCTATAATTCAACTTCAAATGTTTAATTAAACTTAGCGTCATTATACAAATAAAAATATTTACTAAATATTTTTATTTGTATAATATTTATTACTCCACTGTAACTAGCTTCATTTTCTGTGTAATTAGCGTCATTGTTAGAAGTTTTTAGATAAATTAAGTTACAATACTTTGAGCTTTTGCCTACTGTGATTCAGACATCTTCAGCCTTCAGAAAGTCATAAAGAACTTTCAGGTGGAAACCGCGAATGAAGCTATGAAGATTTCATCACTATCACAGCAGACTGTTGGGTAGTGAAACTTATTCATGTCAAGATTGTCAAATTATTCCTGCATTTGTTAGTTATATTCTTGATGCACATATAACAAGTTTATCTGAATGGTACTTGCATGAAATACATAAAATATTTCCTAAATTTTAAACGTCCAATGGTTTCAACTATATAAAAAAGAGGACTGCTAAAATGTAAGTCAAAGGAAGTAATTTCGATAAAAGTAACATCAATGATGTCAGAGAGCAAAATGATCATGTAAACCTGTAAGTAACAGAAATTGTGAGAAGAAATTCACAAATGAGCAAAATGAGATTGAAACTATTGTGTTTCAAATGGTATGATGTTTGTCCTTGAGTGCTACTAGACGTGCAACTAATCAGAGTACTGCAGTGTTGTCCTATGGCATTCCTCTTTCAGCTCAAATAGTTTTCCTAACACAAATGAAGCACTATCACACTGTAACAATGCATTGGACATAAGCATTGTAATGGATATCATTGGTTGGTATATATGCGAGCCAAACAGTACACTTCCTACTGGCTTGTAGAATGGTGCAACGACAGAATGTGACTTCACACACTATGTGTTTATGAATCGTATGTAATCTCTATTTACTCTAGAGAGTTCAAAGCAGTATTACTCATTTGTTCTGTTTAAAAACCAGGGAAAGTGTGATCAGCTTGCAATTAAAATGAGACGAGGTATTATAAACCACCTTCCCCCTTACCACTGCCAGAACAATCCAATTGAGTTAATGTGGGCTCAAATTATGTTGCAAGCAGAAATAATACTTTTAAACCGACTGACACTGAACGACTTATTCACCAAGAAATTGACAAGGTTGCACAAGACTGGGAAAACTGCATGAGACTACTTTTGGAAAAAAAAAAAAAAAAAAAAAAAAAAAAATAGCACGTTACCAGATTCTGGAGCCTATCATCATAAACATACAACACTCGGATGATAAACAGTGACAATGACGAATTGCCTCTTAACGGAAGTGACATTCATAGCTATATGCATGCATTGTTGGATTAGAAAAATAGGTAATTCATAAACTATAATTACTTTTAAACTATATATTTAAAACATGTGTGTAATACACAAATATCCATGTTGCAATTGTGATTTGAGCAAATGCATTATTATAAAGCTTTGGAAAATTCAGTTTGCATTTCCTTACATCTAGCACCAAAAAGACTCAAGTGTGCAAGAGAGAGAGGAAAATATAAAAAGAGTGGGGGTAACAAGGTGGCAATGCAGAAGACTCTAATGTATCTGATTCGCTACAGCCAGAACTCGTCCCATTTGAAACACAAGTAAACCACATGCAAAATGAAGAGTAATGCCTTGTTGCAGCTCATAATTAACTTGCTTGCTTAAGAACTCACAGAAGAATGAGAAAATGCAAATATTGACTATATAATATTATTAACCAACTTTTTATATATATAAATATATATTAAAGACCAAGAAAAAAGATCACCATTCGAATGTGGATTTTATCATACATATGTAAGCTTTGTGAACAGAGAATTCAAATCAAATATTTTTGATTACTAATCATTCAGAATTTAATTACGTAGAAAATGAAGCTAGCTACAGTCGAGCAACAAATACTACACATATACAAATATTTGCTACAAAGGCTTCCCTGATCTTAAGAACCATGTGTTAATACTTCTTTCTAATGGAGATCGATTTCACAATGTATATACCCCTGAATAAAGAAGAATTTAATAAAGAATATAAACATATTAATACTGATATAAAAATTATTTGTGGTTGGTTTATTGACACTCGTCAATAAACCAACCACAAATAATTTTTATATTAATTTTGACGTCACTGTTACTAAATTCCTCCAAACACACATATTAATACTGCTTTAATTAATGGTTTTAATAAAGACTTTATAAAAAAGATTGAAAAATTTAAATATCAAAAACTGTTAATGTTATTTCTACCCTTAAAAAAATAAAAGACGATTATAATTTTAAAAAATTTACTTACCATACTCGGGTTCATAAACATTTTCAAATTTTTTGTAAAGAAGTTGGTATAACTTAAGTTCCTTAAAATATAGTATTAAAAATTTACTACATTTTTCTAAAAAAGATAAAATTCCTAATAATAAAAAATCTGTATTTATCAATTTAACTGTTTAGATTGTGATCAGGTTTATATTGGAAAGACGAAACGTAATTTGGAAACCAGAACGAAAGAACATTTTCGTAACATTAAGTATAAAACTGATAAATCGGCCATAGCAGATCATTTTTGATCATTTAACCATGAAATAAAGCCTGAAGTTAACTTATTAAAACAATTAAATGGTCCGATAGATTTAATAGTTTGGGAAAAGATACTTATTTTAAAAATTAAACATCGCGTAATGAATTTTGGAACACCAGCAGTTGATTGTTTTTAGGTTTGCTTCGTTTTCAGATTTTGGCAATACTGAAAAAACATATAGTAATCTGTATCCTTGACGACAAAGTGTGTGGACTGAAGACGCAAACGAATTGTTTGTGAAATCAATCTCTATTAGAAAGAAGTGTTAACACCAATTTCTTCAGATAAGTGAAGCCTTTGTAGCAAATATTTGTATTTGTGTAGTATTCGGAATTTAATTTCAAACTTAGTGACTTCTATGTCGATTTACAATGTAAACACCAATGGGACAAAATTCTGGCCCATTGGTGGCACTGATATGATCCTTGTAGTCTACAGTCATTGACAAAGTTTTTTTTTCTTTTTTTCCACTTACTCTTCGATTACAAAAGATATTTCAAAATTTTCTCATATACAGAAGAGTAAGCATGAGTGTCTCTAATTAAGACATCAAATGTTTAGATAATTAGCCTCAATTCGTTGTTCAAAAGCTTTTAAAATTACTAACTTAAATACTTCTGAGTTTTTCTGCTGTGATTCAGACATCTTCAACCTTCAGAAAGTTACAAAGAACCTTCAGGTGGAAACCGCGAATGAAGCAATAAGGATTTCATCATTACCACAGCAGGCAGTTGGATAGTAAAACCATTTCTAAGTTAACACTGTCAAATTACCCATGTATTTGTTAATGTTATCTACTTGATGCAAAGCACAGTTTACCTGAATTTTGGCTTACCCCTTTCTCCAGGACTGACATCAAATTTAAAACTTTAAATGACTTCAGATATATGAAAGTAGACAAGATTAACAACCTTGGACATCAGAAGTTAGTCCCCAATGAAACAGGTTAGCTGCTTGATTCAGAACAAATTTATTGCTCGCATGAGGTCAAATTCAGCAGTGGAGAGGGAAAGAAGAGTAAACACTCAATTCTTTATATACTCACGAGACATTGATAACATTTTGTCTGCTGTAATACAAAAGCAAAAATGCTATAAGCATTTTGTACAAATTAATGCACATTTTAATAACCTATTCTTGTATGGGACACAGTAAATATTTCAGGTTTTATAAACATGTTGAACTTAAATCATCTCTCTTCCAATAGGTATAGGGATAGAACTAAAATGAAAGAAATAGGAATGGGAGACATTTGGGAGAAGGGAGTGGGAAATGGAGGTTTTTGGAAGATGGTGAGAAATAGGATAGAGGACATAGTGAGACATATGGGGGAGCTTAGAAAGTAAAAAAAATCATTGGGATTGTATAGAGTATTAAAAAGGGAGTGGGGAAGAAAGGAATATGTGAATCAGTGCAATAATGGGGAAGAAGGGCTGGAATGGATGAGGACAGTAACAATTTCTGAAGAGGCTAAGGGGGAGATAAAAGGGGTATGTAAGCTATGTGGGGTAGAAGATGATTGACGGCATGGAAATAGTGGAATGGAGAAATAAAGTATGGGAAAAAAGGTAAAAAAAAATGGGCATGAGAATGCTGACAGGAAAAGGGGAAAAGAAAAATAAGACCATGGATAGAAAAAAAAGAAGTATTTCAGAAAGTGGAGTGCCATTGTTACTAAAATTAGGCAAGTGAGTCAACCTTGTATATACTTTTCTCCACTTACAAGTTTTTTTATGAAGACTAGTTTCTGGGGACTTCTCCCCTATCGTCAAATGACACTAAACAACACTTTTAAATTTTTCCGGAACATGTTTCTGAGGCTTTGCCTCTATCATCAGCCAGCCCTCGACTGATGATAGAGGCAAAGCCTTAGAAACATGTTCTGGAAAAATTTAAAAGTGTTGTTTAGTGTCATTAATCGACTCTCTTTAAAGTTAATTTATCATAACAACACTGTTTTCAACACTTCCAAGAAAGGAAATGACTAATTTGCCTAGGCTATAGAAATATTGTAAATTAAGTAAAATGGAAATAAAGGTACATTCATTCTTTCAATAGGTTTTGTAGCTTATTCATAATCTTGTTTATAATCTTTAAAGTGGAACAGAAAAAAAAAAAAAAAAAAAAAAAAAAAACACAAGAAACATAACTATACATAAAGAATTAGTAAATCAAACATCGCTTCAAGGTATTATTTGAAGGTGGCTGCTAACAAGAATAAATGCCAAAACAGTCTTTCTGTTTTACTAAGTGAAGCTATGTGTAAATATAGTGTAATTCATTCCAAATTCAATATGAAAACTTCATTTTTATTAGTGCCTCTGATTTCATTATAAAAAACACTTGTATTTATTCTGATGTGGTTCAGACATCTTCAGCCTTCAGAAAGTTACATTGAACCTTCAGGTGGAAACCGCGAATGAAGCTATGAAGTTTTTCATCACTACCACAGCAGAACATTGAATAACAAATTCCATTCATGTGGGCAAATGCTCATGAAATTAATCTTGCAAAAACAAGATAGAGGTATTGCCATCAACTTCTTAAGATAAGTGGATAATATTTACTAAATATTTTTATTTGTATAATATAAATACATATTAATAATTAAGCTTATTAAAATAACATAGTAAATAGTGAGTGTAACAAAACTAGCATATTTTAAGATCTGATGGTGAATAAAATCGATTCAAGCTCAACTTCAAGGGTAGACGGCCAATGAGCTTTGTCGTAAATTGGATAATGCAGCTTTGGTAATGTTGCCCTACAGTAAGTTGGATGACACGCACTTACCTGAAATGATCCATAATGTAGGATAGTAAAATGAACACATTAGTGAAAGACAAATGATCGTTGGTAGAGAGAACGGAAGTCCATTTAAACAATATAGAGTGCAAAATGCATGAAGATGTTAGAAGAGAAAGCCTGGGAAGTTATGATTAGAGTTGAATTCAAGCAACAGGAAACATACTGAAGAGCAGCCTAAATTATTTGGAAACAAAAGTTCCTAATCTTCACATTTGCGCTGTAGATTACTTGTAGGCTTATGTGTTTACGGAGAAATATATTTTCTGACGTCACAGAAGTTTGCAGTTTTCACTGAAGGGGCATAAAATAACATGATTTCTAACAATTGCATCTATAATGTGCAGCAAACCTGCAAAGGTGAAGTGGAATTACCCTTAATTTTCTAAACATTCGCATACAATGGGCATTCAACTTCTGGAATTTTGATCCTGACTACCAAGTCCAAGAACTGCTTGATGTTTTGTTTAGTCAGAGTAAACACGATACCCTTACTTACAGTGAATGAAACATATCTACAGTCTGCACAGAAATTGTCCTGCATCTGGATGAATTGTCAAAGAGAAATGAAAATACTATATTTTATATTTGTTATATTTATAACATGACCATCATCAAACTAAGTGACTAGGTATTACAGAGAGCTGGGAAATTATTGCAAATATCCAAGACTTTATAAAGATGCAAAGCTGAAGGAAGGAAGGAAGGAATGAATGAAGATGTGCAGCATATAACCAGTGTTGGGATATTTGACAGACTGCCCCACACTCCAGCTTGCAGTGACTGACCACCTGCTAACCTAATATGTAGCAGCTTAACCTCCGCACCTTAGTGCAATAAAAGATATGACCAAGCAGCTGTACATTAATCAGCTATAACTTCATGAAATGTCAGTATAAAACACTTTCAGGCATAGCAATTGCAATTTGGATACAGCATAATCCATATCTTGAGTTCTATTGTATGCTCTCAAGCAGATACGAAATACAAAAGGTTTCTTCTAATAATGAAATGATCCTGAAACCCCCTCTATGTGTATCATAGGCATCATGCTTTACCCACATTATATGCAGTACCACATTCCCATTTTTTCCTTACCCTTGCTCTTTGAGATCAATATAATCTTAAGCCATTAAAATATATACAAATGTAACAGTTTGGAACAGGTTTCAAATCAAAGAATTAAGTACTTAAGAGAGGAAAAATGCAAGATAAACATATAATACATATATATTATATAAATTTAAATATACACAATATTAGCTGAACATCGGTTACGTTTGCAGTACCTCATTTACCATACACATACTGTAAACCACTCAATAACGCAATTAACCTCACTGTTCAAAAACTTCCAATTATTGAATGCATACAATATTTCAACATGTTTGTGTTTAGGTTTGAGAAAAAAGAAATTATATATGTATATGCATAATTAAATATAAAATATAGTTTAGTGAAAAGTGGGGAGAGCAAAATAAGTTAACAGCAGTGAAGTAATGAAAAAGATTACTGTGCAATTCTTTCCATTTCATTTACTGTATATTCATTTCGCATCACAAAATGAAAAACAAAATTATTTAAATAAAAAAGCAGTTTTTAATAAACCAGGTATTTAAAACGGGCTAAAAAGTACAAAAATATTTCTCCAAACTCCATACAGTTGTTGCTATAATATGAAATTGTTAAGTGCAAGGTTTAACTGCTTCAGCAATGGTCATTTAAACTCTGCATGGGCCAGAAACAAATACCCAATAAACAGCACAACATATTTTTTAAAAGCTATAAAAATGCTTCATAAATATATATTCCTATCTTCCCATTTATTAAGTCATTTTAATAAAACAAACTGGTATGTAGCTATTAAAGCCAGTATACATCTATGGTATCGAAGTAGAGACTGCATTAACAACTCATTGAAATTTCACTATTTTGTTTCACTGTAGCATACGTCTTCCACATGTCGAATGCAGCTAATTTGTTAGTCATCTCTTTTGTGCATAGGATAATTACATATTAGCTACATAAGTGAAGTGTTCTCCAGTTCAAGGTTTTATGGTACAACATGATAAAAACTGAATATATTAGTAATACACAGGCTGCAAAGAAAGCGAATATCTTGTCAGCATCTGTATGTACACTTTTATTATTTCCCAACTGTGATGGTTATTTCATATTTTTTGAAGTATTTGGAAATTTATTCTAAATTGTTCTGGAAAAAGTGATACACAAAATAGGGAATGTGAAATAGGGTAGGCCACAGAATGATACAACTTACGTAATAATTTCCCTATTGGTTATTACAATAATGTAATTATGTAATGTGATGTGGACCAATAGAATAGAAGTAATTTAGATCTTCTAGAAATACCATGCACAGAGAATCCAGAATATTCAAATAGTTTGACGTCATTCTGCACAAGATCATCCGAGTAAGACATGTTTCCTTTGGTGTCATTCTACAAGTCTGCTGAAACTTATAGCTCAATGATGAAACAATCATTTTATGAAAGGACAGAATCTACACAATTTAAAATTGTAACACAATATATTAATGATTTTGCTGAATAAATTCCAAGATTTTTAAAGGAGAAGAATTGTTATTTTCAACCATAACAGCATAAAATAATTCTCACTCCGATTCTACGGCCAGAGATAAGACTCATTGCTCCAGAGCACCAAGGTATCTACAAGGATTCCTCTAAATCATCACCAAAGGTGAGAGTAATTAATCATTTACCATCCCTCACGCCTTTTGCACAAACAATTGTTTTAGCTAAGGCACATTTGAAATCGTTAAATCTCAGTGCTAATATTGGCTTCAACTAGTAATGTAGCAAATAAATTAGCTTGCATAGATTGTGTATGGGCTACTGAAATTACTTCAACAAATGGGACGATTTACTGCTGTTTGACAGTGGCTTAGATATTGGCAAGTTTTAATATTTTGAGGGTGGGGGTGAATAAAGGTAACAGTGAGCAAGAAAATGACCCTCTGTTTTCAGGTGCTTCTGAAGAATCAACTTTGTAAAGCAGTCAAAATAGACAAATAGACATACCTTCATGAACATCGCCTCCGTTGTACAACCACAGACAGCTAATTTCTGACAACCAATAGACATTTTCATAAAATTGTTTTTACCACTGACTTAGTGTCATTGTTACAGAAACAAATAAGTATGTGAGTGGAGGAAAGGTAGACCTGACCTCTAAAGGCAATTTAGGGCCTAAGAGAAATTCAGCAGTGGAGATTTACAGACTACTAGGTCTAATTATGCTCATGGGTGTTATTTGTAAACCTAGTTTAGACCTGGTCTACAGATGACATGCTAGCTACTCCAGTTTTTTGGGAAATGAATGTCAAATAACATGTTTACTTCCATTTCACGGTTCCTTCATTTTACCTGCAGAGAAGATATAAATAATAAACCACTCAAAATCAGGCCAGTTTTTCATTACATTTCAGAATTCAAAGAGAATTATGTGCCTAGTACAAAGATTGCTGTTGATGACAAGCTTGATACTGACATTTCAGTAAGTTAGTTGATGGAAATTAATCCTTCAAATAATCTATCCAAAAAATATTAGCAAGTTCAGTTTTTGCTAAAATGAAAAAGTGCAATATTGTTTGATGATTCGTTTTTTACTATTAGATGGGAAAACTTGTGAGGAGATAAAAACAAAATTGGATGCTTTTATGGAGACCTTTCTCCTATAACAGATATTGGTATAATGAATTTAAACATGGTCGTACTTCCTTTTTTGATGAGAAGCACCTAGGATGACCTGCAGATTTGGTTATCGAGGAAGACATTGAAATGATTCCCTCTGACCATCGTACGGAAGTTCAGAAATGGCAGAGGCCATAGGTGAATCAACGGGAATGGTAATTCATATTTTGCACAGTTAGTTGGAGATGAGAAAGCTTTCAGTCCAATGGGTGCTGTATTTGCTCACAGTGAACAAGTGGGTGTGGCTTTCAACTTTGAAGTTGTGTCTGGAGCTGTTTAAGCAAAATATGAAGGACCTTTTGCATAGAGTAGTCACTGTTGACCCCTAGATTCATCATTATACTCAAGAACCCAAGCAACAATCAAAACAATGGGTTACTTCTGGAGAATCTGCTCCAAAGAAGGCAGGAGGTCCCACAGACTGGAAAAGTGATGGCATCAATTTTTTGAAATGTGAAGGGTGTCACGGACTTCTTGAAAAAATGAAAAACGATTATTGGAGCGTACAGCAGTGTTGGCCCAATTCGACAAGAATTGGATGGAGACATTTCCCATATGGTGAAGAAGAAAGTTCTGTTTCACCATGATAATGCCCCAGCACATTCATCCAGAGTTGCTGGCATCAAAATGCATGAATTGCATTATGAATTGTTGCCACATCCTCCATTTTTTCCTGTTGACAACCATGAAGAAATGGCTCACAGGAACAAAATATGGATCAAATGAGGTCATCATGGAAAAAGTGTATTTTGAAGAGCTTGACGATTCTTATTTTTTGGAGGGGTTACAAAAAATAGAGTTGGGAGAAGTTTATATACCTAAAAGGCAACTACATTGAGAAATACTTAAAAAATTGGTGTCATCATTCCTAACATGGGTACTTACTGAACGGGCCTCGTACACTGGTGAAGGAACTGATAACACTGGAGACAAAGATTTGGGATTATCTGGCTCCACAGCCAGATGAAGCACCTGATGGAACGTTATTTGATCAAGTTGGGACTGTGTACTTAGATAATTGGTACAGGTCCCCTAAATTATTCATGGTCTTATACAAAAGAAAAACAAATTCAATTGAAACTGTATGTTCAAATCACATTGGTTTGCCAAAAGATGTGAATACAAAGGCTGTATGTAAGCAGAGGAGAAATGCACGTGCCTCAGCTCCCACCTTTGATCTATGTTGCTTGTCAAGACAGGAGGGTAGTTACAGCTTTTATCCAATTGCAGCTTTAAGTTTTTGATAACTGACACCAAAATAGATGCTCATAACAAAATGTCAATTTCCAAGACCATTATACAGGAATATAATATGCACATGGGTAGTGTAGATCTAGATCAGATGTTGCAAGCATATCCCTCTTTATGATCACGTTCAAGAGGTCCCGAGTTCGAATCTCGGTCAGGGTGAGTTACCTAGATAAGATTTTTCCAGGGTTTTCCCTTATCCTTCAAGACGAATGTCGGGTAACTAAGCTCCATTGACCCTGGACTCATTTGAGCATCATTTAACCCAATTCATTCACCATCCGATATAACGTTGGGGCGGATGTAAATTTAAAAAGGCCTCTATATGATAAACCGTTAAATGGTGTAAAAAAGTATTTTTGCAGCAGTTGGATATAACCATATACAAGCGTTGAACAATTTGGAGAGTTCCAAACCACGCAAGACAATGACCTACCTGGACTTCCACATATCAATAGCTCGCAGCCTAATTGAGCACTAAAGTCAGTGGCCTTTTCATACTGAGGGTAAGAAATCCACAACCCCAGCACTCCTCAGACTGAAGAAAAACACTTTTCTAAAAGGATACCACCCACAGCAAAAATGTTGCATCCATTTTGAAAATGTTTGCTGCAAAAAGGGTGTTTGAAAGGAAATCAATATCATTTGCCGTGAATGTGAAGGTTTTCCTTTGTGTGTTTATCCATGTTTTGTTCAAGAAGAAACCTTTTAAAGGTAAGCTTTTACCGCTTAAGTTACTTAAATGTATTGTAAAAGAGAAGATTAATATATTTAGTGCTCAGTAAGCATTAAATGATGTTATACATAGTACATCAATAGATGTCTATTGTTTCTCCTTAATTATGCTATGGATGTCATAACATCTGCGAAAGGTTTAAAAGCCTTTCAACAGGTGGGTCATCTATGACCAAAGAGATTGTGGATTTTTAATACTCGTGAAAATATAAGATTTGAAATGAAAAATATGGAATGTATGCAATAAATAAGATTCCTTAACAGTTTACCTATCATTACTCATCTTACTGTGTTGAAAAGGATATGAATTGCTGTGCAAATTTTCTAAATGACAGTTACTCCCTTAACCCAAGATTATTAGCTATTGTGTGTGCCTCTCATTTTTTATTTTAAATCTAACACATATTTTTATAGCTATTATCACAAATTTTCAGGACAATTTGTATGCTGTTAGGAATCTAGGGGGTTATACATTTTATTGGGGTTGGAAAATATTTTATACTTTTTAGTCCATTTTAAAATGTACATTTAATTTTATATGAATAATTATATTTATGTAAATTTTTATGTACTAACCTGAGTTATGTACTTGACAAGAACGGTCATAAGTGCATTTATGAATCCTGGATTTGTATGATGTGATGGATCCAAGTTTTCTTTTATCCATTTGTAGAACTGGGTTGGGTTAGGATCTGCCTGAAGCTGTTTCCACAACTCAGACTGGATCCTCAACAACGGGAACAAGAAGGTGAGTCCACGATCTTCAAGTATCTCTGATAAGCGATCCTTGGTTCGATCTACTTCAGGCAGCATATTTAAAAGGTTCACCTGGACAAAAAATAAAGGAAGAAATGTAACTCCTAAAGCATTTTTTGCAGAATCGTACTAAATATGATTGAACTAGTAATATCCACAATTCCTCCAATTATTGTAGTAATGTCAGAATCTAGGTAGACAGTATACACATGAGGATCAATTCACCCAAGATCAGTTGATATCCTACTGATAATAGAGAAAACTGGCTTTTAGAACATGTTCCCAGAAATATAATGTGAATGTTTTGTGTTCATTAACTCAATTTCTACTTCTAAATACTTTCAAACTTTTTTCTGCTGTAATTCAGACATCTTCAGCCTTCAGAAAGTTACAAAGAACCTTCAGGTGGAAACCGCGAATGAAGTTATGAAGACTTTCATCATTATCACAGCAGATGATTGGAAAACAAAGCTCACCCAATGTGCAATTCCTTTCTTGGAAGTGTTGAAAACAGTGTTATGATAAATTAACTTTAAAGAGAGTCGATTAAAGACACTAGACAACACTTTTAAATTTTTCCGGAACATGTTTCAGAGGCTTTGCCTCTATCATCGGCCGGCTCTCGACTGGTTCTCGTTGGTGTAGCTGACGATACCTTGTCACAGGTCTCCTCTGGTGGCGGCTCTAGGAACTTGCTGAACAAATCCTTCTGGGGGATGTCGAAATTGAATACTTTGTTCCTATTTTTTGAAATGAAGATTTGTTCCCATGTGGATAGTTCTTGTTTTCCTGATGTATGTTTCAGTAGTTTTGGTTCTGGATTTATGTTGTGGTTTTTTTCCCAAAAATGTGTGGCAACTGCTGATTTTTCTAATTGTTTATATTTTATGTTTCTAAAGTGTTCCTTTGCTCTTGTTTCTAAATTTCTTTTTGTTTTTCCAATATAAATTTAACTACAGTCATTGCATTCAATTTGATATATACCAGATTTTTTGTTAGATGGAATGGCATCTTTGATGTTTGAGCAAATTAGGTTTTTTAAGGAGAAATGGTTGACTGGTGCTAGTTGAATATTTTGTTTTTTGAAGACTTTTTTGAATTTATCATAGGCCCATGGATGGTAAGTGAATTTTTTGAAAATCATATTAGTTTCTGTAGATGAGAGAGTTGTGGTTTCCTTTAGTAGCTTCTTCTTTTTTGCTAAGCTCACTTTTTTGTCCACTAATGATTTGGGAAAGTTATTTTTTTGTGCTATTTCAATTATTTTGTTGTATTCTGTTTTGTATTCTTCTGCTGTGAGAGGGATGTTTACCAGTCTGTGTGCTAAACTATTGAAGATTGCCTGTTTGTGGGATCTTGGGTTGTAGCCATTAGCTTTTATGTAGTTGTCTGTGTTGGTTTTCTGTAAATGCCAAAGTTTAGTCTGTTTTTATTCCTCATTATTTTTAGATCCAAAAATGGTAAATGCTCATCTTTTTCTATTTCTACAGTGAATTTGATGCTTTTTTTCTTGGATATTTAAAAGTTTTAGTGCATCACTGATGTGTCTTTTTGGTACTATTGCAAAGATGTCATCTACATATCGTTGCCAGAGTTTGAACATCCAAGGGAAACCTTTGTTGATCCTTATTTCTACTGCACTCATGTACAGATCGGCCAGGAAGGGTGATAGTGGGTTGCCCATTGCTAACCCTGAAGTTTGGTGATAGTATTTTGTTTGAAACTGGAAGAAATTTTGTTCTATGCATAATTTGGTTAGTTCAATGTAGTCTGAAATTTCAGATGATGCTAACTGACAATGAATATGAAACCATTAACAAAAATCCTCTAAAAACTTGCATACAGTCATTTGAAAAAACAATAGCAAAATCAAGCATAATACCAAACAAATATGCAGTTAAACCGGATAACCCCACCTTACCTAGACTTTATGGCTTACCCAAAATACACAAACCATCCATAACAATGATACCTATAGTTAGCAGTATAAATTCACCAACATACAAACTTGCAAAGTGGCTAACAAACAAATTCAATTCATTTCCAAAATTCGACAGCCTAAGCATCAAAAACACCTATGAACTTATAGAACACATTAAGGATACTGAACTAAAAGAAGAGGACACACTAGTCTCATTTGATGTTAAATCACTGTTTCCCAGCATACCAGTTAATCAACTCCCACCGTTGATAGAAAAATGGCTCAAATCACTTGGAATGGCATCATCTGAAATTTCAGACTACATTGAACTAACCAAATTATGCATAAAACAAAATTTCTTCCAGTTTCAAACAAAATACTATCACCAAACTTCAGGGTTAGCAATGGGCAACCCACTATCACCCTTCCTGGCCGATCTGTACATGAGTGCAGTAGAAATAAGGATCAACAAAGGTTTCCCTTGGATGTTCAAACTCTGGCAACGATATGTAGATGACATCTTTGCAATAGTACCAACAAAACACATCAGTGATGCACTAAAACTTTTAAATATCCAAGAAAAAAGCATCAAATTCACTGCAGAAATAGAAAAAGATGAGCATTTACCATTTTTGGATCTAAAAATGAGGAATAAAAACAGACTAAACTTTGGCATTTACAGAAAACCAACACAGACAACTACATAAAAGCTAATGGCTACAACCCAAGATCCCACAAACAGGCAATCTTCAATAGTTTAGCACACAGACTGGTAAACATCCCTCTCACAGCAGAAGAATACAAAACAGAATACAACAAAATAATTGAAATAGCACAAAAAAATAACTTTCCCAAATCATTAGTGGACAAAAAAGTGAGCTTAGCAAAAAAGAAGAAGCTACTAAAGGAAACCACAACTCTCTCATCTACAGAAACTAATATGATTTTCAAAAAATTCACTTACCATCCATGGGCCTATGATAAATTCAAAAAAGTCTTCAAAAAACAAAATATTCAACTAGCACCAGTCAACCATTTCTCCTTAAAAAACCTAATTTGCTCAAACATCAAAGATGCCATTCCATCTAACAAAAAATCTGGTATATATCAAATTGAATGCAATGACTGTAGTTAAATTTATATTGGAAAAACAAAAAGAAATTTAGAAACAAGAGCAAAGGAACACTTTAGAAACATAAAATATAAACAATTAGAAAAATCAGCAGTTGCCACACATTTTTGGGAAAAAAACCACAACATAAATCCAGAACCAAAACTACTGAAACATACATCAGGAAAACAAGAACTATCCACATGGGAACAAATCTTCATTTCAAAAAATAGGAACAAAGTATTCAATTTCGACATCCCCCAGAAGGATTTGTTCAGCAAGTTCCTAGAGCTGCCACCAGAGGAGACCTGTGACAAGGTATCGTCAGCTACACCAACGAGAACCAGTCGAGAGCCGGCCGATGATAGAGGCAAAGCCTCTGAAACATGTTCCGGAAAAATTTAAAAGTAAGTGTTGTCTAGTGTCTTTAATCGACTCTCTTTGAAGTTAACTCACCCAATGTGTTAATTATGTAGAATGGAATACTTCATTCTTTAAACTGTACAAAATTCACATAATTTGTCACATCCTTAAGTTACTTCTCATTTCTTCCCCTTGAATTTAATACTCTAGTTGTAATATATAATAGAAAGTCTAGTTACTCATATGTTATTTTTAACATGTCTATCCTTTTTCACTATTTTCTCTGCTTTGCTTCACATTTCTTATAACCACTTTAACCTTATTTTTCCTAAACATTTCCTGCTTTCTCTATCTAAACATCTGATAAGTTAAAGATCTTCCTAACCTCTAGCTCAATTGGAAAATCTTTTCATTTCTCTAGTATTAATTTATCTCTCCTTTTTCATCATTGCATTCCAGAATATAACACCAATCATAACTCAATCTATTACATTTAGTGCATCTCACCGCCCCCTTCCTTTCCTAACCACTAAAATTCATTATATCTATCCTTGCCCATGCATACCCCATTCTAGCTTCTTAGTTACTATAATCTATAGTAACTGTTTACCATAATGACCTTTTTTCCATTAAAACTGCTTAGAATTTCTTACTTATTAATATTCTTGACTCTTGATCTCATTTCTTTCCAGAAACCCTTACTTTCATTTCTTCCTATCCATGTTTCTTTCCTACATTCCTATTTCTTCCAATGTTATCTGAGCTTATGTGACCAAGCTTCTTCTTTCTCCATTTTCTCCTATACATATATGCTTTATTTTAGTATATCATTTTCTTCTATAAGGCATATGGTATTAGAAGGCGGAGCACAAGAGGGCTCACCTAGAGCAACTGTCCTATCATAGACATGTAGCATTGTCTAGTTTGGAATGCACAGCACAAGCGTGAGCAGCAGAGATTTCTCTTTTTCATGCACCCAAAATTACTAGAAATTCTACATTCTAATATTCCTTGGTGTCTGCGACCAAGAATTTTTGAGGCAGCCTGTAGAAAGGCCATTTTTCTACAATGTATGGTTCTCGAGTTATCGCTTCGAGAATAAACTGACTCCCGCGTTGATGCTTATGTATGCAACTTCCAATGTCGCCTGTGTGTTTTATTCCTTTTCAATATGCAGTTACAGAGTAAGACATGAAGTGTCGTTAGGAGCTGCACATATTTCATAACTATTTGTTGGGTTTTTTGATACTTCGTCACTTATATTTTTATATTTTTGAGGGAACAGTTTCAGAAGCCATCCACTCCATTATCAACCTCTTTCTAACTGTTGCCATCTGCTCTCCTCTCTCTGGAGGTGGAACTATGAACTTCTTTGTCAAAACTATATCTATCTACCGACAGGATTTTAATGTTCATTACTCAGTCCTTATTTTTCCATATGAATTTGTTCTCCCATGTCAGTTTATTTTCAGTTTATTTTTATTCACATGGAAAAATAAGGAACAAATAATGAACTTTGAAATCCCACCAGTATGGCGATGGCTTTCAAAACTAGTCCCTCAAAAATAAACTGTGACAAAGTATCAAAAAACCAACAAATAATTTTTTTTTTCAATTTTGACACCATTGTGCTAAATTCCTCCAATCACGCATAAATTCAGAATTTAGTTATAAATATTCGAGAAACTTGATTCTGAATTAAGGGAGGATGAAGAAGAAGACCAGGAGGATTACAAGCTTAAGCAACTCCTTTACAGTAAGTGGATTTAAAAAATCCAGGTATGTTATTTTCAGTAAACAAGTACTTTAATAGTGAGTGTTACAATTTATAATGCTATCATTATCCTTTGATGCGTAAGTCTACCTTCTGACAATATGTGACACAACTAATGTTATTTTCCTGATTCCCTCCCCATAACTCTGGCACACACTTGGCAGCAGTGCAGCCACCGTGTGCATGCATTGGTTCAGCTTATTTGCCTTCTAAAACCGTACACTGTATAAAAAAGATGTTCTGAACCAGTATCTGATCACTATTTTCTGTCTTAATCCCACACTAGCTAGTTCTGCTCATTTGATGAACTTTTTGGTAGACCCAGGATTATTCTGCAGAAATTTCTATGTACTGCATCTACATTTTCCTAACCTATTTCCAGCCTCAAGATCTCTACTACTTCTACTGCTCTGAGTACTTTCTAGCCACGTAATTTGCACTTCTGGTATTTTGGCTTACATATGCTCTGAATTTCCAATTTGCTGATCAGGGAGTTATGCTCAAAATAAATACTATTGAAAACAGACCGATATAGTTCAAGAGAAGTGGTGTTGTATTAGATGTTAAGGTATGTTTTTTGTCTAACTCAAACCATTTTGTATAATACCATGAAAGACAATAGTTGTTTTTTTTTTTTGGGGGGGGGGGGGGGGGTAATTTAACTGAGTTAAATTTAAAGGGAGTTGATTAATGACACTAAACAACACTTACTTTTAGTGTCATTAATCGACTCTCTTTAAATCTAATTTATTATAACACTGTTTTCAACACTTCCAAGAAAGGAATTGTAATTTAACTGAGGTTAAGAAATGGTTAATCATATCTATATATTACATATCATTATATGCCATCATTTTGAGAATGAAGGCTGAGAAATAACTGTCCAGTAACAAACATGAGTTCGAAGCTCAATTAAATTATCTAAAAAGAATTATAGCAACAGAGGAATACAATAAAACTAATTCAGTACAAAACTGGTGCTTTCTGTGGCGTGTGTTTAATTTCAGGGAAGATTAATTTATTTAATATTGAAGTTCTCACCTAATTTCCTATTAAAAAAAAAATTGTGTAATTTCAGTTGCAATTCGTGGCACTTACTTTGCTATCATTGAAGAGCTGAGTCAATCGAGCCTTTCCCTGTGTTTTGTGGAGTTGTTGTAAGATCAACATAAACAATGGATAATGAGCTCCATTCTCTGTCACTTCCGAAATGTCCACCAGAGTGGCAAGTTCTTCAGAAACAGCATGGGCTGCAAAACCTGAAACAAATAAGTCTCCTATCAATTATTCACTTAATTACCATAAGGACTGGTAGTTTTACAATGAAATGTAATTCAGACGTCTTCTGCCTTCAGAAAGTTTAAAAAACTTTCAGGTGGAAACCGCGAATGAAGATTAGAAGATTTTCATCATAGTTGTTACTTGTATTTTCATAAAATATATAAAAATTAAAATATTTTATTTCAATAAATATTGAAAATTTATTTTCAATAAATTGGAAATGATTTACAACAGTAGTTTTTTGAACCTGATTTATTATTGGACATGAATCAATGGGATTCCTCAATATATTCCCCATTGATGCCAATATATCGGTGCCACCTTCCTGGGAACTTCATTATTGCATCATGGAACAATTGTTTGGGTTACTATATGCCCTCTTATAGACAGCTGCCTGCAATTCTTTGTTGTTGGCAAACATTTTCCCTTGCAGTATGTGATTCATGCTTTCATGCTGCTGAAGAGAGCATAATCAAATGAAGCAAGATCTGGTGAATATTGTGACGCAGACGGCAAACTCGCGTTGCAGATCGATAATGCGGACTGGCGGTGGTGGCGGGGGGGGGGATGCAAGGGGTGGCACCTCCTCCTACCGCGCGAAGGTGCACGAAGGCTCCAGAATGATTTCCCCCTCCATAATGGAAGAATCGAGAGGTTTCGGGGCGATCGATACAAGCGAGGCGACGGTTAGTTGAGTGGAGGACGTCGCGGTGTGCGGACGTGTAGTGAGTTGAGTGAGTGACCGTGAGCCGGGCGGACGTGTAGTTGAGTTGAGCGGATGGGTAAAGACGAACTGGCAAGGTTGAATGGTGTAAATTAAATTGTAATTGTGTACATTAAACTGTAATTGGAATAAGGTGGAAATAAAGAACATTTTTGAGTGGTGAAATTGGACTTTTCATTTCACGAGCCCACAAAGTCACAATATGGTGGTTGTGACTAGTGATACCAAGTTTGCAGTCATATTGCTAGAGTGTAGCTGCGCATTGTTATGCTGGAGGAGCACTCCCTTGGACCACTTTCCCTTTCATCATTGCTGAATCCTTCTGAGTCATGTAAGGGAGTCACTGTACACCCTGCTGTTGACAGTCGTACATCTGGAAGACAGTCCACCAGCTATAGGCCACAAGTGTCCCATAGGACAGAAATCATCTGCTTACCTGCAGATGGAGCATAACAGAATTTGTTGGACCCATTGCACGGATTGGATTTTCTTCTCTGGCATTTGGTAGGGACAATTTGAAACAAGTTTCTCAAAACAATCTGGATCACCATTGTTCATTTCCAATAGTCGACACTTCAACACGGTTCTCCTTCTGGGCCTGTGTAAAGTCCTGCACAACCCAATGTGCATACACCTTCATAGCCAAATCGTCATGAACACTGGTGTGCAGGGTTGTGCAGTCAAAACCTGTCCGATTCCACTTAATCAAAGAACTATATATATCAGTTGTAATAGATTCAGACACAACCTCAAAGTTCCTCGGAGATTGTGATGTTGATGGACAACTAGTACTCACATTCTTGGTTGCGGATTACCTTCCACTGGCAAACCCAACGATCCAGCTGTAAACGGTCGCCTGTGCACAAGCTTCTTGGCCACAAACCATGTTTACACGTTTGCAAATATATGCTGTTTTGACTCCTTCCTTTCACAAAAACCATGCAGCCTATCTTTGTGATAGTCACCTTCCATCTTGTCCATGGATTTCCTTTCCCTATGCATTGCACTTATAAATGCTATCTAGCATTTGCATGGTGTACTTGTATCAGCTTATAGTCCTACAAGAAGACGTTCTCATAGATAGAATAAAAATATTTAATGTTTAAAATGGTTATCTACAGGAAGGGAGAAGATTGTATCTAACACACAGGAATTGACAAGAGATTGACAAGTATTTTTAAACAATTTTTAAAGAGTTGCATATTTTGCTATACGATCCATGTCCATTTAAACTTGATCAGAGCACAAACAATTTGGTTATTACAGTTTACCATCTTATGAAAATTTTGCCCAAGCAGTTCTGTCCAATAATAGTCGAAACATAGCAGCGGCATTGTGAGGTAAATCAGAAAAGTCAATGCGTACTCTAAAGTTTCTTCAAATGAAAGACTATTAGGTTCTGGGGACTTACATTTTTTAATTCACTGCGTTCTGCAAGTTTCTTCAACTGAAATATTTTAAATCTAAATTATTTTTTATAATTTCTTTTATTGAGTCATAGCAAAACTTACGAGGGTCGTTTGATAAGTGTGGTAAATTTCCATGAAAGGATGGAAATGTTTTGTTGCAACTTTGTGGCTGGTAAGCTTAATTATACAAAAGATTGTACAGAAAATTTGTATGTACTACAATATACAGTTCACTATTATTAAATTTTAGATGAGTCGTATTTCTTACACATCTGCTTCACTTTCGTACCTATTTTGAGGACATGTTTCGCAAATCTTGTTTCGCAAATCTTCGTTTGCATGCAAACGAAGATTTGCGAAACATGTCCTCAAAATAGGTACGAAAGTGAAGCAGATGTGTAAGAAATACGACTCATCTAAAATTTAATAATTTTTCGCTTCACTGTGGTGTTCCAATACAGTTAAATCTCGATATACAGTTCACTGTTGACAGCCATCATAACTGGTCAGTGTGATAGCTGCAATTGAAAATGGAAAAAACAGTTTTGTGCTGTTATTAAACATTTTCATTTGAAGGGCTGACTGCAGCACAAGTCAAAACTGAATTGGATAAAGTTCATGCGGACTCTGCACCAACAATGAAGACCATTTACCTTTTGGATCAATGAATTTAAATATGGTTGTAGAAGCACTGACGAATCGCATTCCGGTTGCCCAATTGAGGTCACCGTACAGGACAACATTGAAAAAATCCACAATCTGGTTATGCAAGACAGTCGAATCAAAATTCGTGAGATTGCTGATCCTGTAGGATCTCAACTGAGTGCAGAATATTCTGCATGAAAAATTGGCAATGAAACATCTGTGCAAGATGGGTGCCACAGTTAGTCAACAAAAAGTGCATCCAAAAGAACACTTCTACTGAATGTCTGGCGAAGTTTAATCACAATCCGCAAGATATTTTGCACCAATTTGCAACTGCAGATGAAATTTGGGTCCATCATTACACAATAGACAAAGGCTGGTGAAAGTGCACCAAAGAAGGCAAGGAACATTTTGTCAGCTGGTAAGGTGATGGCCTGTTTTTTGGGTTTCTCAAGTAATAATTCACATAGACTACTTGGAGAAAGGCAGAACCATAACTGGAGCCTATTATGCTTCATTGCTGGATTGAGTTGACTGAAAAGAGATCGAGATTGAAAGGCAAAAAGTGCTCTTTCACCAGGACAATGCACCATCTCACAAAACATCAATTGAAATGGCGAAAGGGCAAGAGTTGGGCTTTGAATGGGTTCCTCATCTACCTTATTCACCAGTCTTTGTCCCAAGTGACTTCTTTATGTTCCCAAATTTGAAAATTTAGCTTGGTGGTAAGAAATTTTCATCAAATGAAGTGATAATCACCGCCAAAGTGATTAGCCATCCAAGGAGACTATGCCAAGAAATAAGGTGAGATGTTCAAATACAAAAAATTTTTTTACCAGACTTCAAACAACCCTCATGTTTATGTTTTGGTCAACTTTGGACCCTCTTTTTGCTAACAATATAGCTTTCTCATTTCATTATATCACAATGAACTGAAATCCACTGAAAGGCAATCTAGTCTATTGAACCGTGCAGCTTGGCAAGAGGTTGATATGGCTTCAATTAGTTTTGAATTGCATAAAAATAAACATACTAACTTCTCCAAATTGTGTATTGTGCTCTCAAGATACATAAATGGATAGAGAAAATGTACAAAACTGTGCAGCTTCAAAATTAAGATATAATTACTGGGAGAATGACTTCACTGTTGACTACAGGGCATTAATGACATACATAATACAGTACAGTTCAACAGTCTTGTACTTAAAGGCCACTAACCTGCAACATGAGAGTAAATTCGTGGTATTTCTTGCTCTTTCTCAGCCATCTGTGTTACAAGTTCACGGAATGCATCCAAAAACTGAGCAGAGGTAATGAGCGATGCCTTCTTCAGTTCAACAATAAGATTTCCTGCTAGCTCTCTATCACTGTCTGAAATACAAAACAAGTCTCTATAAACTGTAATCCTTAAATAGCTGTACCCAAATATATTCTAAGATAATTTTAAAACTTTAAATTGGAATTAACTGTGTGAAGTAATGTAATAATTTTATTTATTCTATGAGCTTTTGAGCTTTGTTTTATATTTTATTACAAGGAGAACGGCTAAAAATGAAAAGTAACATTTGTGTAAACCATTGCTCATTCTGGTAGTTAGGTTGCTGGAGTGAGTGAGTGAGTGAATGAGTGAGTGAGTGTGTGGTGTTTTAGGGCCCGTCGACAACAAGGTCTTTTGGGCCCGAAGTCAACACTAAAACCTAAAAGCTACCAAACATTTAGCTAAAAAGGTAAAATATAGTAAAACACTCAACTGTTAAAAGGACATAAAAAACCATCTAAAGACTAATAATTTAAAATATCTAAAATTAATAAATATAAAACACAAGTCACACTTGTTTATTAAAACCAATTTCAGTAACAAACTGCAGTGCCTTAACCACGGCCACTGGGTCGTCACCTAAAACACCGTGCAAGTTAGTCCCCAAGCCGAAAGACTGGCAAACGCGGGCGTACTGCGGGCTAAGAATAATCTTTAATACCTAGACACTTGAGGGCATTTATAAAAATGAAGTGGCATATTCCATAGAACCATTACCAAATGAAAATGCAATAGCTTATTATAAAGAAATATGAACACTTACCACTTTTATCCAGAGTCTGCGTCATTATTGCCAACAGCACATATCGCACAAATCTTTCTGGCACTTTCTGCTCCTTGTACAAGCTAAGGGCATCTTGCAAATTTCCAGAACTTGTATATTCTTCCATCAAGGATTCTATCTTTTTCAAAACTTCTTCTTTGCTAGGACCCTGTAATTCCCACAGTTAAAAACAGCCCATATAAAATAACAAACAGCAAATACTTAATTGCACGTGCAAGAGCTGGCATAAAGTGCATATTTAAATTAGTTGAAAAAATGTTTATTAAACACACAATATGTGGATTTACACGATTCTAGAGAGAGAGAGGGGGGGGGGGGAGATTTTCTTGATGTTATTTTGAACCGAGGTCATTTGACTTGTGTTCTTACACAAAAATTTGGAAATGCCAGCATTTTCTTTGATTTAATCTATGTAACTTACTTATTTGCATAAATAAAAATTAAGTATTTCCATGTTGCAAGCTATAGCTATATTAACTGTGTATGATCTAGCTTTTGGAATAGTCTGTTTTTATAACAGGAAAGGAAAATAGGATAAAATGTGCTTAGCAGGTTTTCATTAACCTCCTACATAAGTAAGATGCCAGAATATAAATCAGAAGGAATAGTTGTATCTGATTTGTTCAGGAATCTTACACAATATTTATTCCTCTAAATGATTAAGTACTGCAATTGGACTTTTCTTTGGGTGCGCATACATGCGTGCATGCTCACATACCATTAGTAACTAGCTCAATTGGGCCTGGTGTTTAAGACATTTTTTACATGAGTTTAACTACCTACATACTAACTTCAGAAGTGAGGGAATCGAGGCAAACACTATAGATACAGAAGGAAGCTGTTAAGATAATTTGTATGTCCTGTAATCTACTGGTCTGGAATGCTACATAAGCAAAGTGCTTAGGAAGAAGTGAAGAACTGGGGTAAAAATGGAGGCAGGAGACAATAAAATGAACTTATTATCAGGACATTATAAATACCTTGATAAGGAAAGCTTATTCAAGATTGAGTCTAGAACATTCTGAATTTACCTCTAAGCTTGTGCAAAGCCATCTCTTAAATTGTTACTATATTTAGACATTATATACTCTTTTAATTTGGTAACTGATGACAAAACTTGCAGCAATGTTGTACATGTTAAGCTGGATTGCAGAATTTCAAGTTATATTTACAGGAGAAATTTCAAGCACATTTTAAATACAACAAACTTATTACATGTGAAATATTTGCAGTATTTATACAAAAGCGTTATTGCTAGTAAGAATACCTTGTCCTTTTTGCTTCCCTTATTCTTATCTAGAGAAGCCTGCTTGATGAGAATTGGTGGATCCTTATGCAATAGTGGAGGACTAGGCTTTAGTTGAGGTGGAGCCATCAATGGCTCAGGCATCAAACCAGTAGGCCGACCTACAGGATATCAAGAATACTGAATATAGTTCTTTGACATACCAAATATTTGCATTTAAAATTAAAATAAGTCTTATTTTGTTCGAGCAAAACTATATTTATAAAGGTTTTATATACAGTTAAACATGCTTTATACATAACCCAGTTATATGTAATACATATGTATGAATTGAATTCATTTATGCAACCTGTTATTTACAATATTTTTATCTACAAAACATTTCTTATTCTAGTTACATTTTTGGTGCCGTTTTCTTACTTAACCTCGCTAGCTCAGCCTACTTGACACCAAAGACTTCTAGAATTGCTGAGTAGCATAGTAATCCTATCATCTACTCTAGTTTGCTGTTTCCCCTCCTAGCATATTTTGTTTTCCACCCTTTCCTTTTCTCACCCATTTCTCTTTAGCTTTCCAAAACAAGTTCCCCATATTTGTATTTCTACTTTCATTTTTTCCCGTAACCATTTTTATGGCTAACAGCTCGTTTTGCATCTTTTCTCATTTCTTCTCCCATACTTTGTCTCCATGCTGCTAGCTCTTTACACTCTGAGAATATGAACTGCACTTACTATTTCTCCATATAATTCGCATATTTCTACCCTGCAACTTCTTAGTCCCCTTAAGAACATTGATCCTGTTCTAATCCAAGCCATTCCTTCCCTCTTCTGTCTGTTACATTAATCTATGTATCTTTCTCTTCCCCATTTTCTTTAACCTATTTCTTTTGGAAATCAACTCCTCCTTTAATTGTTGCTCTGCCTTGGTGTAATCTTAATCTTCTTCTATGAAGATTTTGTTCCTTTTAACTTTTTGGCATTACAAATGACTTCCCCATACCTTTCTTAAGGTTGTAAATTTTACTAGTATTGGCCTTGTTCTCCTACCTTTTTACCCTAATCTGAATGCATCCTCATTTCCAACCATAAACTTCCTTGCTAAGACTCCTTTCCATGACTTCGTACTCTATATCTTCTATACTTATTCTATATTCCTCCTTTACTCCAAAAATTATGCAGTTTCTTTTCCTTTGGCCTGAGTCGCACCTATTTGATACTATCCCAAGTTTCTTTCTAGATTCCTATATTTGTTGCTTCAGTTCACATCTCTTACTCAGCATCCTTTAGCCTTTTCATATTTTCATCCATCCTCTGTCCCAGGCAGTCTTGGATTTCTTTTATTAACCTCTCGATGTGTTGTAAATAAATGGGTCCTGGATTCTGTTCCACTCCACAAATCACTAATAATGTGGCAATATTGCCAACCATATTTGCCAGCTTATTTTCAACATACCTTTCTTCCTATTTTTTGTCTTCCAGAGTTTCCTATTCTCGCTCTGTACTGCTGGATTTCTACTCCATGGTGCTCTCCACTAGCTGCTCACATGTCAATTCTTACGGCAGCTCACAGCAATTTTCCATATTTATAAATATTTGCAGGTCCCAGAAAACATAATTTAGAAACATGCTAAAGGAACCTTACTTATAATGCATTTATACATATCAAATTACAATGAAATACAACAGAGTTATGTAATTAAACAACCATACAGAACACGCTATCTTAAAAAAAACACACACACACACATAAAATGCATTTTCCTGATTGGTGCTGACAAATGCACATTGAGCGAGCAGCTTTTGGCCATGGAAGCAAATGAGAAAGATGTTAACTCGTATACATTTTTTTGTGTGAAACAGCGTGATAGCAAGGAATGAGAAGTAAAGATATTTTTCAGTATATGTTTACTGTGGTACAGTAGTTTTGTTTTTCAGCTCTAAAGTTTCTTTTAATCAGCCATGGAGAAAAAAGGTAAATGCTTTATGCTAGATCAGAAAGTATAATTCATATGAGAGGTGGCACTTAATAGTTTAGTAAGCTGATATTTTACTGCGGTTATTTTTATCTCTATATACTTCTAATTACGAAACCGTCAAATCTCACAACTTACACTGTCTTATAACCTAAATCAAAACAGCTGGTTATTACTGTCAAATCTGCTCATTCAAAACTCTTGATAAAATCAAAACCTCTTAATGAGTCTGACAATAAATCTCTGCACCATCAGGTGTAGTTTTTTTTACCTCTAAAGAAAAATTCTATTCACTCATTTTACACAGTAATATACAAAATGCTTTACACTAGTATCATCAAAACCAACACAGCTGTTGTAAAATTTTTGCTAAGTGCAACACCAACCTGTTGTCATTAACGTTGGCTTTGTGCTAGCTGGTTTGAACATCATTGAAATAGAAGCAGGACGAAGTGAAACATCTTCTAAACTTGCTTGTCCTTGTTGATGAGCTAGCATCATTTTATTCTTGAATCTTGGAGGAAGTTCCTTGTTACCTGCTGCAGAAATTAACATATGCTTACAAAGAATCTTGCAAAACTGTTTTACATAAAATTAATTTGAATGTAGAAGTCATTTCCTTAGAAGAACAAAAAGAAATAGATTGAAGAAAGGAAAACCATAAAAGCTGCAAAAATCAAGAACATATTAGAGCAATTAAAATAAAACAGTTTATTAAACTTACAAAAAGGGACATTTACTACAGTAATGTCTCCTCAAATGCAACCATTGGCCTCCTTACCAACAAGATTAAGAACAGCCTCCAGCCATAATGAGGCAATTTTAACACATACTAATACACTGTTTCTTGGTACTTTTATAGTCCTACACTTATGTGGTACTTAATATTAATATGGCTATTATTCCTGAGAGGTGGTAATAGCTCATGGCGTGACAGCTCATAGAGACAAGGCCTGCCAATCTGACTGCCAGCCTCATGCCCACATACACAAGGTAGAGGTGGGCGTACATCCAACCATTATGGGGAGATGTGATTAGCATTCGGCAACCCCAGCCGGAAAGTTCACTTTCTTGACCAGAGCTGCTTACCTATCGTAAGCTCCTCAATTTCCTCACTATGCTCAGTGTGCACGGGTCCTATATGCAGGACATAAAATCTGCACTCCCAGGAGTGGGATCAAACCAGGGTTACATTCCGTGGCAGGGAACCAAAGCATGATGCCTTAGCCCACTACTTCACGGCGCAGGACGACAGATGGTAACACTGCAGGAATAACTTTTAAATGTATTAATACCTAGATGAGACACAAAAGAACTAAAAAATAAATACAAAACAATAGGGCATGCATTCCTCAGTTGTGTCCGACTTCTACCTTCAATTTGTTTTGCCACTCAACAGTTTGTTGTAAGTGCAGAGTGAAAAATTGTGATTTGCAGACAATTAGTGCCCGGTTAGTTCTCTCAGACTTTCAGGGTGGTAAGCAGGCAAATGCAAAACTGGATGTCCAAAAGATTACATTAGCATACAAACTGACAAGACAGGTATCTGTTATGGGTCCCAATAATAATGGATAATACAGTTCTTGTAATTTCACTTTCACAAGGCAAATTCCTTTCTTGCAGCCACCATTATATTTCTTACAAGGACTGTTGATTTGAATATTATGATAAAGGACATTGTCTTACCACCAATAGCCTTGGTGTTAAGCCGGTAATTTCTGAGGTTCATTTGTAAAACTCTGGAAGTTCATCTTATGATACTCTCCGGATTTAGCCACTGATTTTAATACCAACTCTTCTCAATTCTGTGCAAAAGGTTTATATTTTGGCATAATGCATATTTTGAGGAATACAGGTCCTTTTTTTTTTTTTTTTTTAGTTTTACTACAACTTGGATTATAGGGTCTCTGGAAATCATTTTATGGTACGCACATGAACTAGCATTGTAGCTGAAGCTCATACCAAAGCATGAGCTAGTGGTATAAATGTTTGCTTTTCTTTCTCTATCGCAAAGAAAGTACTCCATTTTCCTTGCATTAGCACTCAGTACAGTATGGCTTGTTTCTTGTCTCTCCATTGCTTTCTATGCACCACCACTGAAATGCATCTGTTTACTTCATAATGAACCAATTACAGCCCTTGCAGGCTCCCAAAAGTTATCAGTGGTGAATATATTATATGAAAAAATAAGTATACCCAATTAATATCGTTAGTGAAGTCTGTAGGTGTTCCACTGGACATGAATTTAAATGTAATTTAAATCATAAAATGAGACTATTTTATTTTATATAGGTTTTTTATTAAAAAATTTAGTTGTGTCCTTTAAGTTGAGCCTCTTCAAAGGATGCAACAAATATTTAAGAAAATATCCCCATCCCATGTTATTCTTTATAAGGAAAATGTTCTTTTATGTAACATTCTGAAAAATGACAATTACAGTGTCATCTTCAGTTTAAAAAAAAAATATACTGTGAACTTTCCTTTGAATAATGTTTATAACTTAAGCCTCAAGTTAACATTTGAAGTTAATTAAAAAGTCCTTAAAATGGAGCTTAAATTGAAAATTAACAGTTATCTGCTCCGGCTTAGCAACTAAGTGATGAGTTGTAATCCTCTGGCATTGTCGCCTCAAAAATGTATGCTGAGCCATGAATCAGGCAGTGACATTAATACAGGAAACAAAGATGGAGCAGCAGTGGAATGAAATGGCAGGGGAAAGCAAAGCACCCAAAGGAAACCTGCCCCATACGCTGCTTTGGTGAGAGTCAAGTGGTCTAACACCACTCAGCAACATGTGGCCAAGCCAAGTGTAAACAGTTCATACAACATCCCATACGAAAGGATACTGGCAGATGCACTTTGTAAGTAAAAAGAATACCTCTCTTTAGCCAGACTTTGTAAATTCTAAAAACTTTTAAAGTCTTAACAAAATCCTAACCCAATAGTTCATAAAAGCGCCAAAGTTTGATATAAATTACATTAATCTCGTTACAGCTCAAGAGATCAGAAAATGAATTAAAAGAACCAACCATTATTGAAGTTCTGCTGTTGCTGTTGCGAGTTGCTAGCATTATGGTTTTGCTTGTTATGATTCTGATTGAAGTTCTGGCGGTTACCAGCAGGTGCACCAGGATAGAAGTTACTTTGTTGCTGATGTGGTCGTGACTGGCTGCTACCAGCTCTGAAGTTTGGTTGGTATCCATTTCCCCCAAATCTGCAAAATAGAAACCTAAGTATTGATCTATGCTATAGCTTTGGTTTTCTCCTTAAACCTTTCTCTTATTTTAGTGAAATATCAATGTGCAGTACAAAGTGAGCTTTGTACAAATATATGCACATGACTTGTTTTACTTACGAGAACTTGTCAGGTGGGGGAGGTATGCTAGTGAGTGAGGGTGAACCCATTGGAAATGGAGCCAAATGCCTGAACATATCTTGTATCCCACTGCCGGGTAAGCGACCCACTGCTGCACTTGTTCCTACGTGGTTGGTGTAAGCTCCACGGAGAGAACCACGAGGTTCCTCATCTCGAATCTGTAGAATTTAAATGATATACATGCAATGCAATACTTTAAAATCTGCACCCTATACCTAAAATACACCAACACTGCAAAGCTCTTTACACTTGAGATTAAAAAAAGGGTCTTCCTTAATGCAAACTTACATACATTAATAACCATTCTTGGCTGTACTGCACATCACCTATATTTTACAAGAAGCACTACTTATATTTTGAGCCATGGCAACCATCAATGTTGTAGGTGCCATCTGACACCTCCAGTGGAAAGTTTGACCATAATCTACTTCAGAAATTAGAACATCATTTGTTTCGTTTACATTAACTTAAATTGTATCTCAACAAAAACGTGGAATTAATTCATGAAAATGTCCGTGCAATGATTTATTGCGACCTCTGACGTGGATTATCAAGACAAGAGTTCATTGATCAACTAACTACCAAATTTGGCAACCAAGCTCCATCCTTTGCCACTAAGAAATGCTGTTATAACAAATTTAATCGTTGCCGCCGTTTGCTCAATGATGAAGTTCGTGAAGGTTATCCAAAATTAGTTGTGCCAGAAAACATTGATGCTGTGCAAAAACTAATGACGCAATATCTTCACATTGTGAGATTGAGGCAACCCTAGGCATTAGTTCCACCAGCACATATAAAATATTGCACGATTTAGCCGAGAAAAAAGTTTGCTGTCACTGGATCCCACACAATTGACGCAATTTCAAAAAGGGATTTTTCAGATGGTGAAATGATGCTCAGATGAGTCCAGGCTCCATGGAGCTTAGAGTTAGCCGACATTCGTCTTGAAGGATAAGGGAAAACCCCAGATAAAACCTTATCCAAGTAACTCACCCTGACCAAGATTCGAACTTGGGACCTCTTGAACGTGAGGCAGACATGCTACCATCTACGCTACCGAGGTGGGCATTTCAAAAAGATGCTCGTGTCGATTGATGTACAAAAGTGCTCAAGAAATACAATGGCAATGCTTCAAAAGACATACGATTGTAACAGTGCTGAATCATGGCTCTGTGCACATAAGCCGGAATGTAAACAGCAGCTGACTGTATGGGTGTTTCAAGATGAAGCAAATCCGACAAAAGTTGTTCACATTATAAGCATTTCGAAGTAAATGGTTGCTTACTTTCTCAGTAAAACTGGCCATGTGGCAACAGTGCCTTTAGAGAAACATTACACAGTCAATGCCAAATAGAAAGGCTCAAAAAATCAAATTGACGGGTTATCTGCCAGTCATTTGGCAACCAATGACTACTTTTGTTCCTGAAAATAATGAATAAATTTCGTGGACGATTTTTGTCAGCAGAAAAAACCGTTAATGCCTTCAAGATCCAAGTTTTGGAGGTGTCTCAAGAAGATTGGAATAAATGCTTCAACAAGAGGTACAAACAGATGCAAAAGTGTACTGATCATAAAGGAGAATATTTTGAAAAAACAATAAAGCAGTGTTTAATCAGAAATTACTTTGTTTTAATTATTGGGCTGAAAATATAGTGACCCTTATAGTACTCTAATCACTTCAATTGTAATAATAATAATAATAATAATAATAATAATAATAATAATAATAATAATAATAATAATAATAATAATAATATCCACAGATGTGAAATGCTTTTTACATTTCCATATTTAGTAAGTTATACATATCACTTACATTACTAAAATAGTGACCCAAACTATTGATTTTAGACCTTTTTATAACTACGAACATCCCTAATATTAATGTGGATACCCAAATGATCTAGTCCGTGCAAGCTTAAAATGGGAACACATGTAAACATTGTAGTTTGTATCATTCCACCAATGAACACGTAGCTGAAGCTATCTGAGTCTTATTGCAACCATATCTTTCTTTGCAGCAATGCAGAGATAGAGAAGCCCTTGACTCATCTTTACTAAATAAACCAAATCAATTACAGAAACTGCTAAATAAAAAATATGATATATAATTTTGTGAGTAAAAGTTTACATAAACTGAGTTAATATTCCCCATCAAAAAACCGATCATTACTGCCAATATGCAAAATAAGGTGCTTCCCTTTTGCCAGTTGGATTATTTAAACATTTGTAAAGCTCAGAGAAAAATTCACCTTTCTTTGACTACAGTTGGGTCTGTCCATGTGCCTATTTACCCAGGTTTTGTCCAAGGTAAAGTCTCAGGTGAAGTCTTTTCCACACTACAATGTCTGCACGAAACCTGATGTCTTTCAGCAAAGCATAGAACATGGTTTTCTTAAAATTTGGAAGATCGGGTCACTATTCACTACCTTATCTATAGCAGGAGGCTCGTTTAAAAAGAAATTACACACTTAAAGCAAATATCACTCTTAACAAAATCATCCACTTGTTCTAAAACACTACATGGTCTTTCCCTTTTTTTAAGCGTATTTACAGTTCTTGTTTAATTTCAGTTCTCACATTTGAAATAGTGTTCACAGATACACCAGTTGCTTCAGATATTAGTTTTGTGTGTTTCACAGCCAGGGTGCATAACTTGAAAAAGTTAAACATTTAATACAATGGCTATTTTATCACTTTTTAGGGGCTTTCCACTTTTATGCTTCTGTACTACTCAGAGTAATTGAGCACTACCGGTCACACAACGTGCACACATGCAATACTACAGGACGAGTGGCAAAGCAAGGCTTCACTGCAATATATACAAAATGCTATCAGGAAGTACCAAGTATCACATGACATATGGTTAAGCTCATGTTTAAATGTTTTACAACTTGAATTATGTTAATTATTCAACACGTTCATTACTTGAATGTATAAAATAAATGATAACATACATAAATGTAGTAACTATTTCCATTCACGCTTCACTGTTTTGCTTGAACCTGAAGTTGTGCTGCGAACATAATGTTGACATCCGCACACACTTTAAGGCTGAATGGAATATAAACTAACATTGGTTGAGCTTAACCCTTTCTAACAAGAAAAAGAAATCTTCCCTACTGATGACTACATGTTAGCTTAAGTTGGATATTTATTGTGCACTCAATTAAGCAACAGCAGTTAGCATTTTGTTTACACTCATGGTCACTAAGTTTTCATTTTGCCTGATGCAGATAGAAAATCCTAAAAATGACTTTAACCAAAAAGAGTTGAAAATACATAATACCATCCTGATTAACCTTTCTGGTAATTATTTTCAACACCGTATCCCTACCTGATGAATACCACCCTGATTAACCTTTCTGGTAATTATTTTCAACACTGTATCCTTACCTGATGTATTGGCATGGGACCCTCAGTATTGGTGGCCTTGCGAGGGACCCAATTGTCCCTCCGCAGCTCTATCACATCACGGAGCATGAAGCGAATTCGCAATGGCAGTTCTTGATTGTCTGCCAGAATGCTCATGCGCTCAAAATACTGATTCATCAGTTTCTGAAAGGAGATAATAAAGATTTCAAATTATATCTCGCTATAATTTGAAAAAGCAAATTCGAATTAACACTGTAGTGCAATAATTAACAATTATAAGAGTTGATTGAAACAATATACTTAACATAGCTCAATTTTCTTTCAACGCATTCTGCCTCCACTTTACAGAAAAACCAGTAGCCTCATTCATTATCAGCACATTTACCTGTTTGATTTTAAAGGTTTGAGATTCTTGAAATATTCACCAACATTATAAATGTATTCCTGAGCCTGACCTCGCACAGTCCTACAGGAAGCACAAGATTTTGAAGGCTAAGAAATAATTTAGTCACTTAGAAGTCGCTTGGGATACTATTGTGGTCATATTAAACAGACAATTGGCAATTGTTATACACATGGTTGCATGGAGGGGATACAACAGGATATTCTGGGTGGCGAGGAAGAAAGCTTTCATTCATGGTTGTGCACTCCAGTTTGCTTAGAAATGTCATTGTAGGGTCTTTAGATACTTTCTGCAGAACAGATATCAATGAAAGCTGTTCTATCTACAAAACTATATCTTGAAAAAATTAATCACAGATACTGAATCTATAAAAAGTGAGATACTTTAGGGGTTCACAAATTCATTAAAATTAATGTGGCCAGAAGAAATTAATTATAAAGTATTAATTTTTATATTAGAAACTAATATAGACCTCTCATTGTACAACCTACATTTGAAACTGGCAAAATTACTAGGAAACACAGCATGGGACCACTTAGAGAATAAATCATTTGAACATATAAATTATAAAGTCAAAGAGAAAGTTTATCGTCAAAAAAAGAAACTAAAGCATAACCATAATCATTGGCAACAAAAACATAACAAAATTTCAGCAAAGAACACATCCCTAGACAATGTAATTAATCTCTCAAAGCAAAATTTTAACACTGAAGAAATAGATGTGCTTAACCAAGGCCTAAAAACATGTATAACATATATTATTAATTTTTAAATACGACTCATCTAAAAATTAATAATTTTTCGCTTCACTGTGATGTTCCAATACAGTTAATTCTCGATATGTATAACATACTTCAGCAACCCGGATGAATTCATTGCAGATATAGAATTAGCAGTAGAAGGCTTGGAAACCATGGACAAAAATATAATTAGGAAAAAATCATCTCCTATATTGGAAAACTTAATAAATAAAAAACCAGGAAAACATTTGAAACAAATTAAGATAATTAAATCTTTAAGGAAAAAGGATGTAATCTTCTCCAGGGCTGATAAAGGGAACAAAATAGTAATCTTAGATACAGCTACATACAAGGAAAAAATGTTAGAGTTACTACAACAAAAAGAATTCCAAGAAATAGATTCTAATCCACTCAACAGATGCATAAAAGATGTACAAAAAACCATCATTAATAGTAAAATTTTAACAACTGCAGAACAAAAAACTATCAAACCGGACAACCCTACCCTTGCAAGACTATATGGTTTGCCTAAAATACACAAACCCAACATACCCATGAGACCCATTGTAAATAATATAAACACTGCTACTTACCTTCTGGCAAAATGGCTGCCCAAAAAATGTCAGTCCTTTCCACAATTCCATACTCTGAGCATAAAAAACTCTTTAGACCTGGTAGAAAAAATTCAAAATCTTAAACTAAAACCTCATGACACTTTAGTATCCTTTGATGTCCGCTCCCTCTTCCCTAGCATTCCATTAGACAAACTTTTGATTCAACTGAAAAAATGGCTAAATTCTATAAACCTAGATGCCAATGCAATAGAAGAATATTTGGCAATGACTGAAATATGTATACATCAAAATTATTTTGTTTTCGATGGAAAATATTATAAACAAATTTCAGGACTAGCTATGGGAAGCCCGCTATCACCATTTTTGGCCAATCTATACATGAGCTTTTTCGAAACACATAACTAAAGCCTTCCCTCATATTTTTAAAACATGGTACAGATACGTAGACGACATCTTTGCAATAGTGCCCTACAAACAAATAGATGATGCTTTGAAACTACTCAACCTGCAAGAACCCAGCATACAATTTACAGTGGAAACTGAAGAGGACTGTACTCTACCTGTTTTTGGACCTTAAAATCACAAAAAGCAATGAAAAACTAGAATTTGGTATCCATAGAAGAGCAACACACACAGATAATTACATCAAAGCAAATAGTTTCAACCCAATTCCATACAAACATGCCACCATCAACAGTCTCACACACAGATTAGTAAATCTACCCCTCAGCCAGCAAGAATATCAAAACGAATACCATCAAATCTTAAAAACTGCAATTAAAAATGGATATGGAAAAATTCTATTAACAAGAAATACAATATAACATTGGCACCAAAAAACAATTACAACATTAAAAACCTACTTCACAGTAATAATACTGATAAGATAAAACCAGAGGAAAAGTTAGGCATTTACAAGATTAAGTGTAAAGACTGTGAAAAAATTTACATAGGGAGGACAAAAAGAAACAGACACTAGAAAGAAAGAACACTTCAGGCACTTAAGATACAAAAATATAAGTCCGCAATAGTAGCTCATTTCTGGTCTGAAAATCATGAAATTGAAGATAGCACCGAATTACTAAAATACGTACAAAAACATAGTGAACTCGTCATATGGGAGAGAATATACATAGAAAAACATAAAAACCAACTAATGAACTTTGAAATCCCGCCAGAAGAGAATCCCACATTTAAGTTCATCACTAAATCAACAGATGGCAGCAACAACTCCAGAATTACCCACACCACTGGATCAAGCTTTAGTCACATAAGAGCCGAAGATGCAAACGATGATTTGCGCAACATGTCCTCAAAATAGGTACGAAAGTGAAGCAGATGTGTAATAAATACGACTCATCTAAATATTAATAATTATTTCGCTTCACTGTGGTGTTCCAATACAGTTAAATCTCGATATCATCATAAAGTGTTACGATGTTGATGCCCGCCTCGGTAGCGTGTCTGCCTCACGTCCAAAAGTTCCCGAGTTCGAATCTCGGTCAGGGCGAGTTACCTGGATAAGGTTTTTTCCAGGGTTTTCCCTTATCATGAAAGACAAATGTCGGCAAACTCTAAGCTCTATGGACCCTGGCTCATTTGAGCATCATTTCACCCATTCCATTCATCGTACGATATGACTTAACATTGACAAAAAAAAAATTGTTGATGCACATATCGGGCAAAGTCTACACAAATTTAAGAAGTACAATTTCCAAACATGCTGAACAGCCCCACAAAGTATTTGGTTCTCAGATATCAGAAGAGTTAGATACATGTTTTCAGATGTACACAATTTCATCTGATTTCGAATTTTAAGGCATTTCTGAAATCCTGTGGTGAATATTTTCTAAAAGACAATTTTTTGATGCCTTCACTGGAGGCAAAATGCATTGAAAGAAATTGAGGTATGTGAAGTACAGTGTCTCGCAGTCGACTCATTGTATAATATTTAATTATCTATCTTGATGAAACTATAATAAAACATGTAAATACATGCAATATACAAAATATGTACTCTTCACCATAAAGAAACACTTTTAAAGGCAAGAGGTACATCATTTTTTAAAATTCAGCATTTTTAAGATTTGTTGAAATTTGCTAGCACTTTGCATTTTTTAAGATGCATCATCAAAATTCAAAGTTCTGAAACAAAGCAAACATAACAAACCTGTCCTTTGTCAGAGTCCAGAATCCGTCCACAAGTTCTCATTATCTGACAGAGGCACTCCAAGTCCTCGGCCATGTCTTTAGTGGACCCTCCTCCACGACTCTTCTTCTTGTCCACCAAGAGCTGGTGGATGCAGCGGTGGAGGATGCCCTCTGACAGTATTTCCAGCTTACCCAGTTCTCCGATAAACTGTAAAGCAATTATTTACAACTCTTTCATTAAACCAGAGCTTGAAAAATAGATTTAACTTTTACAAAAAATGCAAATTTCGTTACCTTGATGTTTCCCAGCATTTTGCGTTTGGCAAGCTGGCGTCGCTCCTCCTCCTCCGGCGCCAAGGGGCCATCTTGATGTTCAAATGCTTCTGATGCTTTAGAACGATTCTCAAACTCAGCACGACACTTGTTCAGAAGCAGTAAACGGAAAGTGCAAGGATTTGGTGGTGGTTCAAAGTTTGGAGCTTCCTCTGTGAGCCGTTTGCACAGCTGTGCGTACATAGAACTGTACTTCGGCTCATCGAGGGCTTTTTCAAAGATCTGTAACCAGTAACACTCAATCAACAGAACATTTTTCATCCTAATTGAAGTAAATTGACTGTATGAACCAGGTTTTGACCAATATTTTTTTTTTTAAATTCCATCTGTTCAACATTTGCTATTGATTACATGGCTCCTATATTACCTACTGTACAAATACATAAAATTGCTGACCCTAAGATTTACTTGCTGACTCAGGTCCCCTGGCTGTAAGCCTTTGGTTTCAACCAACATTTCAAAGCAAAATTACACCTAAGAGAACACACTTGATCATTTAATGTAAATAGTTCAGTACAGCAAAAACATAATTATGTAGTAATGACATTTAATAACTAATAATGTATGCTGCATTTGATCTATGGAAAATTTGTTAAAGGAAGAAATCAAGTATTGAAATGAAGCATTACTGTGCATATTCATGATATACTTATTACAGACTAAGGAGCTACTAGTACAAGATGTTGCGTAAGTGTATGAGAGAAACTGCAAATACAATGGGAATTCCACACAGCTTTGAGGTGAAAAGTGAAATGAGTTACTCACCTCTTTCTCATTTCATTATATTTTCATATTACTTTTACTGATATTTTCCAAATTATTCAATTTAATTTTGAAATACATATTTTAAACAATTTAAAAATTTACTGATCACATCAATACTTTGTAAATGCACATGGATACATGATTACAGTAGAATAAGAAGAAACCGAGGCCATGAAAGAGGGCTATTTTTTTCACAGATCCAATTGGTCACGAAATTAAAATCACAGTGAAAATCAGATGAAGCTGTGTTGCTGGTATGACCACTGATGCCACATTGTGTCAATTGTAAGCACACAGTGAGCACGTAAACATGACTTCAATAGTATCGCCCACCAAATGTGAAGCACTTGCTGCAATTTGATTTCATGTGGAGGGGTGCAATGCAACTGAAATTCACCGACATATGAGTAATGTGTACGGTGAAATATTCATGAGTAACAGCATAGGGCAGCAAGGTGCAGGTACTTTGAAGCAGGGCATAGACATTCGTGATGTAGGCAATCACGGAAAGAAGAGAATGTCAACCGATCTTATTTAAGAGTGGAACAGATGATTTGAGAAGAACGTCAATTCACAATTTGTGCTGCACAAATTGTTTCTCAAAATTTCAAGGTCTGCTCTCTTCACTATCATGACTGAAACATTCAATACTACAAACTCTGTGCAACTGGGTCCCCAAGATGGTCTCCAAACCATCACAAAACACATAAATGGGTGCTGCCTTAAAGTTTCTCCAGTGCTACCATGATGGAAAAGATTTTTGATAGAAATGGTCATAGGGGACAAGACATAGGTCCTTTACGAAAATGAACAAAGTGTATGCTATTGTGTTCTGGGACTTGAAAGGAGTTCTCTTAGTGGAATTCATGGAAAGTGCCACGACCATCACTATAGCCTCATACAGCGCAACTCTTCAGAATCTGGGAAGGTTAATAAGTGAAGAGGAATACTGTCATATCAGGCATTTTTCTCCGTAACAATGCTAGGGCAGCCACAACAAAAACCTTCTGCAGCATTTGATAGGTAGTGTTTGATCATCCACCTTATAGCCTGGACTTTGCTCCTTTGATTTTCATTTTTCCTCACATGAAAAAGAGGCTAGGACAGCATTTTGACAATGAGTTGCAGACCAGCATACAGACTTGGCTGAAAGCACAGGCCTTCTATGAAAAGGGAATAAAGTTGATACCATGCCATAAAAAAAGCCTAAGTTGGAGCGGCAACTTGTAGAGACATATCTGGTAGGTGTAGCTAAAGGTTGCAAATAAAGCCTTTGATTTTTTACTGTGGTTTTAATTTCATAACTGATCGGACCTTGAAAAAAATAGCCCTTGTAAAAGGGAGCTGGCAACATGGCAGTAGATTCGGAAGCCACACAATTAGAAGTGAAACCAGTAATGGGTAGTAGCAAATAGTAATTCAAATTTGCTAGTCACTTCCAGTATTATCAAAGAGCAACAGTTACTGAACATAAGACTAATATTCAAACAAAAGGGAGCTATAATAACGACCTTGCATGACAAATCAGAAAGCTGCTTTTCAATACATCCAAATAAATAGTTTTATTCTTAAGGTAATTTGGAGAATCTATTTTCGATTACTCAATTACAATATGTTGCCAAGGTTAAACTTGCCCACCAACTTCCCCACTACCTCTAAAGATCAGGGCCAGAGACCCAGTGGTTGATTAAATTCCAAATGTCATTTCTACAGTAAGACTACTATTCCTATGGGAAATGTGGTTGCTTGCCAAATAACATAACAGCCTGACATCCTGACTTTGGATGTACAATTGGATATTACACAAATCTTCAATACCGATTTCATAAATATCTTTAAAAGTCATTTCTATACATATCACATTTTGATTCAGAAGCAATTCCAAAGAAATTGGCTCCCTGTAAATGCAATACAAAGATTAAGTGTACACAAAATAGCTAGAGTAAAATGATTATAATTACCAGCAGAATAACTCCTTTAAGAATCACACTTGAGTTGAGTTCAATCTGTAGTAGGTCATCGCTCAGCTTCTGGAATTTTTCTGGGGTGAGCTTATTGAGAATACCCCGAACCTGAAACAGGGTATTGCCTACTTACTAAGAAGGTCTTGTTATAGTCAGTGGCAATCAAAAAGGTGACTGACAGTTGGTAACTATACTGGTCGCCAATCTAGAAAGTGCTTGACATTTCGTATGGAGAGTGAGACAACGTTGCTGCTTATTGCTGCCACGTGGAAAGCGCGATAGAATTATGCGTGCGAAGGTGATTCAGTTGCAACTGTAATGGGTATTTATTATTAATACAGTACACAAAGAGAACAGAAATGTCATGGATCTACATGCAAACACTAGAACATGCAAGAACACATCAATGTAAAGACCATTGTAACAAAAGAGGCATACCTGTGACATTTTGATACTTATTGAAGTGGGGAAATGTCGCCTACATACTTTTTTTCGGGAGTTTCTAATTTAGACTCTGATGCCTGACTTTCTTCTTTAAAACACTTCTTTCCCAATCACAGTGTTCTTAGTGATGGCTACAGCACATCCTATCAAGCACCTTAGAGAATGGAATAATAGGCTCCCCTTTCAATTTCTCCTCTTCGAAGTAGATTACTCGTACTTCCCGTACCTATCCTTTAATTGGAATACCTTTACCAAATATAGTTTATTTGGTTCCCGAGCATGTTCAGGTTTTCGCTTGTCACTATTTTTAGACATAATGTAACATTCATTAAAACACAATTGCATATGATCACAACACATGCACAGATACACGAACTCTCTCTCTCTCTCTCTCTCTCTCTCTCTCTCTCTCTCTCTCTCTCTCTCACACACACACACACACACACACACACACACACAAAAACCAAAGGAAATCGTCACAAAATGCAAAGGAACTTGCCAGTACAGGATCTCTGTTGTAACCTTATATAAAATAACAGCAATATATACGTGAAGACATTCTGTTTATGCAGCATTATCAGAAGAGAAACAAAAACCAAGGTATTGTGTTTACTGCAGCATTTGCGTAACTTGCTCGCCTGCAGGTCATGCTAAGCACATGTCAGAATATTGGCAACCAAGGTTTAGCATCTAACATTGTCATGGAAAGGTCTCGACTCTAATCGGTCCTCCTAATGGTTATTATGACAACCATTATGACGTAATCATCCCCTCCCGTTTATTTACAGTGTTTTTCCATGTGCTTACAAACTGTCAATCACATTCTAGTTCGCCGACCAGTATAAGATGCATGGGAGGGAAAGGATACATCATAGCAGTCATCAAAAGAAAATGACCAATTAGAGAAGACATTTCCATATTAACAGATGCAATTGCCAATACTGTTAATATGTAATTAGCATGACAAGCAAACCAGCGTAACAAACTGAATTTCTTATCTTCTTCTGTTGCTGCAATATAACTATACCTTCCTGCATATTGAGCTCAGCAGAGAGTCCCTGTGTACTCACGAGTTCATTTGCATCATTCTATTTATATGGTCATTTTATCTTGTATTTACATGTATTAGAATCAGTATATCTGTCCATGTATTGCAAGCATTTACCATTGTGCCTAAACTATAATATTTAACTAAGTTCAAAACTTATATAATCAATGGCAATGATGCAGAACTTGAACACAAAATAGTTAAGCTTCTCCCTTATCATTGCTACTGAATTAATTTGGGCCAAAATTATGTTGCACAATACAAAGATTTCACTATCTCCTAAGTAATAAATCTGATAGAAGAAACATTAACAGCAGTAAAGGCTGAAAACTGGGAAAAAAAAGCTGGAATTATAAGGGAGTGGGCATGGGTAAAATGAAGTAGTTTTGGAAGAGAGGATAGAACAGCTTGTCATTTCCTAATAAAATGACTGATGACATTATAAGCAAGCAGTAGCAACAACTATGCAAGTGATTCAGATCTCAGAAGCATTTTTCCATTAGAATAAGCTCCAACATTTCACAGGTATGTCTCATTTGTTCACACAGATCTTTACATTGATTAATACTTGCATGTTCTATCCTTAGCAAGTATGTGGATTCATTATTTTATGAATACAAGGTAATACCGGTTCTGGTGCAGTCCAATCCTAAGGCACTCCACATAGTCACAATAAGCAGCAATATCACCTCTGCAAAATGTCAATTCTCTTCTTGTTTTGCACTGGGTATGAAATATGACATTTAGCATATCCTTTGTTGTGAAATATTAAATCTTTAGATTAACGAAGGTCACAAATATTAAAATTTTTTCTCTCACCTCCCTTGTTTAATGTGCAGTTTATTCATACATTTAAATGGCTTCTTTTTACTAGCATTTTAGAAAAAATTCTCATGTGCAATGCAACTTATGCCCGATTTCACCAACAAATGTTAAGACAACACGAGTTTTAGCGTAACACTCGTGTTAAATCTCATGTTAAACTAATAAGCCGAATTTCTAATGTTAAGTCCTTAACAATTGTAAATAGTCAAGATGGCAAGCATGAAGTCTGCTGTTGATGTCGATTTGCTATATTTAAGACCATCTAAATGGCATTCATAATAGAGTACGGCCTATAAGGAGAAATGATTTTGAGGAACTATCCGAAGAAAATTGTTTTACGGAGATATAGACTGTCGAAACATGTTGCTATGAAGATTACTGCGGAAGTACAAGAGAGGTTAGAACATGCATCGAAAGGAATATGGCGATCTCGCCTTTGCTTCAAGTATCAATAACCTTGCGATTTTATAATTCACTGAATTGTGTGCATAATACATTGTCCACCTGCCGTCTTGAAACGTTCAAGTCACTTGCCCTTCTTCGCTCCTCGTTTTAAATTTACATAATACTGAGTTAGAACATGAATCAAAAGGAATATGACTATCTCACCTTAGCTTCAAGTATTAGTAACCTTGCGATTTTGTAATTCACTGAATTATGTGGATAATACATTGTCCACCTCCCATCTTGAAACGTTTAAGGCACTTGTTCTTCGCACTTCGTTTTAAATTTACGTAATACTGACAAGTTGTTTGGTGCTTGTAGTAATGACACATGCATTTGAATTAAATTTGTTTCCAATATTTTCCCCGCAACATCTTTCTCTTTTACACTCACTGCATCCGTTCTCTTATTTTCCACGATATCCTTACACTTCATCACCATTTCAATTAACAATTCTTTCTCCGTTGATGAGACATTTGTCTCACGGCTTTATTTATTATTTTGTTCATCTGCCATTTGTGCAGACGAAAATGAAAACAAAAGCGCATCGGAGTACGTTCAGAAAATCATCCATAGCCTTCTATAGCTGTGATATTTACAAGTTTCTTGGCGTTAACACAGGTTTGTTAACATTTTAAGAAAATGGGTTGGTGAAATGCAAGAAATTTAACATTAGTTTTAGCGCTGTGATATTTGTTACGTTACATTTGTTAACGTCGATTTTAACATCTGTTGGTGAAATCAGGCACTAACATTCACAATGGCAACACCGAACTGTGTGGCATTTATCCTCCAGCTTAATCTCTCTCCATCTTAATGGAGCCACACGCCCAGGAACCAAATTTGTGGCGTTATTCCAGCTCTCGCAGCTGATTGGAAGCATGCTGGTTCTCCAACTTAATCAGCCACACGTTCGGGCGGGCGACATATTTGTAACCATCCATCTTAGTGACAAGAGATAAAATTTTATGACTCCGATTTCGTAATATATTATTTATTTGTATAATCTGAATTACAATTCACTCGTTACTATTACGAATACCGAATAACTCGTTTTGAAGGTTATTAACTTTCCTTTACAAAACTTTTATATTCACCGTGACATTTTTCCTTCGTCATGAAACAAGACTGAAGAACATATATCTATCTCAAGATTATTGATTTTCCGTAACTATCGTTACACCTCTATTAAGTTTGTGATTGGCCGATGTACTGCTACATCACTGCATTACGTAATACAATTACTACGGCCAATCACAAAATTACACATATAATTGTTTTTATTATGTCATTACATGGCCTACTAAGTCATATCAAAAAAACAATATTCATATAAAAAGTTCTAACTAAAACATATTGTTACAACTGGTAAAGGTTCAGTGAACTGTGTGAACTCATTTTGTGCAGAGCACTTTTAGAAAAGCTTATTTTGATAAATGTAAAATTGTGAAAAAAGTTAAGGTCTGAAGACAGAGGGTTGAAATGTAACAATTACACCAAAATTACCGATTCTTAAAGTTTGAAGTAAATAGAACAGTGAAAGGTGTAATATAACTGAGTCAAACTAGTACTAATGCTCCACTTAGTGCTAGTATTTACCTAGAACACATTTTGTTAGGATCTTCCTAAATCATTAGGCTTAAAGAGCATTTTAGGAACATCAGGAACAAAGAAATAGATAAATCGGTGGTAGCATATCTTTTTGGAAGGAGAATTACAATATAGAACAAGAAATCCACTTATTAAAAAGTGTCCAAGATCCAGCTGCATTAACCATGTGGGAACAAATTTTCATAAAGAAATATGAAAGAAAATTGTTCAATTTCGACAGTACCTTTGAAGAGAACTCAAATTTCAAGTTCATCAAGATACAGAGACGCCCCCATCACCTCCAAACTAACATCCATTAGTCGACAACAGTTGATGTTAGGAAGATCCTAATGAAATGCATTCTAGGAAATACTAGTAATAAGTGGAGCATTGAGTACTAGTTCGACTCAAAATTATATTAATTTTGTGCTTCATTGTATCATAGTCCTCACATATTGGAAGTGAAAGATGTGTTGAACAGCAATCTGGAGTGGGTCCAATAATGACTTTCTGCAATGAAGGCTTTTGCATAAAATGTGGCAAAAGGGGGACAATCTGAGTATGTCTAAGGAACATGATACAATACAGGTTAAACCTTATCATTTCTTAACTGAGAAGCAGCATTTCAAAGAGTGACCATTTTAACACTCTTTAAACCCATCAACATACTTCATTAAAAAAAAATTAAAGATAACTTCAGTCCTAACAAGCCATTACTGTCTCAAACATTTGCTCAGGATTGGAATATAGTGAAATCTCCTCTGTATCATTTCTGTACCTTTAAAGATGATACGGATGGAAACCACCTACTCCACTGCCCAAACTTTAGTCAACATGTCAACATAACATCAAAATACTGGAGTGCAAGAGAGCGAATAGCTTCATTGCCAACTACTTAACATTAGATACCAACCATATTTCATAAATGACTGAGTTTACTAAATGGTTAAGCATATCTATTGACTGGGATGTCATGATATAAGATCAAGAACATTTTAGAGTTGCCGTACTTCCATAAAGTCTCTGCATTTAAAGTAGCTCAGCTAGAAGCAAGTCCATCCCAGCTCATTGGAAGTGGTAGGAGCTGCAATGGTGCCCTAGTCTTAAGGGGAAGTTCTGTGATGCCATCCAAATCTTTGCTTGAGTAAGGAACAATAATCTTAGATGATAATTTCTGTTATGCAAGCACTGCCACACATCAGCTTATCCCCCTTAACTGACTTCCCCGCAACACAAAGCTTGGTCCTGTACAGTACTTTTACTCGTCTGTACCCAATAGCACACTGACTTCCGTACATACAGGTTTGCGCATGTGATGCCTCACCAACTGGAATCTCTGCCATTGCCAGAGACTTAAGGAAGTACAGCTATTCTAAACAGACTATTTGCAGCTATACAGAGAAGTCTCCAAAAGGCACAGGGAGCCAACCACCGCCCCCTGGTTCAATCCCCGAGGCAGACCTACCTGACCCATAAGTCTTTTCAGGGGGTTTACCGGGCCGCTATGCAAGTGCTGGGTAGGTTAATTAGGTGGGTAGGATAATGGTGATAATGGATCACCTCTGTTAATAAAGCCTTATCAATTACAAAAACATTAAGTACATCTGAAAAATACAACTTAAAATCGTCCAACCCCACACTACCAAGGTTGTACTGTCTGCCAAAAATCCACAAACAAGACAACAGCATGAGGCCCATCATCAATGGCATCAATTCACCTACATACCACATAGCAAAATGGTTAGTAAGAAAATTAAAATCATATGACAAATTTCAAAGTTTGGGAATAAAAAACTCCTTAGAATTGATAAACCACCTACAGAAATACAACATCCCGGAAAATCACATACTTGTTTCTTTTGACGTTAAGGCACTTTTTACAAGCATTCCAGTAGAAGAAATACCTACATTCCTCAAAAAATGGCTAACCCAGACTACAACGGACCCCAGAGAAATAGATGATATTATCAATCTTACAGATTTATGCATAAGGAATAATTACTTCATGTTTAACCAAAAATTCTACAGACAATCAAAAGGTTTAGCAATGGGGAGCCCACTTTCGCCTATTTTAGCAGACCTATACATGAGCTATTTTGAAACACACATAGTAAAGGCCTTCCCACAGATTTATAAATTTTGGCAGAGATATGTTGATGATATTTTTGCTATCATTCCAAAAAAACTTAGAGAAGATTCTCTAAAATTACTAAACCTGCAAGATAATCACATCCAATTTACTATGGAAGTAGAAAGAGACAACACCCTACCCTTTCTGGACCTCAAGATAACTAGAAATCATCATGGTGTAGATTTTGGAATATACAGGAAGCCCACACACATAGATAATTACATAAAGAAAAATGAATACAACCCAGTTTCACATCAACTAGCTGCCTTTAGAAGTCTAATTCACCGGCTATACAACGTCCCACTGAGTAAGGATGAATTTTTGAAAGAACAACACATAAAAGACATAGCGGTATTAAATGGATTCAACCCAGCCATCATAAGGAATATGATGAAGAGGAAAGAAAAACTGAAGATAAGATCAAAAAATACCACTCTCACACCACTTAATAACACAAATTGGCAATATAGAAAATTCACCTACCATCCATGGGCTTTTAGAAAATTTGAACGAATCTTCAAAAGACTAAACTTAAAACTAGCACCCCAAAACAAATTCACTCTGAGGAACCTGCTAAATAAACCACTGAAAAATACAATCCCCAACAATTTGAAATCAGGAATATATCAGATTAATTGTGAAACCTGTGAAAAAAGCTACATAGGAAAAACTAAGAGAAACATGTTAACCAGGCAAAAAGAACACCAAAGGAACATTAAGTTGAAACAAACAGAAAAATCTGCAGTTTCACACCATTTTTGGACAGAAAACCACAACATTGGCCACAACATTAAACTGTTAAAATCTTTTAGTACACCCATAGAATTGGATATTTGGGAAAAAATTTTCATAAACAAAAACCGTGATAAAGTTATAAATTTTGAAATCCCGGCATTAAATGAAGTATTAAAACTTAGTGCCCCTAACACCAGATGGCAGAGTGATCGGAACTCCGTAGTAGTGGAAGAAGAGGAAGGTTCATCTAGTCACCAAACAGCTGATGATGAGATCGAATGATCTTGAAAACGTTTCAATTATACAACAACAAGTAAGTGAAGACTGAGTGTAAACATAGTGACTCATAAATTCAAATTTAAGAATAGATTACTTATTTCAACCTAAAATTATTACTGTTTGAATTTAATAGACATTCTAAATTAAACTCTTCCTGAAAATTATCACACCAGCGGTGCTAACATAGCGTTGCACCCGAGTTGGCTACCATGAGGAGCTACGGCTACCTCCCTTCTTTTCATCTACATTATCTTAAACCACCAACCTGCAAAACCCCACATTTCCTGTCATTAAGTGGTTAAGTCCGTGTAGGACAGGTACACGAATGATACACATCGTGCTGACCCTCAGTCAGCCGCCAGCTGCTTGAATGAATGAATGAATGAATGAATTGTCAGTAAAATGAAGTTACCACCACTGCAAGAACATGATGCATCATGCTCATTAAATAAAACTGACTAGAACTTGATGGAAGAGGTGCATGTGTGGGACATTTAAATGGTTTAATCAAACTGATATTTAGAGCTATTCTCAAGCATTAAAGTCTCTAGTGTTCAGTGTTGTATTTGGCATGTAGAATGAATATAAAGTGAGAGAGCGTGTGTGCAAGGTTTAAGAGCCCATTGACAGCTTTGTCATTTGGGTCCAGAAGCAATATAGACGTAACGTTTGCACTCTGATGCATAAGACTAACCATGCAAAACTTCAGTGCTTGAAAACGAAACATCACTATGGACCAAAACAGTTTCTCAGAAGCACATTGCCAGCTAAATTTTGCAACCTAAACTAATCCTGTTTTTTTTTTTTTAACAGTGGGAAGTGTTTGTTAGCATTTTTGTGTGCACACTGGCTTTTGACTTAACCTATAAGAGTAAACAATATTTGGCAAATTTGCATCACACTACAGCATTGACATGCAAGGTGTGATGTGGACAAGCAAAAAATGGATTAACAATAGATAATAGGAAAACATTATGAAATAACTCTCAATACAAACTGAATAAATCTAAATTCTTCAGTTATACACGATTGGAGGAATTTAGTAACAGTGACATCAAAAATTCATTGAAAAAAACTATTTGTTGTCGGTTTTTTAACACTTTGTCGCTTACATTTTCATATTATTGAAGGACTGGTTTCAGAAGCCATTGCATCCATTTTCAACCTTTAATGTCTATCGTCAGTAGACTACTCTCCTCTCTTGTGGAGAGAACTATGAACTTCTTTATCAAATTATCGACTGGTGAGATTTCAAAGTTCATTGCTGGATCCTTATTTTTCCATATTAATAGTTTTCCCACTTGTCAGTTTGTTTTGGTTTATCCAAAATTACTAAAAGTTATGGTAAACCAAAACAAATGACCACATGGGAGAACATATTAATATGGAATAATTAAGGACCAAGTAATGAACTTTGAAATCCCACCAGTCAATTTGATGAAGTTCACAGTTCCAACACCAGAGAGAAGAGAGCAGATGACAACAGACGAGTTGACTTTTGAGGTTGAAAATGGATGCAGTGGCACCCAAAACTAAAACATTCAAAATCGACTACAGAAAGTTTTTTTTCGATTAAATTCTTCAGTATTCTAATTTACAACTTACCAATTAAGGGTATTAAAATTACACACTTATTGAGAGGTGCTTGATTCTCAACTCTTTCATTAATGGTGCTTTGAAGCACCTGCTTGTTTTTACTTTTTTGACCCATGTTGTCCTCTAAAGATCCAACAAAGTTACTGGTAAACATGGTATCAACATAAATGCCAAGGTCAGGGTTGTATAATCCTTGTTTTACTTTAATACCATAGAGTACATATTCAGAACCAAAGTACTCAAAAGCCAAAGATGTAATACGAAGCTGAAGAATTATTACACACTTTTCTTTATATAATAACTCAGTATCAAAAGTCTGTTGTATTACAAGTGATAATCTTTTTACTGCAGTCCTCATGCAGCACTTATATGGTTGTGGACATGTCTATTGCTTCATAGAACCAGGAGTAAGCATACCTGCTGTCTTTCCTTTTCTTGGAGATAATGGCATCAGCAGGTATCAAAATGTTTAGGTTAACCAATTTTTCTTCTCTATTTCAAATAAAAAGTGTCTTAACATCCACATATCAGAGTCAATTTTACACATGCTAAGCTACATACTCTCTTGAATCTAAAAATCCTATTTGTTTTTAAATTCTATGTTCCCTGCTTGAAAACAAGTTTTTTTTTTTTTTTTTGGCACGATTTGTACAACACTTGTGTTTTACAAGTTATATAAAACTGACAGAGTTACCTGTTTTCTTCTCCAGATAAGAGGAAAATCCTATATCCATTTAAATCCAACTGAAATGCAAACCCATCTCCAGAATGTGAAGCACACATGCTATTGTCACTCCACATAAGGGACAAATGTTTCCTTAATTTCTTGTTTAAGAACTACAATTGTAAGGTGAAAACCACATTTACAAAAGTACTGGTGGTACAAACTTGACTCTGAACAAAATTTGTTACTGCAAGCTCTCCCCCAGCCCCACAAAGAGAAAAGATTATAGAAAAAATTGTACTACCTTTCGGAAAATGAGATCATTGCGGTTTTCTGGGGTGAGTGCATCTCGTCTTACGGTTGAAGGAGGGATCCAGCGCCGCTTTGTGGAAAGGGAGCGAGATTCGTCCCTATAAAACAAAAGAAATGTGTGTGAAGTTTTCCTTCATTAAAGTTCCATGCCAGAAAATGGCATAGATTCCAAGCTATCTTAAAATACTATTGTCCTCTAACATACACATGCAATTACATTATATAATCCACTTACACATAAGTAAATTGCATTATATGTGCTCTCTCAGAACATATTAATGGTTAGGAATCTCCCACATTCCTTTCTGTACCAAATTAAAAATGGTTCCTCACTAATGGCAACATTAAGCTTTTTATTCGTTAATACAGTAATTCTCTGCAAGTCACATAAAATTTGACATGCAAATGACAAGATCAACTAGTTGGCTTTTGTATGCAAACACAAACCACATTGTATGCTAGATTTTGCTTACTTCTATGCTTAAAAGCACAAACATCTTCTTTACCAATCGAATTGCTACCGGCTGTAAATTTAAATTTACATAAAATACTTTATACACTGAACAGTGTAGGGTACTTACCTTCCTCCTAAGACACGAGAAGCACCCCCCGGTCCTCTAGGGCCGTCCGTTGTTGCTTGTGTGTCGACCCCCAGGCAATGAATAAGTATCACCTTAGGAGAAATGGAGGTTGGGAAGCTGAAATAAATAAAACACAAACATGATCAAGCAAGGAACTGGTATCTCCAAAGCACACTGCACGGCTTCGTAATTTAAATGCCTAGAAAATGTACTCTATTTGGCCATCCGCAAAAAGGAAAACTATCCACACCATTCGTACTATTGGTAGATTTTATTTCTTACGTTCTTAACTGGATAATATTTGTTTATAAACCATAGTTTTCTATAAATTAAACTGTCATTACCTTACAGAGTTGCGGTCGCCATCTTAATGCTGACTATTCACGTACAACGATCAATATATGATATCATTAAAACATTCTACATTCTATCCTGAAGACCCAATATATAGTTCTAAATAAAAGAATTTATCCATTTATACTTACGAATAGGTTAAGTCTTATAAAACACTTGCTATTATAACCCACAATTTCACAATGGCCTTTGTCAGCCTAAAGCACCATCGTCGCCATTAATGAAATAACTAGTAGTTACATCAGTTACCCAGCACATTTACATAATTAAGAAAATAGAATAACCACAAACTTACATATTTCGTATAAAAATGTCTTTCTTTTTTATCCAGATATTGTTTCCCCCCCTGAGTTTCACTTACTTCTCTCGCAGTTGATTTTCAACTGTTCAGCTACGTTCCCCCACTCCAACTCAAAGAATCAGGCATACAACATGTCTTCCCTTCGGGTCTACTCCTTCCCTCTCCAATATTCTCTTCACGGTGTGTCTTAGCTACCCTAAAATCCCGTAACAAACATGCCTCCTCCCTTCACCATTCTAAATAATTAAGAGTTTTCGATTTTATAAATTGCCGGAGCTATTACAAACCTTTACGGCACAAAAAGAAAGCAGCCATCACTTTCGATGTTTATAATCTTTTAATAACATTGCAAAAATAAAAAAAAAAATAAACTTGATATATTAACATATCGTTTAGTTCCATATGATACATTTACTGTTTATTAATTCAATAAACTTTTGCACGAAATGGTTTTAAGCTTTTGGTTGTACATAAAGGAAAGGGGGGCAAAGAAGGCTGAAATCACTTCTCAAGAAAGCTACATTCTAGCTTAAAAATTTCAAATCTGCAAGATGTTGCTAATGATGAAATTTCATTATATGTAAGATAAATATAACGAGAATCGTAAATTCGCAGAGATTTCAAGGCATACGTTTTACTGGTCATGTAAAGTTCGTAAACATGTTAGGAATTTTAATCAAAACAGAACCGCCTTTATAAAATTACATCCTTGGAAAATACTCATCTTAAATGCGTCATTTGATGTTCATCAGACTTTTCGTTTAGGTTATGCAAGTATGCGAGCCGATCTTTCAGTAAATATACCATTTGTGGTTCAGTATCTTAAGGCATATTTAATTTTTGGATGGAAATTAGCTGCACGAAGGCGGTCCAATAAGCATCTACTAAAAATTCGAACACTATCTGGAGCCTACTGCTACGAACAATCGCAGTCTTCATTTAAAGACGCTCTTGAAAAACAATTTATTCATTTAGCATACATCTTATAAGTATTGTTGATTTTTACAAAATAACTTAAATGTTTACTTTACATCTGATGTATTTTGCAACATTTTTAATGCTAATATAGGATTATAATTCAATAAATTTGAAATTTTACTAAGTGCCAGTATTTTAATTTTGTTTAAAGAGTCTAACAAATCTTGATTTTCTGTTTTAAAAATCTTGCAACTATGTTCGAGACTTCCATATTCACAACTGCAGAAAACAATCCGAATCAAGAGGGCCTGTGCTTCGCCGAACTGAGTAACGTTAATCATATTCCGTGTAACCATTTGCGTATTTCACTTTATCGCGTTGTAAGTTCGTTGCTTCTCTTACGTTGTCATAACTGTTTACTTTTGTGTTTAACCAACATATAGCAAAGGGCTGAAGCAGATCCAGAACATTACTATCAATATAATCCAATAACAGCTTTTTACTTAAGTTTTATTCGACTTTCCTCGGAGAAAACAATTGCCGAAACCAAAATACACGACATTTGTAATTTAAAATACCGATTCATAAAAGACATTAAAGATCCTTTCTTGGAAAATGTCATCTAAGCTCAAAATAAAGTGTGGTCTGGTATCAGTGTTTTAAAATAGATGGTTTCCATCACGTAGTCATTTGTTATACGTCACCATAACTAATAGTTGATGATTCACAGGTTAGCTGTGGTTTAGCTAGGATTTGCCAGTCATTTAGGTCATTTAACGTGTTTTCGCTTATGTGGAAAAAGTGCTATATTGTTCGCTTTTTACTTCTGGATGGAAAACTTGCGAGTAGAAAAAAAAAAACCAAATACGCATACTGTTTATGCATGCTTTCATCACTTTGATAACAGTTGGCTCAAGACTTAAAAAGTGGTCGACAATTCCTTTTGATGAACTCCCTGACACACTATATGTATATGGTCATTTAAAATTTTGTCGATTCTCGTTGATCGTGGAACTTATATTTACAAATTGGTAGACGCCATATGTCGAACGGGAACGGCAATTAATATTTTGCATGACAAATTTGATTGAATAAAAATGTTGAAAGAGGTGCGCGTGCGTGTGTAGAAGTGTGTTTGAACAGCAACAGCTCAATAACAAATACTTAAAATACCAAGTTTATATGAAGTACAAGTATAGGACACTAAGATTTTCATGAAAATCTTTCATTCCAAACAGTTCACATTGAAAATTTTCAATTAATCTTAATTTTCTCAAAAATAGCTATGATTTTCCACGCGTTTAAGATATTTACACATTTTCTGCAAAGAGCATGCGAATACCTCTTCATTTGGGATGAATTTTATGTAATTTGTATTATGTTGAGCCATAACATAGCAATACATTTTCACAGAAATGTATATATCTCGTTCGAATGCAAATATATCCACAGTAAATATTCTAGGCATTAACCACTTCCGGTATATTCTTTGCTAGTTGCTTTAAGTTTTAAAAACTGTTACACTTTGTTCAAGTGCCAAGTCGTTATTTGTCCTTTCCCCTAGTTTTTAACTATAGTAGATGCAAACGAGTATTAATCTTATAACAGTTGTTAGGCCGAAAAAAACTATGGTTGTACGGTAAACCCTCTATTATAAATAAGAAATTCGTTTATATACATTTAAAGACAAGAAACCAATAACTTGCAATATTAAGAGAACATTTGATATACAACTAGAATTTATATATGCTAATTAAGACTGCTTAGGTCAAACCAAGCTCTTGTGAGCTTCAATAAAAGTGAAACATTCAATAACGCTGCGTGTGTTAAATATTGATACTGTTTACCAAATTAATAAGGAAGTGCGATCTTTTACCAAAGCCTTTTAAAATTATCGGTTACTTTGACGGTCAATGCCATCTTTCTTTTTTGGTGCTTGACTGCGCAACCAAGTACAACGCTCCTGCAGTACTTCCAAGGTCGCGGTAAACGACACATTGTTGTCAGACCCACTTGAGGTCGGCCATTCCCCCTAAACAGCTAACCTAAAATAAGCCTAATAAACAGACGTGGTCTTATATTGTATGGTATCGCAGCTAGCAAGCGACTGGTTGAAAATTTATTGTTCTATACCAAACCAAATATCTAGCGGAAATAAGTATAACATGACCAATTGTGCCGTGCTACACAATGACGATGGCAAATGCCAGTACCACATGGCACTTCGGCGAATGGTGCGTCAATGCGAAATTGCTCACGTTAAGCTTTGGCAACGTTGCCTAGATTCAGTCATCATTCGAAGTTGGGGAGGGCTCAGGAATGCCGGCTAACCCAGCTTTACTGCTTCCTCCGACCTTTGTACAATGAACTCGTCACACACATGCTCCCTATTCTACAGCGAACAATTTCAACAGGGAACGCACATTTAAGGATCGCTATTATCAGTGGTGCAACTGATATTTCACATTTCTTGTAACTGCAAGGAAACCTAAGCAATCCTTACATTTTATGTATTGCACCCATACTACTTTATCTACTTTTGTACTACCTATTCTTATAAACTCTTGCTCCTCTATTTACTTCATGTTAATCGAGATAAACATGTTATTGCCAATTGTTTGTAGGTGTAAGAGAATTATGCGAATACAGTTGCTTTAACGGACAATAAAATCTTAAGAGCAATTGATTGCTGTGTGAAAGCTTTGAAATTCCATTCACTCTGCATTCACTTTGAGATACAATGAATGCCTTCTCAATTGAGAGAAATAGACGTATCGGAAAATTCAAACAAATAACAAGGAACATCTCGGAAATGGTTCATTCCACACAATAAATGGTGTACTTGGGTTTGTGTGTGATTTAACGAGAGAAGCAAATGAAGTATAAAAAGTAAATAAATTCCAGCTTGTAAAATGTTCAGGTTGATACATTTTTTTTGTTGTTGCAATAGCAGTAGTAAGATTTTGTTTACCTCTTATGGTTTTTCAAATATGCAAACGTTATCCGAATTTAGGAAAATGAGATTCCCAGAACTTTCAAGATATGCACTTCAGTTGTCACGACAATGTGTTAAATATGTGGTAATTTAACAAAATCGTTAAGCCATTTTGGAGAAAATCAAAATGTACCAAGTAAAGGGTTAACCGATGCGGGGGATTTTCTTGAAAATCGTATTCATCCTTGGAAGACATTGAACTTAAATACAAAGTATGGTATTAAGCAATTTTTCCTTCGAGTTATGCTATTCAGACACCTATGATTTTCTAAAAATGCAGTTTTTCAGACAGTTGCAAACCTGTATTTCGGTGAAATCTCGTCATAGAATTTTTTTTTAGTACAATACAATGCTTTCCCTAATTACTACACTCGAGAGAGTAAAACTTACCCAGTTACCAAATGTGACATTAAGCTCTTGAGTATCGCAGCAAGCAACTGCGTGGTTTTTTTTTAATAAAATAATATATATATATATATATATATATATATATATATATATATCCCCTTATTCTTATTGTTTGTTATTGTTTCCATTGGTCACTGCTCTACTGTACTTTTACATGAACACCCATGCCCAAGGCGGGACTCGAACCCGCGACCTTCTACACGTGGACCCTAGTTACACTAACGACCACGGCTACGAGAGCCGGGCACATGTTCGCAATAGTGTTAACTAGCATGCGGTGATTTTGTTTAAAGACGCACACATTCAGACTGAGGAGGATATGAAATAATTTTACAAAAAAAAAAAAAAAAAAAAAAAAAAAAAAAAAAAAAAAAAGAGTGAATCGAATCCAGGAGTCTCGCATAGCTAGCAGGCGCTCTTTACCATCTGAGCTACCTTGAAAATCTGTTCCTCCTACAAACGCAATAAACAAAACCTAAGGAGTGTGAATACCAACCTATATGTGAAGTAAAAGACATTTTTTGAGCTTAATGAAAACAAAAAAAAAAACATGCAGTCACATAAATATTGTACTGTTTTGAGTTTCTCTCATCAGATTAACCGATTACAAAATTACAAAATTAATTCTCATGTGTTCAACAGCACGAAGCCACAGTTTAGAAACTAGGTTAGGTCAAGCTTTTATTAGGGTTTTCGTCTTTCCTTAACATACGAGATTTTGTGCTCGAGCTTCTGGGTTTATTAACGTCGTTCATCCATCTCAAGGCAGTAACCTTAAAGCAAGAATACAGAAACGTTAAAACGAAAAATATGTTGAATTCACATCACGTTCTTCAGTCACAATTATTTTTATATTCTATAACCTTCATACACAGCCTATTTACTTTACTGATTACCTTAAGGAGAGTAAATATTCTGTTACATCAACATTTCACCGGCAATACACGTTTTGAAGCTTCCAGAATTTAGAAAAAAAAAAAAACAGCATTGTTAGTACAAAGTCTATGTATTTGACCAGCACAACATAAAACAATCTCCGGTAAATACCAAACTTGGTATTGAACTGCAGTCTTCCAATGATGACACATGATCTACACCCCTAAACCTACATGGAAAAGTTTTCGGATTTTTATGTTCTCAAAAAGGTCTTTTGATTTTGATTAAAATATGAACCTGACTTTGCCCTGTAAAAATGGAACAGGCCCATATCCTTTGTCATTTCTTTTTGAGAAATATCGAATCGGCGCTTATCTCACTGCTATTGTTTAGGACGTTCTATGGAACAGACGAAGTTTGCTTAGTCTAATTTTTAAAGATACATGACAGCTGTCATGCAAGGGACGTGAAGAGTAAGAGGTCATTGCTATGGAAACATAAACCAAGGATGCAACATTGGTTATAGTCGCGCTGCTGGAACGGTTACCATGGATTTATCTTTGTTGTCAGAAACCTTTCAGATAACGCACTGATTATTCTTGTAAGAGTGAGATGGGTACTGATGCGCCTCCCGTTCGTGTGCTAAGCACCAATGAACGCATCACTTCAGCCAATGGAATTCGCAGGAATCACAAATGACAGATAGATGTTTACTCCACGTGGAGTAATCAGCGCGTTATCTGAGAGTTATCTATTACCAAAGATAAATCCATGGTGACGGTTCGAGCAGCGCGACTATACACTGGTTAATCAGCTATTCCTCAGATCAGTTATCGCTAGTTGTGTGCAGGATTCAGTTTGCTTGAGCGTTCAGTTGGTTATGTTGATAGCCTACTTTGTAACAACACTATTAAAATCCGTAGTTATGGGAGCAAGACGTAGTGACAGTAGGATTAGAGGTAGACCGAGGATTCATGGCCCAAGACAAAGATCAGCCAGCGGTCGGGTTATTACACTGCACGGTCAATGAGTTCTCTTAGGGAATTTCGGAATTCTTTGTACAGGAAGAGGAGAATTTGCTTCTTCACAATGATCCGTTTATTCCTTTCAATCAAGTGAGAAAAAGGACTGTGTATGTCCTTAAAATAAGTCACGTGACTGTCTCTAAAGTCCCTAAAGAGAAGCAGCTATAGTCCACCAATTCCTGGGAAACAGAGAGCACCTCCATAATTTTCATTTAAATGCCATAAGAAGGCACATCTATGACTATTACACCCGAAAGGAGCATCCGATCACATGTAAGCTTCCTTCTGTTGAAGAAGCAGCTATTTGAAGGAAGCCTTAGCACTCTGAACGAAGTCCTCCATGATCTGGGATTTGATTTAAAAAAATTGACATAATCGTTATTTAAAAAAATAGCTTGTGAAGACCTGCAACGCAAAGAATGTGTATTGAGAGCAATTTGTATTGTTAAGTTAGGCTAATACAGAAGGTTTTCGCAGACGACGCTTGTTTGTTTTTCTAGTATTTAGAGGTTAAAGAGGGCGATATGCGTAAGTTGCTATCTGCTTCTCGGCAACATTGCAGCTGCCCACGTGGAGGAACAGTTGACCTTCAAGTATCTTCTTTTAAAAATCAGACTTTAGTCTAATATACTAAGTTACTCAGGTCAAATACAACTAAGGAAAACTTTCCTCGAAGAGAACAAAGCTTGGTTATGAAATTCACTGCAAAATGTAATTTCACGTTTTCGACTACACATGGTGGGAACTGAAATGTTGTTCAGCATGAAAAAGCAAAACAATAAGCTGGATTTTTCTCTGCTGTTACAATTTCTAAAATCAACTTCAAAGTAAATTTGTTTCGCATACCCTAAGAAATACTCATGTTTCTATTAAATATGCGTTTAAAACTGTAAAACAATTTCAGTATAAAGAACTATCAAGAATTCTTGATATTTACGACGCAGAATGCTTTTACATTCATTATACGATAAAATATCGTTGAGGCTTAATTTAGTAATTCATAGTAAAAATACATGTTATTAAAGTGTAACTTACTACAGAGAGAATCACACATGTTGTAGGCGAGCTTTAATTTATATCGATAGAATGGGTAAATAGTATGAGAGTAATTTGTGAAACTGCAGGAAATGAGGCTAGATTGGTTGTAGCTGAGGGAAGTTCTTTACACCATACCGCGTGTCATGCTCACGATCAAAGCTACTGTTCCATGGTTTGCAGAACAAATGTTACAAAAGATTTATGTCAAGTTTAGCTGTAAATGCACCAAAGCTCAAAGCCTGTGTTAATAAAGGTGTTAAAAACTCCTTGGTGTACAGAACTTCTGAAAGATCGTTCTAAGTTTATCTATTGATAACAGGTAATACAAAATCGACAATTCATCCTCTGTGCTCTAGGTCTGGGGTTCAGGCCTAAAAATCCTTAGCATAGTCCTTCGGAAGGGAAGTAAAGCTGGTAGTCCCGTGTTGCAGATTTACGGTATGTGAAGAATCTTAAGCCTGATAAAAATACCTTTCACGCCCAATCTACAACCACAGCAGTTAAAGAGCGACTAAAATTTAAAAAAAAAAAAGTTTTAAAAAAGTAAGGAAGTTTCTTCCATAGTAGTTACATACTTTATTTCAGACAGAGGGGATCATGAAAAATATTGAAATTCATGCTATTGAAAATTTAAATTCTCATTTAATATCTAACGTGTGAAGTCAGTTCTTGCGGACATTAAAGAATTACAGTTTGTTAATTTTTTTTTAATCTACTGACAATATAAATTGTTTGGTGCTATAAACTAAAATCTATAGTGGCAAAGGACATGTTTTTACTGAATTACAAGCAAACCTTGGTAGAAATTATTTTATACGGTTGCATGACCCTATCTCCATAACAGCACAGAAACAACTATTGGGAAGCTGCCAGTTGCAGGCTTTTACAATTTTCGTATATAAACTGTAAGGGTCGATCAACGCAAGTATTCTGTGATTTCGTAAATTCGGCTACCGCCAAATGCTAGTTGTAGCAGTACAAAATGGCAAATATCGCTTTTTTTCCATTTATACCCCGCCTTTAACTGAAGTGGTCATGTCGGCGGCCGTTCTCCTTTGGAACATATCGATGGTGTTAACACGTGTACGTTTAGTCGCTTGAACTTTGTATTTTAATAATTAGATCACGCTCACATTCTCATTCATACTTCCAGACTCTGGAGGAGATGGGGAATCATTTTGGTTAGAGAAAAATCCCCATCCACAGCCGGGAATCGAACCCCGGGTCCTCGCACAGTAGACAGGTGCTCCGGCTGAGCTACGGGGCCAGCCAACTTTGTTTTATAATCGACTCTAACGCCAAATTTCTTGCAAAATATACATAAATGGTCTTGCAAAAAGAGAACATTCATTAAGTTCTCTCGTCTGTTGCACTTTTTGGGCGACCTGATCTTGGAAAGTCCTTAACGCTTCCACTTTTAATGAATTGTCATCACTGTATGTAGAGTAAAGACGATCCGAATGCATGGGATTAAATAAATCAGCACCTGACGATGAGATCCGCACAAATCGATAAATCAATAAGTATCAATAAACATGCTTCCGTGGATTTAGGCGAAGTACGTTCAAATAGATACGCTTTCAGGGTATTCTAACCATAGAAGGGATAAAGAGCTATTAAAGAGTACTATTCACATCTGTAAAAATGTACAGATCTTCCTTTTAAAATAAGTGGTAGTCACTTCAGGTTGACCCGGAAGTAGCAAAAAATTTTCAATCCAATTTTTAACTTCCCTGTTTATTTCGTGTTTCGTGTCTTGGTTCCACGGTTATTCAGGTGGTGCTAGACGTTCAATCAACTCAGCAGAATCAATGATTCAATTCAACCATTTAAATTCCAACTCAAGACACAAGGTTCAGAACGGTATGACTATTGTATTGTCAAACAGTACCTAAAAATTACACTACTATAAAAGTTTTGCCAAAAATTATAGAACTAGTTCTGTATTAAGTATCGAATTCAAGAACACTGTATTCATTACCAAAATGAATTACTTGCCATGTGATAAAAGTTTTAGACAGCAAAATGACAAACACAATCATCAAGTGCAATCAAGTGCAAACATTTCATATCAACAGTGGTATATGAACCGATTGTTAAACAATAAGCAGTTATGAAAGAGTGCGTCTTACACACGGCTAGTGTGAAAGAACAATTAATTTCCATTAATTGTACCTAATAGTGGTCCGAACTATAAAGCCCGGGCCTTAAAGTACTTACAGCATAGTAAGCCGCCATTAAGGTAGTTGTTTCATGTGTCTATGAGAACTCCAAGTGGTTTACCGGGGAAAACACGAGTCAGTTGGAGAATTTAGTGTCACGTTGGCCATAGTAGCTCAATGGTTTGGAGCGGCTGGATGGAGACCAGAAGATCCGTGGTTCAAATCCCGGCTATGGCATTGAATTTTTCAGTCTGGCTCTACTCTTTCATAGTGCGTCCTACACACGGCTAGTGTGAAAGAACAATTAATTTCCAATAAGCAGTTATGTGAGAAAATTCACTCAGCTCAAAATAGAAACCAAATTCTAGTGATATGAAGGATTTTTAAGTGCACGTCAGAACAATAATTGGTCCAATACAAGCAGCACAGTGCATTCATTTAATATCATGTTTCTTTCATCCTGTTCATTTAACACCACATATCTGAAACGATTAAACAGGGATCACATTCTTTTCGGGCACTGCGTATTTTGTAGGCAACATGATAAGACTTATTAAAATACCATATTAAGATTTTTGCATTACAAAATAAATTTTCTGAAAATATCCTATGAAGTTATTTTAAATTCCTTATGTACAATTGGTATACTGTAAGCGACAAGATTTAGATATTCTTGAAAAAAGCACGCGCTAATAAAGAAATTTTTGTGGCATTAACCAATTCCAAACCGATCTTTATTAGTTTGAGTTTTCAAATACCTAAATTGTTTAAAGCAATAAAGCCACTTATCCGTTTATTTCTCCTAGTTGCATAGAGAACGAAATTTAAAAACTATGACAATCCACACAAAAAAAGTTGACTATCGCCTAAAGCTATTGCATTCCTTTGTAACTGCAACAAAATTTGTAATAAATTACTTTTGAAAACGTTTATCTTGGTTAACAAGGAGGCTGGGCCCACCTCTCTGGGGTGGGGGAAGCTTGTCTCATTCGCATTCAAGAGGATCAGAGTTTAAATCTCGGTATCTCGGTTAAGGTGAGTTACATTGGATACGTTTTTTAAAGATTTTCTCTTATCAAATTAATCTGGTGGCTAGTTGGTTAGGTGCTGGCCTCCGGATTTCAAGGTTGCCGGTTCAAAATGAGCCCGCACCAAATGTTTTTTTAAGGTTATAAGCAAGAGCCCCATGTCAGATTTATTGGCATGCAAAAGAACACTTCTGGGATAAAGTTCTAGAACACCGGTGGCGCTGATATGATCCTGGAAATTGACGGCATCGTTAATTTTTTTAGTTCGCTTATACTAAGACGAATGTTATGACAATAGCCCATTTGAACATCTCTTAAGCCATTTCGTTCCTCGTCCAATATGACCTAATCCAAATAAGACAACTTTTTAAACAAAGGTTATACATGTACAATAATGGGTTAAGCAAGTCTCATGAATGTAACATAAATGTCTTTCTATTTCATGTGGAGATAAAATATTTCCAGAAATGTTCATTGCATATTTTGTTGTTCTGCATTCAGATGATTTCCTCTATATGCTCTTTAACAACCATTTGCTGCAGACACTAGGAAAATTCTGGAGGCAAGTGATAGTCAAAATTAAATCAACCCCTTATGGTTTATCAGTTACACAATAATGTTAAAAATGTATTGAGAATAAAGAGGACCTCATAAGCTAATAGCAGATAATCCAGGACATTTGTTAAACATACAGCACTTTACTAAAAATTATTAGAACCACTTTTAAGAATATCAAAATCTTTATGAAGATTTTTTCCCACGTGGTTAATGCAGTTGGACCTTGGACACTTTTTAATAAGTGGATTTCTTGTTCTATATCATGATTCTCCTTCCAAAAATGGTACGCTACCGGCGATTTATCTATTTCTTTGTTCCTGATGTTCCTAAAATGATCTTTAAGCCCAATGTTCAAGTTACTTTTTGTTTTTCCAATGTAAAAGTTGTCACAGCCTTTGCAATTTATCCGGTACTCACCTGACATTTTTGTCTGTGGGTATCTCCTTTGTATTATGTGATTTCAAAAGGTGTTGTTTACACTAATTTTTTTCTGTGGGGCCAAAGTAATATTGTTCTCTTTGAAGACTTTTTGGAAAAGGTGTGTAGCTCTGTGATGATATGTAAATTTTCTGTATGAAGTTTCATTGCTGATTGGGGAAAGGGTAGTTACTTGTATGCATCTTTGTTGATAAATTCAAAATAAATTAGCTATTAAGTACAAAACTTTATTATCTTACTTGAACAAAACAAACAGTGCATTATAGTCATACAGTCAACAGCATTTACTCTTCCTAATGCTTAGCACACTTCTTTCAATAGTCTGCAGGTTAACTGGTCATGCAGGCAGCATTATAGAAAACAATGCCCCCTTCAATTGTAAATATAAGCAATGGATTAACGATGAATATAAAAAGTGCAATTTTCTACTTTTACACTGTGCATAAATTATTTCTAGTATATCAATATAAAACAATTTATCTTAAGTGTATGATAATGTTGGTGTATATGATTTGCGTGTGCTGCCAACAATAACTGAATTAACTGGCATGGATAAGGTCTATCCCCTTCACACTTCATACCCTGCTAGAGTCAAAACTTAACTGTAAATCCATGCCAAATCTGAAGTGACACAGATACATAGAAGGGCAAAGTAATAACAAGGTTGCTAACTTGAAACTCGCAGTTACTTCCTTCAGCTAGTATGGTTTCCTATTGTCAAACTACTTCATTTTGCACCTTTAAAAATAAGCATAATGATCATGTTTTGGGTGTAAATATGTAATTCTTCCTTCCCCTGGAGCCACCCCTGAAATATATCAAACAGATATTTAAAGACTGTGTACAAATAACACAATTTATATGAAACTCTGATACACGTGATAGCATTTAAAAAGTATCTCAAATTATTAATATGTACATGGCTTGCAATAGTATTTTGTTAAGATAGTAAATAAGACAAACAGGCATACAATGTGCAAAACAAATGGAAGGATAGCTACACTGTTCACTATCTCGTGAATTATTTACTATAATGTATAAGTAAATTATTTTTTATTACTACAGTGTGCTGCTTTGCTGAATACGTTTATACTGTGTTATAATACTCATTAAATAGGACTCTTCTGTTGATATTACCTTAATAATGATACACATATATAGAAATGATATACATGTACTGCGTAAACAGTCATTTCTTTGCAATGCAAATCAATTTATCTTTGTCATTGAGGTTATGCAAGATACAAGTTCCCTTCAAACATTCATGCACAGTGACCTATCTAGTCTTTAATAATTTATTTGGTACAATGTGCATAATTTAAAGAGCTCTACTATTTTTACAGCAGTATTAACTACTCCCTTATGCTTATTTTTAACATTAAGATTCAATAATAAGAGCACTTTAACAGCTATTCACAAATTATCCAATATAGGTTAAGTGAGGAAGCTATTTGTTTTTCTTTGATTCTGCCTTGGCATGGCTAGACAAACTTACAACACATGTGACCTTCGGTTTTGGGTTACTTTTATACTTTGCCATCTTTCATTCTACTCTTGGACTGTTTTGACACACCTGACAATGCTGGCGAGCTTAAAGAAGCATTGTTCGCATGGTTCAGAATAAATGGTTTCCAGTCTTTCATATATTGTTCCTAACAAGGAGAAATACTGAAACCTTCACAATAGGAGCTAAAGAAAGGTCACTGCACAAGGAACTGGGAAGGCCATTTTCATCTGAACTATACACATTTTCTGTATCATTTAAATGTCTCAAAATATTTTTAACTAAAAAAAAAAGTTGTTCATGTATAGGACAGTTTGAATAATAGTTATTTCATGGAAATATTCGCCTTACTCCTCAAAAGATGGATTTTAAGTTCGTTTTTTTTTAACTTATCTTTTTCTCTCTCGTGTAAGTATTTTTCCACAAATGATTTTTGGGGAAGGAAGATGCATTTTCCACAAACTCTAGAATGTCAAGTTTTACTTTGTTCCACACTTATCTAACATGTCAGAAAAGTGGCAGACTAAGTATAAATACATTCTACTACTGCTGTTAACTGTTTGATACACCCTCTAACAACAACCAGTAACGTGATGGTTCAATTTCTGTTGCACCAGTCACTCGACCATGGGTTTTATCATGGTTCCCCCAGGTCGGCAGATGAATTCTTGGGTGGTTCTATCATGACCTCTCTCATTTAGTTTCCCCTTTCATGTTTAAGGTGGGCTTCGGGGCTGTACGATGTCAGACATGAAGATCTTATTCATTGAAAAGTTCCTATTGGACGATTGCAGCCTTCTTCGATGCAGAGTTCTCCCCGACTCCATTAGAAAGAAGGCTTCTCTGAGCAGCCCGACTGTGCGATCGAGTTTCCGTAGAGGTGAGGTTTCGAATCTCTTCAACTGCTGTGGGTCAGCGCTGCGAACCTCTTAAGACTCGTACTTGTCATTTTGGTAGAAGTACGCCAGACCGAACATTCGAGTCCCTCCCGATGTCATGGGACAGTGGTTCCCGACAATCATTCGTATTCTACGTCTGGCTGGCATTGCCGCGCTGGCGGGGTTTGCAAACGCTCCGTGAATTTGCGGTATTAGGCTGGATAGCTTGCAGCTGGTGTGCTAGATCGCTGAAAGCCCGACCCAGATTATCAACAGTCTTCCCGGACGGGTTGACGAGCGTAAAGTGGTGTAATCACTTTTACCCAAAAAGCGTGAAGACTCAAGATACACTGATCTAATATAACCACGCAAAACTTCGGTTCTCCCTGGTACGAAAAGGGGAGTTTCGACTCACGAGTAGCCTCACTTGACCTTGTATGATCGGGTCTTTAACACTGGAACTGTCAGGGACCTCTGCGACTCTGACCATTTCTGCCTTCACCCTATAGCCTCTGCGGCTCCTCGCTTCATACGTTCCCTTTGGGGGATTGATAAAATATCCACCTTGATCGAGGTGAGAGAGGCACCTACACATAACCATATAACCACCATAGGTAAGCGGCAGAGAAAGTAAAGTTCACTCAAGTGCGAGAGTTTTTGTATGTTAACACGAGACGTATCCAAAAAGTCGTTTTCCCTGTGATCGTGAACAAAAACAAAACAATGTGATTAAAATATTTAGGGAAGTTTTAAACTATTTCTGAATTCATACATTTATAGTGCTGTGGAACCAACTTTTCTATCCTTGTGCCATAGGAGTCTTATCTGGGATAAGAACCACTGTGATTACCATTTCCGCCTCTTGTCAGACAACGCTGACTGGCAGACAGACGAGAACTTTTGGAGATTCTGGTAGTGATTGAAATCATGGGTTCGAGGTTTGGGTTGTAGGGTGGATGATCAAACATCTCCCACGAGCACTGTTGTCCATACAGCAAGACAACACTTGAACTAAGCTTCCAGGGTTGATTGTTCTTAATTGTCTAATTTCTGCATTGTTTCACCATAACGAACATTACCATCTCACCTGTGGTCAGGAATTCGAGGAGAGCTTCCCGTTTGTCTCAGAACATTGAACTCAGCACTTGCTGCGTTGGCACAGTCTGTTTGAATTTTGTCTTACACGATGAGCCACTGGACACTAATAGATTGACTACTCGTTTTACGTGTGTAACCCACGTCTCATCACCTGGAAGATCTGGTCCAAAATCACGCAGCCGTCATGGTGCGTGAGGACATGTCGAAGTTGGTCTCTTCCACTGGACTTTGTGTTGTGGAGTCAATTGTTTTGGCACCCAATTTCCGGAGCAACAGGTTCTCCCAGACAATTTTATGCAGCAAGGTGTGGCACATGTGGGAAATGACTGCCGAGTTCCGTGATTGTGAAGCGAGAGTTCTCCTTAATGCATTTCCGCACAAGCTTCAAAGGTAGCTTCATCTGCTTAATAAAATTATGATAGGCCCACAGACCTGGCATAGGTAGCTGACGAATTTCAATCGGCGCCATGTTGTGTGCGCTAAAAACTATCGCCGACCGTATTTCACAGTCGCAAGAGCTGGAATACGAACCTCCATCTTCGACCGCTGCTAGAAGCTTCTGTGAAACCTCAGGAAGTTCCGCTAGCGCATGCGCCATCTGGACGCCACCTAATTCTATCACGTCCACGCCCAATATATTAGTCGCACCTCGTATTATGAGAGAAAAGTTGTTTAGGTTACTGGGAAATTACCCAAGCAATTACTGTAACTAGTTTCAAGTATTGGCATTTCCAAGCATTAAACCCACGACGAAAGGAAATTTGTTGAACTATTATCGGACTTAATGCTGTGACGATATTGATAACAAACCACCGGCCAACCCTCGTACAGTCTGTTGGCGTGTACAGACCAGTCACCAGAAAGCTATTTGCTGCTGTTGTGTAGTTTCTACGTAATGATGGTTTGAATCTAGCTAAACCAACTGCTTAACTCGTCCTATGCCGTATTACAATAATTACTATAGTTAAATGTTTGCAAATATGCGTTTAAAACTGGCAAATGGCATCGTTCTTTGTAGATTGGCTACAAGAATATTTACAAAATATTTAAATAGAAGGGCGTCCGGGAAGGCAGTGTAAATACATTATAATTTTCACTCAAATTTTTTAAGTAGGAGTATTTGACGATATCTGTGGTTCTTGTCGCACGGCTTTTTTTTTTTTGTAAAAGATTTAAACTGGATTTTTGAGCAGAGGGTCCGTCATGTTCTTAACATCTTTTTTCTTATAATGATCGCATATTTTGGTCTATAATTAGAAAAAAAAAAATCTTTGTACAGAGAGAAGCGTATAGGATTTTCTGCAACTCAATTTACGTTACGCGATGGCGCGTAATTTGAAGTAAAGAAATGCTGCTATAATAGCATTTAAACAAAGACAGTTTTAACAGTTCTCTCATAGAACAGTGATGGAAATATGCCTCTCCAGTAATTGTCAGTCACTCCTTGTTTAAAAAAACTAAACGCAATATCCATTAACTAGAATGAATTATCAGGGTATGACTTGTAGCCATTTCTATTACTTATATTACTACTGGATACAGTATTTTAATTGAAGCTTTATTACTGCAAAGCGCAATGTAAATACACGTTAAATATAAGCCCTGAAAATGTTTATTTCTATACTTATTTGAATTATCTCAAGATTTTATAAACCGGGGTTCTATTAAAACAAACTTCAAGCACAAAACCGCTTGCTTTAATGTAACTTGAAAATGCGATGTAAAAACCTATGAACATTCCACCGTGTAGCGCGGCCAAGATAGCAACTAATCTGGTAGCTCTGCAATTTTGAATGACAATATTTGTTTTTGTTGTTCTGGCAGATATAATGGACGCTGACACCAGTATAAACTAAACAGCATTACAATGCGCGGCTTGACAAGAACCAGAGCTCCTGCTAACACTATAACAAGTTACCTTAATTTAACATGTGATTAGCAAGTCAAGAGCATCTAGTAGTTCTGTCCATGGCCTGGTTTTATTGCCACCACTGACCTTGTATTAATTTGCTGACAGCTGAACTGCTGCAATAAGAACTTCCATTCTTTGTTCCTGCAATGCTTACTGAAATTTTCTGCCTCCCGCATATGTACACACATGCAAACTCACCTTTTTAGCTACAAGGGATTCATGGAATCTAAAAAGGGTCAACATTAAATGGTATTTCCAGCCTTTGGCTGTCGTTTCACTGTATGAACATTACAACCATTTAAAACGCCATTTCTAAATTGTTCTGTGTACAATGTGGTGTGCTTCATGTTAAAATGTAACTGAACTCCCATTTAAAGCACATTTTATCATCCAGATTTTCAAGTTCATTAATGAGAGTATTAAAAAGATCTAATATTCCTAGGCACCAACATCAGTGAGATTTGTTTAAAAGAATAACAATCCTATAATTATGTAATTTGTAGTACCTGCCCAAACTTTATTTTCCTGACATTGAGTATGACCTCTCAAAATACAAGTTTAGATATATGTGGTAACTTTATTAGCAGCAGAGCTATTTGTTTAAATTTGGAAACTAAGTCATGTACATGAGCATGATTCTACCGGAAACTCATTTGTTGAATGTTCAATCTATTTTGCATATTGCTTTGTAGATCCATAAATCAAATAATTTCAACTCTCTTGTTAAGTTTTTTTTTTTTTTTTTTTTTTTTTTTTTTTTTTTAAATTTATGTCCTCAAACATTTAGTCATATCGGAAGATGAATGAAATGATGCTCCAATGAGTCTGGAGTCCATGGAACTTAAGAGTTACCCGACATTCGTCGTCTCTCGTCCTCTTGTTAAGTGCGTACCAAATGAACACGTGGAGTATTCGAACTTAAACTTTTGACTTAACAGTTTTATATGTAGGATTAACTGCTTGTTCTGTTTATGACAAAGAAAAAATCTAAGCTTGCCTTCCAGTTTATTAACTTTTAAATACTTCTTTTAAATAATGGTTGGTTTAATATAACAATGTTTCAAACAAGTTTTCATTCCTTCATAAAAAAAAATATTAAAAATTGGGCCCCCTATATATAAATATAAGCTGACCAAAAATATATGCACTATATGAAATTGAACCTGTTTTCCCTTCCAGATAATGTAAACTATGGAAACAAAGAACTACATTTCTGTCATTCCTAGAACATTCTAATCACTTAAAGAAATAATGACAAAGAAACCAACACATACCAATCTATACTTGAATGAGCACACCTTTCACCACAAATAACATATTGATACATTTGCCCATTGAGCCGACTTTCTCAGATGCAAGCACGTACCATAAGAACACACATCTTAAGTACATCTTTCCCAAAATTGCTTTGAATTACATCACAGCTGTACTCAGAAGAGCCAGAAAATGGCACATATTCCGTGCAAATTAATCATTATTCCACACCAGCCGCGTGTAAGCTAATGTTTGGATAGGTAGAGTCAGACTGAAAAATTCAATGCAATAAGCGGGATTTGAACCACGGATCTCCCCATCACTTTCCAGTTGCTCTTAACCATTGAGCATGGTTAACATGTGGTAAACCATGAGTGTTCTCATATACAATGAGATATGCATAGTTTGTGGCGACTTCCTAAAGTACTTAAGTCCCAGGCTTCATAGTTAAACCACTATTATTAGGTTAACTGACAATAGCCGTGTCTAGGCTAGTATGGAAGAACCTACCCATCCAAACCTTAGCCCAAACCTATGGATCAAATCCTGGCTATGGCATTTAATTTTTCTGGCTGACTCTACCCATGCAGATGCATATTCCATATCAAATAAAATATATTCATACATAATAGTGGTCTAAAGCAAAAAGAACTTGCTATTAAATAACATTAAAAATATATTTTAAAAAAACTGAGGTAAATGGTCTTACAAATAATCACTTAAATAGGAATTTATTAAGTATGTTAACTTATATCTCGAGCAGTTTCCACACAACAGAAGGTATTGTCGACTTTTCATTTCATCTTTAAAAATGGTATTGCTTTATGAAACAGCTATAAAAATATATTTGTTTTCTGAACTGCAGATAACTGCAATGAAAATAATGGCAGGAGTTCAACACCAGAGTATCTTGCAGGATTAGACCTGTTAGTATGGAAATTTGAACTCCAATATATGGATATATTTTTGCCTCAACTTTCCAACATGTTATGCAAGATTTTTTTTTGTCCAATGTAGATAACATTTTTTGAAGTACAGCTTCACATATTAATTTTGGTATATGTATTTAAATTATTAATTTGGATGATTTCGCCATTTGGGTGCTTATTGAACGACCAGACTGCGATCGAGATATGCAGAAACAGAATAGGCGAATAGCAAGCCAGCTGTCAGCGTGATGTATGACGGACTCATGAACCCAATACCATTGCAAGATTTGGAGCCACTGTAAGACATATTTAATGGACAGCCGACTTGAGAGGGTCTGACAACTATTTGGGTGTTACCAGGCAGTCTTCAGCCATAGGGATGGCGATTAGAGCTGCACGACCGAGAATTCCACTAGTCACTGAAAATACGTCATCTATCCACCATCATGACGTGCTTCCTTGACAAAGCAAATGAATATACAGTACCGAGATTCAGGGAATAATGAAAGAGTGCAATAGCCCTTGTCGTTCCCTGTACTCCTGGCGAATCTACAGAACTTTTTTTTTTTTTTTGTAATTTACGTCCTCCAACGGTAAGTCATATCGGACGATGAATGGAATGGATGAAATGATGCTCAAATGAGTCCGGGGTCCATGGAGCTTAGAGTTATCCAACATTCGTCTTACAGGATTAGGGAAAACCCCGGAAAAAACCTTATCCAGGTAACTCACCCTGACCGAGATTCGAACTCGGGACCTCTTGAACGTGAGGCAGACATGCTACCACCACACTACCAAGGCTAAAGAACTTGATAATCAATATTTCTTTCTCTTTTTCCATTTACCCTCCCTGTGTGGAGATCTAACATCCTTCATAACTTAAGTCAGATGTCCGACAATTAGCTTAATAGCTAGATTAGTGATTAAAAATTGTACTGGGCACAATGGGAGTCGCTGAACACCATGCACGGAGTTTGGGAACCACCTGTCACAAAAACTCGTGAAAGCAGCTGATGCTTCTTAGAAGTAAGGCTGCGAAAGTCTTGGAGGAAGTATACGCGGGTTTCTCCGTAAAGTATTTTGGATCCAACAAAACAATCAATACTTCCGACAGAGCTACTACTGCTTAGTGTCACCAATATGAATGCATGGCAAATCCCGGCATTCACACCAAAAGCCAGGGCCATATACAGCAGTATAACATAGGAGCACCTGCAGAGCACATAGCTATCGATATTGCTGAACCGTTTCCTGCATCCGATAGCGCCAACAAATATCTACTGGTGGACTACCTATTGCTAATTAAGTTTACCAGACTCTTAGGCAGACATCACGAAGTGCTTACTGCTTTTGCATAAGGCCTATTACTGAGCATATGAATTCGATAATTGCAGCAACTACTGGACCAATGTTTAACCTCAGAATCTTACATCTATTTAGTTATATGTGTATTCACATTACATTGAATTATATACATTAAATATATCTACATGATCTGTGAGCAAGCTATCACTGTCTTTGCATGATCTATTATTTCAGTCATAAATGAACATTTTATCCTGAATTATATTTCTGATTTGAATTATTGGTAACACGTTTGTGAGAAGAAAATGGTGATTGAAAAGTTTATCACGTGTTCAATATCCTTGAGTTCTGTGGAACATTCTATAAATATGGTGATGGATGAAAATTTGCTCTGCGTGGCATCTTTTGAGTACCAGTATGGTGCTTACCTTAAAATGCTGACCTGTTTTTTAAACCCTTTCTGGCTAGCAGAGGGCAGATTAACATCCTATTTATATGTAACAAAGAGCTGCTAACATCAAAATAACTGAACAGTTTTATGATATTGGAATCTAGCCAGAGTTAAATTACGACTAGCTAGGATACCCTGTTTGTATGAACAGAATGATAGGACCTATGGTGTCAAAAATTAGCCTGAGTTACATCTACGTTTAATGTGTATAGATACCAGCAGTGAAAAGCATTTAAAAGAACTATTTTTGCAGATTTCTTTAATGTGTTGATGCTCCCTGTGCACATGCACTGCCAAAACATAATGAAACTGTTGACATTTAGTAATTATTTCCTATTTAAGGAAGTGTTTTATAAATGGAAAGGTGAGTTACAGGCTTCTGAATCATTCACATCTACTTTTGTTCAGCATAATACTGCATTTTCCTTCTTTAATTTTTCTTCCTTCTTGCATTGCATTTCTGATTTGAAGGATTGTCAAGGGAAGTACTGTCAAGTACTGTCAAGGGAAGAAAAACAAAAGATGTATAGCATTTCCATTGGGAAATACAATAGGTCAAATGAAAAAGTTATAAAAATTTAATTGTTGCTGATTAAATTTCACAACTAATGTTACCTGTACACCATGTGGTATGTTGAAATACAATAAAAGCTTGAATCACTAGCCTTCATTTCTAGTTTATGCTAGTTTGATTGTTCCTTAATATTTTTCTAAGCATGTTGCGTTAAGGGCAGCCTATTCTTTAGTTGAGCCATGATTAGATTGCCGAAATTATTCTCTACAGCAAACTCTTATTAACTAAGCAGGTTTGTAACAGTTTATGAAAATTTAAAGAATGTGATAATTTTTTTTCTTCATTTACCATTCTCATATGGAGTCCTTACATCCACTATAAATTAAGCGAGTGTCTGGATCAAATGCCTGATGAGGAACAGAGTAATTTTGTGATTGCCCCAAAATCTGGTAGAGCGAAGGTGATATGAAATGACCATGAAATGGATGAAAGGTATGGAGCAGTTGCTAAAATGAATGGCACAGGAAATCGGAGAACCGAGAAAAATACCTGCTCAGTTGCAGTTTTATCCACCACAAATTACAAATACAGTCTCTGGGATGGAACCCAGGAAACCTTGGTGAAAAGCACGTGGTCTAACCAGTTGGGTATGGCGCCAGAATCATACATCAATATAATGCCATGAATTTAAGGAACATTTTAGTACTCAAAGCGATGCAACAATTTAAAACTTTAATTTTAGAACCAACTTCCTAACATGGCAAATAGTATAAGTTAATGTTTAAAGTTGTAAACCAATTTTATTCTACTAATTCATCAAACCATAACTCTTCAATTCACATGGAACACAAATGCATCTGAATGTTGAGGCAACATTACAGCTATCATTTCATTTGTAGAATAAATTTAAAAGCTTGTTCAGTGTATATCACAAACAAAAGCAGAAATATTAACCATTATGTGGGATACTTGAAAATTAAGTACTATTATGTCACAAAATGGTGCTCCATTTTAAATACATTAATACTGAAATTCCTAAATATGTGTTCCTTAACATATCTTAAGATTTTAAAAATGGAACGTTCTTACAAACATCCTCTTGGAAAAGCTTACGAGTATCACAGATTGCCCAAGTCCAAACATGCTACCTAAGACTACAGCATGATAGGCTTCTACTGTAATGTGCATTTCAAAAAAGCATAGTAAGTAAAATATTAATTAGGTATGATTATTACCCTTGGGATTTGCCAAATATTTATCTGTTCTACAAAATGTTAGCCTTAGGGTACTTTCACAAAACCAAATAACATTTTTATTCATTTGGGAGAAGTTGTAGTGCTGATTTTTTTTTTTTTTTATTCATTTGGGAGAAGTTGTAGTGCTGATTTTATTAAACTCAAGAACATATGCAATAATGCTTCAAGAAAAGTGCTTAGGATTCCTGGGTACAAATGTATAATTAACAGTAATATGTTCTAGAGATAAATTACTATATTATTATCCCAACACAATTACCAAATATTCCTTATAGATGCATCCCTCCATCTTTAATGCACATTAAAAATTCACATTTAAAACTGCCAACATTAGACAAACACTACTGAACAATGAATTAGCTTAGCCAAGGGATTGAAGGTTCCAAACAATACAGCATAGCCAAGGGGTGATTTTGTAAGAGTGAAGTAGTTGCAACGTACACAGCCACGGCAAAGAGTTATCATACGAGGTCTTTCTAAACCCTAAGTATTCCCAGGGTTGTTTGGAAACAACTGCAACGACACAGTATACCAAACAGGAAAACGAAACTAAGCAATTTCTGATGACCATTGCCAAATATTCAATTTAAAGGCCTTATATAAATAAAAAATAATAAAATAAAATTAGTGATAAAACAAGAAGGCAAGCACTTTATTTTAAGACTTCTGTCTATAATTTGTAAATTTCCGTGAAAAAAAGAATTTTTAACGAAAAGAAAGATTGCATAACAGCCGAAGAATGAATTGCCGTCGCCGCTTGGGCCAACACCTTGTGCTACATCCTTTCCTTAAATTTTTAGTTATTATGAATAAATACCGAACTGAATAAACATCAGTCATGTGGAATATAACTAAACCAAACATTTAACATGCAAAAGTTCCATACAGACTTACAAATTACTGAAATTTCCTTTAATAACAGATCTTTCATTTACTTACGGATCCGCTTTTGGTTCAGTGACGGCTATGAAGCGAGAATTCGGGAATCATCGGTCGGGCGTTTCCGTAATTAAGTCAGTATATTGACTGTTCTTATTAATAATTACAATATTGTCTCATATTTATAGATATCTAAAATTAATGAATGTAATAAAATTTATTAAAATGTTATATAAAATGTTTATTTATTCATTAACATTAATATTTTAAACTCCAAATACAATAACATAGTCAATATTTGTATCGATATTAATACAAAAATGGAAGCTAACTTCCGGTGAGGTACAGATGCGCACTTTATAATCTCTGGTACAAGCAAAACAAATAAACACAGTTAAACCGTAAACCCGTTGACGAGGCGTAGAACGTATCACATAAAAGAATTGGAATGGGGTAGAAGTTCTTTGTTTCATGCACATTGCCCATGTGCATTTTTGGTAAATTCAGCTAGGGGCCGATTGTATGAACTCGAAATAAACCTTGGAATGCTCATTCTTGGAATACCTATCTAGAGAATAAATGTGGCGATGATGTAGAATTCAGTTTTAATCTTCATACCGCTATTCCATTATTTACGCAATAAAAACTACTGTTGCCTATACTCCGAATCCTTCAAGGCCGGTTGATAAGCACTAGTGAAACTTTTCGCCCCCGTTAACCTGGTATAACAAACCGTAGCTTATCAGAATATTACGAAGTATAGGACACCACATTATGAAATATTAAACAGAGTGAAAAGAAGTGGAAATCAGATTTAAAATGATGAAACATATATGTTGGGTAGCACTACTCAATTTTCAAAATATGAGTAGGGTTATTCATTGGGGCTTGGGATTCATTAATAGATAGAAATGGCAAAAAGTTTAGTAAAAATTAAAAGTGAAGATGAAGCAGTCTTTTCATCACTGCACAACGAAAGAGTTTGTGGTTTAAATTTAAATAACGTAATGTGCAAAGTTAAAAAAAAAAATAGAAATGTTATAATGTCATTGACCACTCTGATAAGAAAGAACAGCGTGTGAAACTAGGTTAAAGTAGTCCTAAACGGCAACAATACGCTGACTCTTGACCCTTCGTCCTTTCTCTCACTCAAAGTATAATATATGGTTTAATTCAATTTGCTTTTATCAGCGCTTCCAGATTTATCACTTAAGTATAATATATTAAAACATAGTGCAGCAGTGTAAATGTATTAGCATATTATAGCTAATGGTCGCAATAGTTTTCCTCGTTGCTATCCTCGTTACTGAGGGATACACTGCTGATAACATACCATGTGACCAGTATGATTTATGTTCTTAGAATAGACGTTTCGTGGATTCACTCTGATATTTCGGTGATTTTCTGAACGTGAAAAGCAAGGGTTGATACCCTGATACATTGAAGTGAAATATTAAATGCACCGTATTACGTACCAATGCGTACTATAAATCCAATTTGTTCAATCGTTTAAAGTTTGAACCATTTTTGTTAATTACAATATCTATGCCCAAACACATGTACTGCAACGGAGTCAACTCCTGTTATTTCAATAAGACATAGAATAAAACTAGCACGGTATTTGTAATTAGCTGTATTCTACATCTTGCACATAGGAAAAAAAATCTGAAGACGTCAGACATTTCTTGTGCAACAGCTAGCTTCTAAGCACACAAAATAAGGAAATGGTATGAATAAAGCAGATACCTAATAAAAGATCTCTAGATGCAGATTACAAATATTGATATCAGTGATATAACATTCCCCTTTGATCTATTTGTACTTAGAACCAAGCATAAAGTTATAGAATAGGCTTACAAATAAAACAAATGATATATTTCAATAAACATTTGCTAATTTGAGCTACAAGTCGCTCTGAAATACTTTAGAATATGCAACAATGGGTGGCCGTAAGCCAAAGCAATTCTTCCTAGCTTGAAATAAAATTTCAAATTGCAATGTGTGCAATTCTAGGCAAGCTCCAAAAATATGCACGCACGTCTTGCTACGCTGCGGGAATGGATCTCACACGAGGGCATGATTTTCTATGTATTCAAAGTCGGTTTAACGAGAGAGAATGCCTTGAAAGATTGCAGGTGCATATTGGGTACTTTTTCCTCTGCAGTCCACCATCCATTGACTTGTTTACATAATTTAGAAGAGGAAGGTATTCTCTCGACCACATAGGATGGCTAGCTTCAGCAACACCACTCAAAATGTGATGAAAGAGTGCATGTTGTGGGAAGTAGGTCGTTGCAGGAGGCAACGATCCTCGAATATTGAATCGGCAGCAATTACTACAATCCTTAAAAACAAATGACATCAAGAAATTCCACAGTCAATGGATCTTTCGCCTACTCGCAAATGAGCAGAAAGTAATGGTGCCTGGAAATGACAAAAATGATAGGGGAGAAGATTCAGAAATATTTTTAATGTGGTAGCTGCCGACCCGACACAAGTTTGATATACTAATATAATCAGAAAACCAAGTGACAGTCATTAGTATTGTCACCCTGGTGGTAGACTCGCGAAGCCGATAAAAAAATGATGGCCGATCGTTACCGGAAATGAGAGACAGTTGAGCGTAGTTGTTAGAGAAAATAAACAGTTTGAGGTTAGCTAGCAAATTGTAATGGCGACGAATGTATTTGCTAGGGAAATAAAGTGCAGTTTTTGTATTTGAAGCCTCGACTTTTGATTTTCACGAACCCACAAAGTCACAACTGGTGTCAGGAAGCGGGATAACATCACGAAAATTATGGCCATGGAATCGGCATTGGAAATGCTTTTGCAGAAGATGAACGAATTAACAGCGAAGTCGGAAGCGGCAAATAACAACTTGGCCGCGAAGATGAACGAGTTAACAACAAAAACAGAAGCGGCAAATAACAACCTGGCCGCAGAGTTGAAAGAAATACAGACCGAATTCACCACAGAAATGAAGGCAGCGAACGACAGTCTGGCCACGGAAATGAAGGAGGCGAACGAGGTCCTCGCCGCCAAATTTGAGGAACAGTTGGCCGGCGTGAGGGATGACGTGACGGAGCTGGGCAAGCGGATGGGCCAAGTGGACGAGCGCGTCGAGGACCTGGCGAACCGCTTCAGTGACCTAGAGGAAAAGGGCGACAATAACGCCAAGTCCCTGAACGCCATGGTTGAAGACGTCGAAGACCTCGCGAACCGCGTAAACAACCTGGAGGGAAAGGCCGACAGCAGCGTCAAGTCCCTGAACGCCATGGTGGAGGACGTCTTTGGCAGGAGACTGAAGGATTTGAAGGCTGACGCGCCGGGACGCGACACAACATCGGCACGCGTCAAACCTCCGAAATATGACGGCGCGTCAACATTTGAGGTCTTCCGTCACCAGTTCGACACAGAGGCCAAGCACAACAGATGGTCACCGGAGGAGGAGGCCACACAGCTAATAGCCAGCCTCCAGGGACGGGCCGCGGAAGTCCTAAACGCGGTGCAGACAACGGCGGCGCCCAAGGACATCTGGGAGGCCCTGGAGAATCGTTTCGGGAACCAACGCTTAGCTGCAGCGTACCGCAGCCAACTAAAGGCAAGGTCACAGCAGCCGGGGGAGACGCTGCAGGAGTTCGCCATAGCGATTGAGCAGCTAGCTGGCAAGGCCTTGGTTGACCTGCCACTGGAGTTCGTATCCCGGGAAGCCGCCTACAACTTTGTCGACGGGGTATGGGACACGGAGATTCGTCAGCACCTAATGCTCGGCGATTATAAAACCATCCACGAGGCGCTGACAGCGGCATTAAGGATGGAGGCGGCCAAGGTAGCATCTATCCCGACGTCGAGAACGAGTGTCCGCTACGCCGGAGAGAGAAGACCAGCTGAGGGACGCCGGCGAACACCTAGTGGCCTGTGTTGGGGGTGTGGACAGCCCGGACACCTGCGGAGACTGCCCACACCAGGAAGAACAGCCGGAAAACGAGTAAGGCCCGGCGTGGAGAGGGGCACGTCGGCGCCATTACCACCATCCCCTCGAGTGACAATCCGCGCCGTGTGCCGGCGGATGGATGACAACCTCATCGCGGATGGCTGGGTAAGAGGAAAGCCGTGCCGCGTGCTGGTGGACACCGGGGCGGCCGTGACCATCATCAGACCTGACGTGGCGAAGGGTTTGCCGACGAGGAAGCCGAGCGGACCATACCAGCTTGTGACGGCATCGGGCGACACCATGCCTGTGGAGAAGGAGGCCCTACTGGAGCTGAACTTGGGACGGAGTGCCGTGCGTCTGTGGGTGTTCGTCGCGAAGGTGGCTGAGGAGGTGATTCTGGGACTGGATGCCCTCAGGAGCCACGAGGCGACGGTCGACGTTGGCAGGAAGGTCCTGAGGCTCAACGGAGAAGAGGTTATACTCCGTCAACCAGAAGAGCGCCTTGGAATTGGCAGGGTCGTCTTGAGCGAAGACGTGGGTGCCCCGAGGAAAGATGTTGGTGGTACACCTGGATCGCCTGGCCCGCTACGAAGGCGCTGTTCGCGACGACCAGCCTTGAGGAGGGAGCAGTGTCACCCTGGTGGTAGACTCGCGAAGCCGATAAAAAATGATGGCCGATCGTTACCGGAAATGAGAGACAGTTGAGCGTAGTTGTTAGAGAAAATAAACAGTTTGAGGTTAGCTAGCAAATTGTGATGTGTCGAATGTATTTGCTAGGAAAATAAAGTGCAGTTTTTGTATTTGAAGCCTCGACTTTTGATTTTCACGAACCCACAAAGTCACAGTATTGATCTTCCGAGGAGAGAATCCACTAACAGAAGTGAGGCGAGTAACAAGTGTTGGCAAGAAAATGATCTGTTCGCTTATCTCAGTTAGCGGCCATATTAATAAAATCCTCCCCGAGGGAGGAAAGATATTTACTGCCAGAAGTCTTCAATTAACTGAGAAAAAATCATCTTGAAACTGGTCCGTATGAAAGTTTGTTGAATCATGACAGTGACTGCCAAACTACACGAGAAACAATTCAATTTCTGCCGGGGTCACATGCAGCAGTACAACGTCGGAGCGCCTTTCGAACGCATCGCTGTCGACATAGCTGGACAATTCTCAGTGTCCGACCGTGGCAACAAGTACCTGATGGCGGTTGTGGATTACGTCACCAAGTGGCCGGAGGTGTATGCTGTTCCGAACCAGGAGGCGAAGACAATCACACACTGCCTCGTGGAGCAAGTGTTCTGCCGTTTTGGGGTGCCATTAGAGCTCCACAGCGACCAGGGCACCAATTTTGAGTCTAACCTGATGAAGGAAGCACTGGAAAGACTTGGGGTTAACAAGACCCGTACAACACCTATACATCCCCAGTCGGACGGCATGGTCAAAAGGTACATCAAGACCTTAGAAGAACACCTGAGGAAGGTCGTGGCCAGCCATCAGCGAGACTGGGACGTCAAGGTGCCACTGTTCCTGCTAGCCTACTGCTCGTCAGCACACGACACAACTGGGATGACACCAGCCAGCTTAATGTTCGGCCGAGATTTACGCCTCTCTTGTGACCGGGCTTTTGGGACGCAAAACAGCCAGTAACTGAGTATGTGGAGAGCCTCCTGGATCATCGCCACGACATACATGATGGCTCGTCAGAACATCCAGAAAGCGAGCGACTGCATGAAGGCCCGATACGACAGACAAGCCAACTACCAAGGGTTCCAGCAAGGGACCTGGTCTGGTTGTGCCGCCCTACTCGGACCAAGGGACGCCGCCCGAAGCTTCAACAACCATGGCAAGGATCGTACCGGTTGGTAAAGAGGATTAACGACGTGGTCTACCGCATCCAGAAGGTGCCCCGAGGAAAGATGGCGGTACACCTGGATCGTCTGGCCCACTACGATGGTGCTGTTCGGGACGACCAGCCTTGAGGAGGGAGCAGTGCCGCAACTGGCGGCCGACGCACACAAAAGGGACAGATAATGCTACGCGGAGATAAAAGAGCTTGCCGAATCAGATAGACAGATAAATGCCTGGAAAGTTCGTCTTTCGTCTGGCGCTTTCTTGTTTGTTACAGAACATACCAGAAATATCCGTGGACATATAAAAAGGAGCCGCAATCACCAGTTAGAGGGAGTTGAAATGGAACTTGATGCGTGAGAGTACAGCTGTGTTTTGAAAGTGAACTCTTTGTTTGTGGGTGTGGCAAACGAACTTGGAGGCTGTATTTGTGTATGTTATGTAATTCTGCTACTGTAAGGGTTGACCAAAGTGTATTTCTACGTAAATAAAGAATATTTTGCATTTTTCAACTTCTATAAATCATTTTAATCTTGTAAATCCATACAAATTTTATTTCTAAGTAAATCAATATACAGTATTCCTTCAGTATGTATCGTTTAACGTGTCCAACATTGATTGTACTTCTTTCTACTAAACAATTAACTGGATTAATAAATTACATACTTACCTTAGTTTTGAAAACTTTCCTTTTTGACCGTCTGTTGAATGCGTAATAAGTACACTGAGTTATATTCTCTCCCGAACTCTATGGACAGGAACAGTGATGCAATCTACTTAATTTCTTTGTGTGCGGAACAAAAATTACTCATCACATACTGAATTAAGTACAGCAGCCAACACAGCAACAATGAACCAACTTCATCATCAGGGATACCTTGTCCCATCTCAGTCAGAGCATTCAGCTTCTCAATGATGTGCCTGCCTCAGTAGCGTAGATGATAGCGTGTCTGACTCACTTTCAAGAGGTCCCGGGTTCGAATCTTGGTCAGGGTGAGTTACCCAGATAAGGTTTTTTCCAGGATTTTCCTTTATCCTGAAAGACGAATGTCGGGTAATTCTAAATTCTATGGGCCCTGGGCTCATTTGAGCTTCATTTCATCCATTCCATTCATCATCTGATATTACTTAACATTTGAGGACATAAATTACAAACAAAAATCTCAATGATCTACATATAGTGATGCTGCAGAAACCCTGCTGACAGTGTACAAAGTACTTTTTTTTTCCAGCCTGAACTGGTCGTTTCAACCAAATAGTATTGTCGATAGATATAAACCTTTCCCTGAATCTCTGAATGTATGTACAATACTGAGGCTCCACATCAATAAATTATAACAATTTGCAGTGCTGTGCCGTGGCTGAGTGGTTAGACTGCTCGACTCTCACCAAGGTGGCTGCAAAGTGAGTTTTGTGGTGGACAACACAGTATTGGGTCGGGTATTTTCCAGTTTCCACCGCCATCTCATTCCACTGGTGCTCCATCTTCATCTCATGTATCACTGCCTGCGGTGCCACATGTAGTATAGATGTGTTCTGGACTCGTGACCTCTGCGGGATGAGGTGTAGGGAAGAGGGGAACCGTTGTCCGTTTACGCAGCAAGTGAGCAATAAAGTAAACATTCAGCTATCACCTGTAGAAAATCAGCTAGCCTACTTGCGTAGCAAGATGCAGAAGTAGTTCAGTGTAGTAAGATTTACTAGTCTTCCCACCATGTCTGAAGATCTTAAGAAATTTAAGGTTGTGCATTCGGAAGGGCGTGAAATTATAAGTAGCATTATAGATAAATGTGATGAAGAAGCTTTGAAAAAACAATATTCATATCCAGTGTCACAAGCTACACAACGGGCTGCCGCTTGTGTAATAAGTAGGCTGCATGTTATCTTCCCAGCATTTCTATCCGTGCACAACTCGTACATCATTACGTCACCTTGTCTATACGTGTGTATATCAGTAGTGAACGCATACCTTTCAGAGTTCATAAGGCCAGAACATAACTATGAAAGCAGGCGTTAAACCTACACATTTCATTTACATTATAATAATTTGCAAATTTAACATCCTCTAAAAATCATTCATTGCTTAAATTTCTAGTTTTTAACATACCAATTGGTGCACAAATTTACACTTGTCTTCTGGCGATATTGTGATGTATTTGAAAAATCACTACCTCTATCCTAAAGTTACGTGTTTTCAAAGTGATCACTCTGAAGTACGCTTATGACAATCCTATTAACTGGAGGTAGTGATATTGCTCACAAATTAGGGCAATTTATCTTACTCATGGAATTGAAGCATGCAACATGCTCTCAACCAAGTCAGATAGAACGTTTTACCATACTCAGGATCAGATATGGAGTTTATTCGTATTTTAGGTAGATTCAAAAAATAAAGACATGAAAGAACTTGGCGCAAAGCAGTTTAAATTATCTTCAGTTTTCTTAAATATATTAAAACCTACTTAGAATGGTTCCTTCACTGCCAAGGTGTCTCCGGACTTTGAAGATACCTTCTCTGTGAGCTGCCAATTTATTCAGCTGGCTATCAACACATATCAGTGACTTACACAACTGATTCAGACATCACATATATAAGGTAACAATCATGGGAAAACATTGACACTTAGGCAAGTATAAGTGGAATACCTGAAAGCTTTGTGCCAACTCTCACTTGAGGTCTATATGCTGCTGTTATACATGAACAATACTTTCTCAAAGCCTTCATCACTTCCCTCTCGCTCAAGAGTGATGCAGGCACTGGCTCTGGTTCTTTAAGCACAGAAAAGTCGCACCATGCTACCGAATATTAGATGCCCACAGATTGTCTCACATTCAGATATCAAGGCTGACAGGTTGAATGGAGTAATACAACTGTCTATCAGAAAGAAAATGGTCTGTATCTTGTGGAAAACACATTAAAAATTTATTTTCTCAGAAAGAGTAAGCTATAGCCCTTCTGTACCCATGCTAATGTCCGGGATGCTATTTCGCTTAAAATTACACATTGTTTGAGCCCTGATTATCATCTTTAATGTGATCTTCATCTGATCTTTCATATCTGCAAAATCTATAGCAGTCACAACCAGCTGCTATGGCTTCAAAAATCCAAAATAGAGGATATTGCTCCTTCTACTGTTGGCAGCTTCTTCCCTGTGAGGCTACTTCATTAAGTTTCATTTTTATCATACTTGGGAGATGAAATTAGATGCCAAACTGCAAAATTCTAAAACCATCCCTTATGTGGGACTTGCAAATAACTGCCTTTCATTCTGTTACATTCAGTTAGTCTGTGTAGTTCAGAAATGAGGAAAATAGCAGAACCCATAACTGTTTGGTGTAACATGTATCACGTGAAACGGTACTCTCTTCCTCGAGTTGATTAATTAACTGTTAAAGGAATATATGGAAGATTAATTAAATGTTAAAGGAATATATAAGTGTAAAACAAAAATCTTGTGTATATTGTCAAGTTTGTGACGGACTCTTAAAAGGTTGTTTTCCTTCCCTTAGTATTATGGATGCAGCCATAAACTTAAGGGTGGCAACCGGTGTTTACTTTCAAGCCTAGTTTTGACAGGAGAAATCGTAGGAGGTCTAGAAAGATGGGAGATATGTTCCCGTAAAAGAGATGCTATATGCATTCTATCAACCAACTAATTAAAAATAATAAGCTGCAGGGGAGAAAGGAAGTCGTATGACCTACCTGGGGAACAAATGTCTATCCAAAGTTAGTTGGCATCTGTGGGCCAAATTGAAAAGTCGTGTGATAGCACATGTGAAGAAACCGTGTCCATTAAAAGTAGTTGGCTGCTGTGGGCCGAACTGAAGAGTCGTGTGATAGCACACGGGAAGAACACCGCGTTCATTAAAGTTAGTTGGCGTCTGTGTGCCGAACTGAGAAGTCGTATATAGTACATGGGAGAAACCACGTCCATCAAAGAGGTGGTATATGAGTGCCAAGCTAAACATTTGTGTGATGATATGCGAGAAACAACCACACTAGTGCGAAGCACGAGTTCGTCTAATCAATATTTATTTCAATAGTAATTGAAATATAACCAATTGTCATAAGAGAATAAAACTGTTTCTTTCCAAGTACCAAAATTGATCCACCCAAAACACCCTGAATCAAGAGATCCTTGCTAAAGATCCTATTTTATGAGCTTTAGGATAACTCCAAGAGCAGCCGCGGACATCAATATTCTCAAATTTTCACTGACGAGGCTGACAACGGAGGAGTCACTTTGCACATGCAAAGGTGTTTTGTCAATGTATACACTTTTTAATATTTCCAACAATAAAATAAAAATATTTATAGCTGTTTTATATTGTAAAAATATTTAATTTAATTTTTTCCAGCAAAATCGTAATACTTTTTTTAAGGATAAAAAAAAAAAGGATAAAAAGCAAAATCTATGCAACGCAGTCAAATGTAATCCTATCAGCATCCAAGTGTGCTATCACAAAGATTATTTTACTTAGACCCTCTCTGTCCTTTATCAGAGACACGCAATACAGTCCCATGACTTTTGGCTTTGAATGGATAGTCCATTTTGTACTGCCTTAATGATCATAGTCACTAGAATTGCATCAATTGTGTACCTATGAGAGAGATATCAAAATTATTAATTTTTAGATGAGTCGTATTTATTACACATCTGCTTCACTTTCGATATCAAAATTAGTTTAGGAACTAGAGGAAGAGAACATATGTAGCAAACTAATTCCAACATTAAGGGGTTAAGTGGAACTCATTTTGTTATAAATCAAATGAAGCCATGTGTGATATCAAATTTGCTTAAAAGTTTTATTTTACCTATTTTCACATGCATAGGCCATTTGGAACAATGATATGTGACTTATAAATAGCAATCTTTACAAGCCTCCAAGAAAGACTGAAACTAAGGGTTGCATTTCAAAATCTGATAGTAGCAAAGAACTTCAAGTAAATAAATATATTTTTCTTACCTATACAAAAGAAATATCAATCTATGTTAAGAAGTTTAAGACTTTTACAACTCCTTCAAAATAAAAACAGTTTGAATCCCTGTACACATAAAATTAAACTAAGTGAAAAATCCTTTAGTCTAAAATTATACAACAATTTATCTTGATATCTAGCATATTTATATACAACGAAAAATTTGCAATCTGGATTAATTTAAAATAAAGGAGAAATTACTTTGTGATAGACATGTGGTCCTCTGAATCAGCAGTGGACTGTGTGGTATCTCACGGACCAATAACTTATCAAGACAATAACTTAATAACACAGTCAGCTGTGATCAGTTACGTAGATGACGACCCTCCAGCAGGAAGATGTGTCAATCACAAAGTAATTTCTCCCCAATAATAAGTTTCTACTCTAATGTAAGTTTCACTGAAATGATAAATTTAACAATTCTGTATTACAAAAAAAGGGAATAAATATCTCAAGAAGATAAATTCCTCTGTTGAACTGTATAAGTATCTTAGTCTAATTATAAGTTAAAATAAAAAGGGCTCCATTTTTATTTCGTTGTATTCTTTGGTTTCACACTGAAATTGTGAAATTGTCATCATGTTGATGACACTGCAATGTAATTTTTGTTTCAGGTATCAGGGACACTGAAAACATGGAAACTGAATGCTACTTTTGTACATATTCCATTTAACTGTCATATTTAACAGTGTATAGTAGATTAGGTAACTTTAAAGTTATCATATTTTTGATTTGCATACAAAATATATGTTGTACATCATATCACATAGTGAATAAATTACGTATACAGATAACGTGATACATGCACTTCTCTTTACTGTTTTCACAAATTACCAAATGAATGTATTGTTTATTAAAATATAATAAAGTTGAATTGACTACTTTTAGATTTAAAAACATTCATAATGACAGAAAAACATCCTTCACAATGAAGTAAAACACAATCATTACACATTGTAGGAACTTCACACAGGAAAGGGCATAGATAATGTTCAGTTTGAAAACATTGTATTATGACAGGTACCTTCTAGATCTGTTATATTATTTATAATACCCATGTAAATGCTATTGCAATTACTTTAACTTCCTCTTAATCTACATATTTTTCATGTTTTAGTATATATTTGATAGTTCTGATAGTTATCTTTACAGAACTGGGTTATGTTAACCCTTTTAATATAACAATTCAAGTACACTCTGTTATATTTCTGAGCTGAGTATATTTTAAAAGACTGAGTTTATTCTTACTATCTTGTTTTTGGTACTTGATATTCTCCTTATACTCTGCTATAGCTTCATTTGTTGATATTAGTACTTCTGCCAACAGATCTCAGAGAATCACCAATTTTCTTTCAGTATATTTCATTAACATTAGAGGTTTCTGTTTCAACTAGCTCTCACAGTTGATGAATATGGAGAGTGAAAAATAGCTCAATATTGATTATTAAATTTTAGATGAGTCGCATTTTTTAACACATCTGCTTCACTTTCGTATCTATTTTGAGGACATGTTTCGCAAATCTTCGCTTGCATCTACGGCTCTTGTGCGACTGACGCTAGATCCAGCGGTGTGGGTAATTCTGGGGTTGTTGCTGCCATCTGTTGATTTAGTGATGAACTGAAAAGTGGGATTCTCTTCTAGCGGGATTTCAAAGTTCATTAGTTGGTTTTTATGTTTTTCTATGTATATCCTCTCCCATATGACGAGTTCACTATGTTTTTGTACGTATTTTAGTAATTCTGTGCTATCTTCAATTTCATGATTTTCAGACCAGAAATGAGCTGCTATTGCGGACTTATCAATATTTTTGTATCTTAAGTGCCTGAAGTGTTCTTTCTTTCTAGTGCCTATGTTCCTTTTTGTCCTTCCTATGTAAATTTTTTCACAGTCTTTACACTTAATTTTGTAAATGCCTGACTTTTCCTCTGGTTTTATCTTATCAGTATTATTACTGTGAAGTAGGTTTTTAATGTTGTAATTGTTTTTTGGTGCCAATGTTATATTGTATTTCTTGAATATTTTTTGGAACTTTTTTGTGGCCCAGGGGTGGTAAGTAAATTTAGCAAATCTTGTTTCTTGTTTTATTGGTGTGAGAGCTGTGATCTGTTTTAATTTCTTTTGAAGTTTGAATAATTTTAGTTTTTTATCTACAAGGTTTTTTCCATATCCACTTTTAATTGCAGTTTTTAAGATTTGATGGTACTCGTTTTGATATTCTTGCTGGCTGAGAGGTAGATTTACTAATCTGTGTGTCAGACTGTTGATGGTTGCATGTTTGTGTGGAATTGGGTTGAAACTATTTGCTTTGATGTAATTATCTGTGTGTGTTGCTTTTCTATGAATGCCAAATTCTAGTTTTTCATTGCCTTTTTTGATTTTAAGGTCTAAAAAAGGTAGAGTAGAGTCCTCTTCAGTTTCTACTGTGAATTGTATGCTGGGTTCTTGCAGGTTGAGTAGTTTCAAAGCATCATCTATTAGTTTGTAGGGCACTATTGCAAAGATGTCGTCTACGTATCTGTACCATGTTTTAAACATATGAGGGAAGGCTTTAGTAATATGTGTTTCGAAAAAGTTCATGTATAGATTGGCCAAAAATGGTGATAGCGGGCTTCCCATAGCTAGTCCTGAAATTTGTTTGTAATATTTTCCATCGAAGACAAAATAATTTTGATGTATACATAATTCAGTCATTGCCACATATTCTTCTATTGCATTGGCATCCAGGTTTATAGAATTTAGCCATTTTTTCAGTTGAATCAAAAGTTTGTCTAATGGAATGCTAGGGAAGAGGGAGCGGACATCAAAGGATACTAAAGTGTCATGAGGTTTTAGTTTAACATTTTGAATTTTTTCTACCAGGTCTAAAGAGTTCTTTATACTCAGAGTATGGAATTGTGGAAAGGACTGAAATTTTTTGGTTAGCCATTTTGCCAGAAGGTAAGTAGGAGTGTTTATATTATTTACAATGGGTCTCATGGGTATGTTGGGTTTGTGTATTTTAGGCAAATCATATATTCTTGCAAGGGTAGGGTTGTCTGGTTTGATAGTTTTTTGTTCTGTAGTTGTTAAAATTTTACTATTAATGATGGTTTTTTGTACATCTTTTATGCATCGGTTGAGTGGATTAGAATCTATTTCCTGGAATTCTTTTTGTTGTAGTAACTCTAACATTTTTTCTTTGTATGTAGCTGTAGATTAGTAAATCTACCTCTCAGCCAGCAAGAATATCAAAACGAGTACCATCAAATTTTAAAAACTGCAATTAAAAATGGATATGGAAAAAACCTTGTAGATAAAAAACTAAAATTATTCAAACTTCAAAAGAAATTAAAACAGATCACAGCTCTCACACCAATAAAACAAGAAACTAGATTTGCTAAATTTACTTACCACCCCTGGGCCACAAAAAAGTTCCAAAAAATATTCAAGAAATACAATATAACATTGGCACCAAAAAACAATTACAACATTAAAAACCTACTTCACAGTAATAATACTGATAAGATAAAACCAGAGGAAAAGTCAGGCATTTACAAAATTAAGTGTAAAGACTGTGAAAAAATTTACATAGGAAGGACAAAAAGGAACATAGGCACTAGAAAGAAAGAACACTTCAGGCACTTAAGATACAAAAATATTGATAAGTCCGCAATAGCAGCTCATTTCTGGTCTGAAAATCATGAAATTGAAGATAGCACAGAATTACTAAAATACGTACAAAAACATAGTGAACTCGTCATATGGGAGAGGATATACATAGAAAAACATAAAAACCAACTAATGAACTTTGAAATCCCGCTAGAAGAGAATCCCACTTTTCAGTTCATCACTAAATCAACAGATGGCAGCAACAACCCCAGAATTACCCACACCGCTGGATCTAGCGTCAGTCGCACAAGAGCCGTAGATGCAAGCGAAGATTTGCGAAACATGTCCTCAAAATAGGTACGAAAGTGAAGCAGATGTGTTAAAAAATGCGACTCATCTAAAATTTAATAATTTTTCGCTTCACTGTGGTGTTCCAATACAGTTGAATCTCGATATAGCTCAATATTGAGTTTAATACTTAGTGTTAGTACTAGTAATAGTTGTCCTGCACTGTGGCGTAGTGGGGCTGGAGCATTGTACTTTGATTCCCTGTTGCGAAAAGTGCCAGGGATCAACCCCACTCCTGCAGGGTACGGATTTTAAGTTCCGAGTATAGGATCAGTGCCCACACAGCATCGTGAGGAAATTGAGGAGCTACATTAGGTAGGAAACCCTGGTCTAGAAAGCTGGGGGTGCTGAGATGCTGACCCCATCTCCTCACTGTATTGGTTAGATGATTGCCCACCTCTGCCTTACATATGTGGGCATGAGGCCAACAGTCGGTTTGGCAGGCTCTGACTCACTTCAGGCTGTTACGCCATAGGTTAAGTTTACTACAGTTAGACCACAAACAAAGTACAGTCAGTGTGCACATGCACGGGCACGGTCTTCTCCCCTCCTTAGTATCCATGCATCACATGACTCCCACCCCTCCATACGTTGACCAGTGCTGTGCAACTTGTCCCATGGAGGAGAGGAGACGCAACCTAAACTGACAGTAGAGGGGGAAAGCTAGAGGACTTCAGTTTTGGTAAGCCACGCCTTCAACTGCATTTTGCTCGCAGTTAACCTATAGTAATAGTTGAGGCTTTAGAGCACACAACTGCTAAAGTCATAAGCACTACAATTATTTAGTGTTACAATTCATTTCTAGTGCTTCAATTCCCAATAATATATAAATATATAACTTCTATGTCAGTTATACATTACATATAACTTATATGTAAGTTCAGAAAAAGCAATGTTTAAACATGTCCTAAGTATAGAGTCAACATGAAAAATTCAATGCCACGGCCGGGATTTAAACCACGGATCTACTGGTTTCCGTCCAGTCGCTCTTACCCATTGAGCTACTATGGCCAACTTGCCATCAGGACATTAAATTCTCCTAATGACTCATATATTTCCCCGGTAAAACACTAGGGGCTCTATCATTCCAATATCTTAGCCTGTATATGGCTAATGTGAAGGAATGAATAATTTCCATCAATTAAGTTAAATAATATGAGTTAACTGATGAAGCCTGGGACTCAAGTACTTACAATAATAAGTCGCCACAAATGGTGTATCTCGAATGCGAGAGCACCTAGTGGTTTACCGGGGAAATATATGAGTCAATTGGAAAATTTAATGTCCTTACGGCAAATTGGCCATGGTAGCTCAATGGGTAAGAGTGACTGGACGGAAACCAATAGATCCGTGATTTAAATCCCGGCCGTGGCATTGAATTTTTCATGTCAACTCTACCAATTGTGAGTTGAATTTGGAATATATTTATTTCACTTACTCTGTAATTTAACATACATTTTTGCTGTTATTTTTTGTCACATTAGAAATTAATTTAGTCTGTGTGCCAGATTGTTGAAAATTGGCTGTTGGTATAGGTTTGGGTTAAACCTATTGAGTGATGTAGTTGTATGTATGAGTGGACTTCTTATATATTCTCACCGTATGGAAGATTTTCATCCAAAAACATAAGCACAAAGTATGAACTTTTAAATCCTGCCTCCATACATTTGCACCTAATTCATTATGACCTGAGGGAAGATGATGCCAACACTGCCAGTCTACTACAGCTGATAATGGAAGTATTAAATTACAGCGTAAGCGAAGCAAACATGTTCCAAATTTTGACTAATAATGTTTAAGTTATAAACAGTTTCCCTTTGTTTCTGTTCCTTTTTACTGTGATTGTTAACATTAGCAAAATATATTAAATATCTAATGAGCATTCAAGACTGTTTTTGCTAATTTATCATAACACAGTAGAAATCTAATGCCATACAAATGACATATATGCCTGATAGGTGAAATGAAAATATTGCAGTTTTGCAGAAATTGCACTTGAAATTGGAAAATAGCCAAAATATAAAATACTGTTGCGAACCCGATCGCGATACGGCGGCTTGCGCACACAAAAGGAACTGATAGGCAAGCAGTGTGGTAATAAGGAGCTTGCATAAGCAATTAACGATAGCACCGATAAACAAGAGATGGATAGTGTATCAAAGAGGTGAAAGACTTGCCTGCACCTATATAGTTACATTTTAGAACATTCGTGTTTTATCTGGTGACATTTTAGAGAAAATTCGATAACAATCTAGAATTACGAATTAGGTATTTAAGGAGGTGACGGCTCGCAGAGTCGGGTAGTTGTAAGCAGAGAACAACTGAGAATGTTGTTATTGAAAAGACAGTTCTTGTGTAACAGTCAGTGTTGTTGTAACGAGAGCTAATGTAATCAGGTGCAAGTGTTTGTTATTGTCCTCGACCTTGGAAGATTGTGTGATGTAATGTTGTTACGTAAGAATTGAATAGTGTATTTCAACGAAAATAAAGGAGATTTTTAATTTCTGCAACTCGGCCTTTTAATTCTGTGAACCCACAAAGTTACAATTGGTGTCAGGAAGCGGGACGACGACAACATCACCGAGAAGATGGAAGAAATGAAGATCGAATTAACAACGAAGACGGAAGCTATGACCGCGAAAATGACCGACACCAGGAAGAGCAGCCGGAGGAACGAGTAAGGACCGGCGTGGCGAGGAGCACCACCATCCCCTCGAGTGACACTGCACGCCGTCACCCGACGGATGGATGACAGGCTCATCGCAGATGGTTGGGTACGAGGGTAGCCATGCTGCGTGCTCGTAGACATCGGGGCAGCCATGACCGTTATCAGACTCGACGTAGCCAGGGGTTCGCCGTCGAGAAAACCGAGTCAACCATACGAGCTAGTGACGGCATCGGGCGAAACCGTGACCGTGGAGAGGGAGGCCCTGCTGCAGTTATCCTTGGGATGGAGTGCCGTGCGTCAGTGGATGTTCATCGTGGAGGTGGCTGAGCAGGTGATACTGGAACTGGATGCCCTCAGGAACCACGAGGCGACAGTCGACGACGGCAGGAAGGTCCTACGGCTCAATGGAGAAGAGGTCATACTCCGGCAACCCGAAGGACGCCTTGGAATCTGCAGGGTCATCTTGAAGGAAGACGTAGGTCCCCGCGAGAAAGGAGGTGGTGGTGACGGCGCGACTGGAAGGACAGCGAATGAAGAACATTGTTGCCGTGCCGAGAGGTGCCAGTGAGGCTGCTTAACCTGGCGGACATCGATCACGACGTCCGGGCCGGAACGGAGATGGGGACGTGCGAGCCCGTGGTTATCGTGACAGCAATCGACAAGACACAGGAGCCGGCGCCAACGCAACACCTGGGGCCCCGGCTGGAAGGCTTACTGGAGAGGGCGGCCGATCACCTGACCGCAGAACAGCTCGAGAAGGTTCGACAACTGCTGAGACGATACCAGCGCGTCTTCAGACAAGGCAGAGAACTACTACGTCACCCGACGAGAGCTACTGACGTTAGTAAAGGCCTTGTAGCACTTCCACAAGTACCTGAACAGTCACCCATTCCACCTGAGGACTGACCGTTCCACCCTAACCTGGCTATTGAGCTTTAGAAACCTGGAAGACCAGACAGCACGTTGGGTTCAGAGGCTGCAGGAGTACGACTTCACCTCTGAACATCGTAGAGGGAAGAACCACGGTAACGCAGATGCCATGTCTCAAAGACCCTGCCCAGAGGAGTGCGGTCAATGCACAAGAGTGAAAGAGAAGGAGCGTGCCGCAGCAGTCCAACCCACGGGTGGCTGGGATAGCGCAGGCCTGAGGAGGGAGCAGCTGGCGGATGCAGACTTGGGACCAATCTTGGGGAAAGCGGAGGCAGGTACAAGACCAACCTGGGAGGACATCGCACCGAGGAGCGCCACCTACAAGTCGTACTGGGCCCAATGGGACTCGCTGAAGATCAGAGAGGGTGTACTGTTCTGGGTATGGGAATCGCCCGATGCGAAGATGCAGAGACTACAGTTGGTACTTCCCCGAAGTAAGGTCTCGGAGGTCTTGGAGGAAGTGCATGCCGATACTTCAGGAGAACACCTGGGAGCAAACCGAACTATCAAAAGACTTCAACAGCCGTGGCAAGGACCGTACCGGGTGGTGAAGAGGATTAACGACGTGGTCTACCGCATCCAGAAGGTGTCCCAAGGGAAGATGTTGGTGGTACACCTGGATCGTCTGGCCCACTACGATGGAGCTGTTCGGGATGACCAGCCTTGAGGAGGGAGCAGTGTTGCGAACCCGATCGCGATAAGGCGGCTTGCGCACACAAAAGGAACCGATAGGCGAGCAGTGTGGTAATAAGGAGCTTGCATAAGCAATTAACGATAGCGCCGATAAACAAGAGATGGATAGTGTATCACAGAGGTGAAAGACTTGCCGGCACCTATATAGTTACATTCTAGAACATTCGTGTTTTATCTGGTGACATTTTAGAGAAAATTCGATAACAATCTAGAATTACGAATTAGGCATTTAAGGAGGTGACGGTTCGCAGATTCGGGTAGTTGTAAGCAGAGAACAGCTGAGAATGCTGTTATTGAAAAGACAGTTGTTGTGTAACAGTCAGTGTTATTGTAACGAGAGCTAATGTAATCAGCTGCAAATGTTTGTTATTGTCCTCAACCTTGGAAGATTGTGTGATGTAATGTTGTTATGTGAGAACTGAATAGTGTATTTCGACGAAAATAAAGGAGATTTTTAATTTCTGCAACTCGGCCTTTTAATTCTGCGAACCCACAAAGTTACAATACAATAAAATGAAAGTAGATGTAACACACCAGTATAAGATTTGCCTTTATGCTTCTAACTGAGCACCAAGCACTGTACAAGTAAACAACTGAAGCTGTAACAGTAAAGAAAATATAATTCAATAAACTATGTTAATAGCTAACGTCTTCACTTACCTTTGATATATGCAATGACGGGGTTAGTTTCGTAAATATATCATTTGAATAATCAGTCAAGATGATGTATTTGTGAAATAGTCTCATTATTACATATATCAAAGATACGTGAATTTTATTCATTAGCTATTAGTGCTATTTTTAAAAAGTGATATGAGTTTTATCTAAACCCATTTCCATTAAAAAAGTACTTGCAGGAACAATAACAATATTAATAACAGTAATAATAACAATAATAATAATGACAACATATCTAGAATTTCTTCAATTCTGGTATTCACCCATTCTCCTCTGAACTAATTCTGATATGCCTTGACCTTCTGTTTACACACTATACAGTTTATTACAATCATATTCTTAAAATTCTTTCTTTCTTTTTCTTATAAAATGTTAAAAACATAGACATTTAAACAATTATATGAGATTCTCATTTCATATCAGCAACAGTTCTTTAATACATTCATAAAAGATTTTAGAAAACCGAATGGTTTCTACCATTATACAAATATTGATTATTAGCACAACAAACTAGTACTTCAGATACAGTTTGTTAAAATGTACACTTGAAGAGAGAGTATAATATACTGCCTTACCAGGAACTTACGACTCCCATTTTACACAGCATAATGAGTCCTCTGGAAACCTTGCCCTGAAGAATGTAAAAGTCAATGATAAATTAGATGAAGATTCAAACAGATATCATTATTCCAATGTGTAAGGACTATGATACAATGAAGCACAAAATTAAATAAAATTTTGAGTCGAACTGATACTCAATGCTCCACTTATTGCTAGTATTTACCTAGAACATGTTTCGTTAGGATCTTCCTAACATCATCAGCTGTTTTCGACTAATGGATATCATTCACATTGCAGAATACAGTGGATTCAGTGCTGAATTGGTCAAAAAGAAAATTGATAAGTTCAAAAGACAACAAAGATGCAAACAAGTAACTACCATTTCCCCAATCAGCAATGAAACTTCATACAGAAAATTTACATACCATCCCAGAGCTACACACCTTTTCCAAAAAGTCTTCAAAGAACACAATATTACTTTGGCCCCACAGAACAAATTTAGTGTATAACACCTTTTAAAATCACATAATACAAAGGAGATACCCACAGACAAAAAATCAGGTGTGTACCGGATAAACTGCAAAGGCTGTAATAACTTTTACATTGGAAAAACAAAAAGAAACTTGAACAATAGGCTTAAAGAGCATTTTAGTAACATCAGGAACAAAGAAATAGATAAATCGGTGGTAGCGTACCATTTTTGGAAGGAGAATCATGATATAGAATGAGAAATCCACGTATTAAAAAGTGTCCAAGGCCCAGCTGCTTTTAACCACGTGGGAAAAAATCTTCATAAAGAAATATGAAAGAAAATTGTTTAATTTCGACACTACCTTTGAAGAAAACCCAAACTTAGTTCATCAAGATACCGACAGAGACGCACCTATCGCCTCCAATGAGTTCACCAAACCAACATCCATTAGTCGACAACAGCTGATGATGTTAGGAAGATCCTAACGAAACATGTTCTAGGTAAATACTAGCAGTAAGTGGAGCATTGAGTATTAGTTTGACTCAATATTATATAGATATCATTACTTAAGTTAATTGGTGGAAATTAATCATTTCTTCACATTAGCCGTATATAGGCTAAGGTTTTGGATGGATACACTCAATGCCATGACCGGTATTTGAACCACGTATCTACTGGTTTCCATCCAGTCGCTCTTACCCATTGAGCTACCATGGCCAACATGCCATCCTGACATTAAATTCTCCAGTTGACTAATATATATTTTCCCAGTATATGTATCATTACATTTCCCTGACAAAACTGAGAGAGTCCTCATATTCAAAATATCACTGTTTCTCTACCCATTTCAATAGTCATAAGCTAAAAACTTTTTAGTAATGCATTGCTAGTAATTCTGATGTTGCTTCACATTATTTCTTCTGTTCAATTTTCTATAAACTATTCTTAGAAAAGCTTATTCTTCCATTTTATGTCACTCAAACTCAATATTTGCTGAATGTTTTCCATAGGTGTAACAGCTATAGAGGAATCTTTAGAACATAGGTTGCTATTTGTTGGGTTGGGAATCTTTGCTGTGAGAAATAAATTATGATAGCATATATATAGTACCTGAAAATTCACGCCAATAAAAAGTACATCAGAAATGTGTAATGTCACAAAAAATTGTGGGCTCTACATTTCTTGTGGAATAAGCTTTGTTTATTTCATATGGTTCAGCAGTGATATAAAAATATACCAAATCCATTCCTAATGAAGAGGACTTTACAGCTATTACAAAGAATTTAAGTTATACATTTCATTTGTCACTTAAACATACCTTAATGGCACTCATAGAGTGCCATTTTTGAAAAATTAAAATATTGTGAAACATTTTCTATTAAAGAGTAGTTTGCAATACAATTATTTTCTTGAAAATATTTTGTTGCATCTTTGGAGGGTGCTGAACTTAAATTATAAAAATCTGGTATTTATAAAACCTTTTTTGTTTCTGATTTATGTGTTCAAATGTATGGACTGTGTTTATTTCTTTGTCATCGTTACTGCTATGTGACAGATTATTTTTGTATTTATTAGCAACCTCTCAAAGTATGACAACACTTAGGTTTAAGATGCAGATGATATATTTGTGTAACTATTCATGTGTATGTGAAGAATTCATGAGATTGCTGGGACTGCTGACTGCCAAATCATGGATTTTAAGTTGGGCACTTAATTCTATATCTCATGCATTATAAACACATGGTGTTAAAAGAAATTTGGGATCTCTTTGTAGTTTACCAGGAAAATGCAAGTAAGTCATACCTCACAACAGAATTGAACATCTGGAAAAAAATACACTTAAATACAGTAACATTTAATAAATTTGAAAATTCTGCCACTAAACAAAGTTTTGAAACCTTCCGACCCTAGCACCAGGTGGCAGCATGATCAGTCCCAGTAGAAAGGAAAAACAAGAGGCAGAGAGCTTCAGTCACTTAGTACTGACGATGAAGATCAATGCACTCGAAAACATATTGTCACCTAATTATCGGAAGGCACGGCCAGCTATACCTTGTTTCACGTAAGCTTGCCCGGTAATCTCTTAACGGTCACGTGACCTCATCTCCTCTCATTGGCTGCTGTTTGGTAGAGACTGTTTTGCGGTAAAAATTAGTTCGTTATTTAACATGGTGATATATCTGTATATGTTGAAAGAGAATTGTCAAATATTTACTTTCATAACTGTTTCAATTAAATATATTATGCAACAGAGTTAATTTATCTGAAATGCATGTTAATTCTTAAACAAAGTAAAGAGGAGGTTCCTTTGCATCTAGGCCTGCCTTTCTGATTACACAAGAGCACGTGCTTTAGCGGTAGTGAATTACATATATTTGTTTATATGAGTTTTATCACTGACCTTGTTCTGAACTGGATTAGTCATGTATTGTCATTAGAAGGTGTACTGTGCGTGTTCGAGAGATACGTTATTTTATCCATCGTTTATTGCGCATGTACTTATTATATGTATAATGGCAGAGTCTACCGCCAGTTTTTCGCTGAAGCATCGTAAGGGTAAGCCATTACAAAGCGGTGAAAAAAGAATTGTGTTGCATGTGTTTAATGCACTCACAGAGAAGAATCCGTCTTTGTTAGTGAGGGAAGTCGAACAGTTGTGCTCCGAACTTACAGGTGTGAGTGTTAGGTCCATAGGAACATCGCGACGTGAAGTTGAGAAAACAGGAAAACTTACCACTCCAGGCAAACGCAGGAATAAAGAAAAGCGCGTGCTCGGAGAATGCGATGAGTTCGTTAAAACTGCTGTACGTCGTCATGTGCATAGTTTTTTCTTTAGAAACGAACTCCCTAACATAAATAAAACTTTGTCTGCTGTAAATGAAACAGCAAAACTGTTACTGCAGAATCAGAATCCGAATCGGAGATGGAGGGGATTACTCCATTACCAGATTCTCCATAACGCGTGAGTTCAGTTTCATTATAAACTTGTATTTTTGCATGCTTTCATATACTTATTTGCATGATTTTAGCTATCTCCTGGCATTTGACGTTTACTGCAGTTTTAAATGTGATGGGAAGGCACCGCCTATGGCCTATGGCGCGAAAGCATTAGCCAATTAGGGCGAGGGGGAGGGTTGTTGAACGCGGAGTGATACATTTCAGCCGGGCAATGTTATATGAAACAGAGAATAGCAGCAGCAGGGTAGCAGCAGCAGATGGGAAGCATTCGGCTCCGCCTACCCATTTGTCTTGTAGTGGTAACGAGGGGGATGGTTGGAAAAACATTGTTAGCCATCTCTTTCCCCTTCCTTGAGACTTTGAGAAACAGCGATATTCCTATAAAAAGGGGCTGCAGTTGGCTGGTGAGTTCAGTTCATGGCGAGCAGCCGTGAGGAGCGTCGAGTGAGTTAACGGACCGGAAGTCTGAGAACGTGCATCAGAGGAGTTGTACGTAACTGTGAACGTGCAGTGGACCTGTGATAGATGAACTGGTGAATTGTAATTGTGTGCATTACGTAATTCTGTGTAATCGGCAAGTGTTCCGACTGTAATTCGGTGGAAATAAAGAACATTTTTGAGTTGTGCAATTGAACTTTTAATTTCACAAACCCACAAAGTCACAATATCAATTGTGTTCTTATATTTAAAAGTGAAGATGAGCGTAAATAAATGTGACTACTTCAATACTCCAACAAAGTCAGGGAATTTAATGGCATGATGGCATATTGCCATGGTGGCTCAGCTGGTTAGAGGAATCGAAAGAAACAGAAAGATTCACTATTCAAAACTTGGCTATGACAATGAATCTAACAGACGTTATCTTTCCAACATGGTGTTAAACCTAATTTCAATTGTTCTTCCACACTAGCCATATGTAGGATAAGGTTTGGATAGGCACAGTCAGACTGCTCAATGGTTAAGAGCAACCGGAGAGACTGGGAGATCCGTGGTTCAAATCCCAGCTATGGCATTGCATTTTTTAGTCTGACTCTATCTATCCAAACAATTAAATTCCACAGATTAACCTATCAGTAGTTTAACTATGAAGCCTGGGAGTTAAGTACTTATAGCATAACTAGTCACCATAAACATTGTGTATGTCATTGTGTATAAGAACCCCTAGTGGTTTACCAGGAAAAATGAATCAGTTGGAGAACTTATTTTGTGCTAGCATATTGGCCATCATAGCTCAAGGCTTAAGAGCAACTGGTAGGAGATCAGGAGATATGTGGTTCAAATCCCTGGTATGCTCCAAGGTTTGGCCTTCTACATGTTATTGTTTACAAATCACTTTTGTTCTTTTTAACAGTATGTTTCAGTATATTCACACATCTGTGCAAATTTTTGACATAGGTACTCATAGTATTTCAGGCTCTATTAAATAACAGTTATTCACATTCAAATTTTATTCACCATTTGCAAAAAAATTTACAAGGCTTCGTCAGAAATACATTAAACATAAATAAGAACTGTACAATAATTTACATACATTAGTACCATAAATCTTTTATATTGCAGGACTAACTACTATTGACATGCAAAATTTTATACTCTTCAATTGAATAGAAGGCATTTTTTAACAGGTATGTCTTATTAAATTTAAAGGGAGTCGATTAAGACACTAAACAACACTTACTTTTAAATTTTCCCGGAACATGTTTCTGAGGCCTTCCCTCTATCTTCAGCCGGACATCGACTGGTTCTCATTGGTGTAGCTGGCAATATTTTGTCATAGGTCTCCTCTGGTGGCGGTTCGAGGAACTTGCTGAACAAATCTTTCTTGGGGATGTCGAAATTGAATACTTTGTTCCTATTTTTTTAATATGAAGATTTGTTCCCAAGTGGATAGTTCTTGTTTTCCTGATGTATGTTTTAGTAGTTTTGGTATTGGATTTAAGTTATGGTTTTTTTCTCACAAAATGCGTGGCAACTGCTGATTTTTCTAATTGTTTATATTTTATGTTCCTAAAGTGTTCCTTTGCTCTTGTTTCTAAATTTCTTTTGGTTTTTCCAATATAAATTTGACTACAGTCACAACATTCAATTTGATATATACCAGATTTTTTGTTAGATGGAATGGTATCTTTGATGTTTGAACAAATAAGTTCATATAAAATGAGGTCAATCAAAATTAAAGAATGTCACAAAATGATCCAACAACTTCAAAAACTACAGAAAAGAATTATATTACAATGGATATCTGCACATTGTGGAATTGCTGGAAATGAATCAGCTGATTTTCTTGCGAAAAAAGGCGCAAATTTAATTCAGAACAAAAGTAAAAACTTAACCTTTACATCCATAAAAAGATTAATCAAAAGCAAATATAAAAACAAACAAAACCAATCAATATTTAACAAAGCCAAGGATAAAAAATGGAACATTTTAATTAAAAATCAGAAATTATTCCAGAAATCCCACGTAAAGCTGCAGTAGCAAATTTTAGATTACTTACGGAACATGATTATTTGGCCAAACACTTACACAGAATAGGAATTTATACAAGTCCAAATTGTTCTCTGTGCAACAAAGAAGAGGAAATGACTGAAGAATATCTTTTAACCTGTGAAGCCCTAGCTGCCGGACCCACTACACAGAAATATTGGAGAGCAAGTGAGCTAATGGCTTCATTGCCAAAGCCTAGCATTTGAAAACAACAACATGTTAGAACAAATTAGGTTTTTTAAGGTGAAATGGTTGACTGGTGCTAGTTGAATGTTTTCTTTTTTGAGGATGGAGGATGGAGGCAAAGTCTCTGAAACATGTTCCGGAAAAATTTAAAAGTAAGTGTTGTTTAGTGTCATTAATCGACTCCCTTTAAATGTAATTATAACAACACTGTTTTCAACACTTCCAAGAAGGAAAAGATATGTCTTAATTGCCTCAATTTTCTTCATCTCTGAATTTATTCCCTTGATGAGGTGAGGTAAATGATTGTATAAATCTTTTGCATTGTTTTCAATACACTTGTTACCTAGCGTGCCTCTTAGTCTGTTTCTAAAATAGTTCCGTTTTGTTCTTGTGTTATGCCTATGAATATTAGAATTGTTTTCCTCTTCGTGCATTCTTAATATATACTTGAGAGATTCATATATATATGCAGGGTAGTGTAAGTATTCCGAGATTTTTAAAACTACTTTTGCATGAGTTTCTTCTTGGAATTTTTTAAATTAATCTTATTGCTCGTTTCTGTAACCTAAGTATTCTTAGCCTCTGCTTCAGAACTTAATGTATAAAACTTACCTATGCTCTCCAGGATTGTTTTGACATTCTCTTCATTGGCACAGTGGAAGACGTAACATGTGAAGTTCTTGGCGGTGCTACAGTTTTCATCTCTATTAAGTAAGAATGCATTTAATGTAGCCCTTATACATTGACATATGACCACATATCTTGCCAAGAAATGTTGACAGATTTATGCACAAAATATCCACAGAGTATTAGGGAATAACCTAGTGCACAAGATGAAATTATGTCTCAGAAACTAATGCACATACTGTCTCTGGCTTTGCATCCTCAGTAACACAAACTTAATTAGTGCTATTAGTTTTATTAGTTTAGTTTTTATTAGTTTTATTTGAAAATAATTATATTCTTTTGACTAACTACATTTAGAAACAGAATTATGACCTCTGCTATAAAGCTCCTATAGAAATTAGACTATAATATAAAGATTACTTAGAGAGAGAGATAGAGAATAGATAGAGAAAAAAGAAGAAAGTACAAAAATCATCAAAGTTCTAAGGCTTTCACAGCCAGTGTCAATACCAGATACAGTATAATCTGGGCTTGTGGGCCGTGGTCTACTGGGCTCCTTCTTCTTCCCAGACGTTTCATCTATGACTGGGGCAGACACATAGTGCGGAGATAAAAGGCATGCCAAAACAGATTAAGTTAGAACATTCTAGTGAAATCTTGATTGTCTTATAGAACATTTGATTTCTTGTTTGTTACAGAATATTCCGAAAATATCTAGTAATATGAGTAGAGGTATTTAAGGAAGCGGCGAATCGCCAAGGGACAGTTGTAAACACAGTGGAGTCGTAAACAGTTGTAAACAGAGGCAAGAATTGTAATTGAAACTGGTGTGTTTGGAAAGTGAACTCTTGTTGTGGTCAACGACCTTGGTAGATTAAATTTTGTATGTGACGTAATGCTGCTACTGGAAGTGTATTTCTACACAAATAAAGAGCGTTTTGAATTTCTGCAACTCGAACTTTTAATTCTATGAACCCACAAAGTCACAATATACACTGTACCTAACCTGAATACACTATCATGTGATATGATTATACTAATGCTTTCAAGTGTAAGTCGTAATTTGTGTAAGTAAATTGTAATCTTAATATTGTAAATAAATTATAGATTGTAAATATTGTTTAATACTACTTTCAGTTTTTTGAAAATGTCTATAATCTATATGAATTCCATGGCTAATAAATGAACTGAATTATCACTATGAACTGAACCAACAATGTCAAGAAGTTAAAAAAATGAAAAGATGTTACATTTGAATGATTTTCTCGAGTTATATTGTAATTTGTTCTTATATAACTTCAATAAAATATTCTTATGAAAGCTTTTATTTCTATATATGGCAGTTCATTAAATATGTATTGAGGATTAAAAGAGAGAAAGACAGAGAGAGGATAATCACAGAAACATTCTGTTTATCTCAGTTTCTCAAAGTATTCCCCCAAGCACTGCATGCAGTGCCTCCTCTTCTGGAACCACTTTTTCCCATCTTATGGAATCTATGTCGCTGAAGTTCTGGCACTACAAATAACTCCTCTTTGTATACTAAATCTACTACTAGGGCTGCCAAAATCGGTACCAAGAGAAGTGGCATTACTAGAGTTGGGTAATACAAAAAGGAGGGGAATAACAATAAAGAGAATACTGAAATTCTGGTATAAGTGTACTAAAGGGCAGAAATGGGAAGTACTGAATCTGTGCAGGAAGCAAAAAAAGCATTAAGAACACAAACAGTTGGTGGTCAGAGTTGGAAGTATCGAAGATAGGTATGGGAGATGTATGGAGAGCAGAGAAGTCAAATCATAGAAGTTTTTGGAAGAAAGTGAGAAACAGAGTAAACGACATAGACAGGAGATATGGGAAAGTATAGAAGAAAAGAAAACTTTGAAATTTTATAAGCAATTAAAGAAAGAAATGGGGTAGGGAAAAATATATAGATCAATGTGACAAAACTGGAAGGGAAGGCATAGCATGGATGAGAGTAGGAATAATATTCTAAAAGGGTTGAGAAGTAATGAGATAGGGATATCTGAATTTTGTGGAGATGAAGAGAGCACTGTTCTCTACCTGATAGAATGTAAGGTATTAACAAATTGCAGGAGAAAAATATGGGATAAGTGATGGGACAGTGTGAGCAAAGAGGTAGTGGCGTTACGCATGTTAACGGGGATGGGTGAAAAGAAAAATAGATGTATAGGAGAATTCTTATACAAGTTAAGAGAAAAGTGGATTAGGGTAAAAGAAGCAAAGGTCAAGAAGAAATGACATCAAGCTGCTCAGGAAAACCAAAGGTTTATAGCCAGGGGACCTGAGTCAGCGAGTAAATCTTAGGGTCAGCAATCTCATGTATTTGTACAGGATGTATAAGTGCATGTATAATGTTAAAGTCATTGTAGTGAAACTGAACGGAAACTGTACAAATAAATATACAGATATACAAAAGTATGCTAAAAGTGCTTCTTTAGGACTAGAAAATTGTTGATTCATCACAGTAGGGAAGGAAATCACAAGATACTAGATTGGGACTACAGGGCAGATGAATGAATCATTTTGTCCTGGTTTCTTGCAGAAATTCCTTGTTAGCTAGTAGTTTGAGTTCCTTGGATTTTTTTCTTAGATTTTCTGAAACACTTTAGGGAGGAAAATTTCTGTGTACCATTGTGCAGTAACAGTTTTCTGATTTTCAAGCTCTATGGTTGTCATGTGACTACTTGAGGAGAAAAATGAAGCACCCATTTTCTTTCCTGATCTTTTGGCTTTGATGGATGGTCATCTGGGAACACCCAAATGGAGGACTGGCATTTTGTTTCCACATTTTGATAACTCCCACAATTAAATCTTTTGCAGCATTTATGGCAACATTCTACCTTGTGTTGCTTCTGACAAATTATGGGACATCCATATTGTCGCGAACCCGTAGTTGTCGCATGGCTTGTTTACACAAAAGAAACTGATAGGAGGGTAGTGTGAAAAACAAGAGCCCGCGGACAAAGATAACAGGCAGATAAGGGTCTGCCGAAACAAACAAACTGAGATAAATGGAAATTTCTAGTTACTTCTGGACTGATAGAGATTGTTTGCATTCTGGTTTATTTGCGAATCATCTAGAAATTATCTGTAAAGTATTTAAAGAGGCGACGATTGGCCAAGAGGGAGTTGTGAGTTGTAAACAGAGTGAGTAAGCAGAGTCAACTGTTACTAAAATTAGGAAAGTGAGTCAACCTTGTATATACTTTTCTCCACTTACAAGTTTTTTATGAAGACTAGTTCTGAGGACTTCTCCCCTATCGTCAGTTCTGTGGTTGACTGATGATGCATCCGGTGTCTGCATCTGGCTTGGTGTCGTGCTGCCATCTAATGTCCTGGTAAGTTTGATGACGTCATCTACCGCGGGAATTTCAAAATTCATCAAGAGGTATGTTTTTTCGTAATAAATATGTTTTCCCAAATCTGTAGTTCCAGAGGTTTCTTTGCCTGTTTGATCAGTTCTATTTCTTGTTTTATGTTGTGATTCTCAGACCAAAAGTGATGTGCTACGGCCGACTTGTCCATTTGTTTGAATTTAATATTTCTGAAGTGTTCTTAAGGGACATTACTATGTTAAAAAAACTAGAAAACCCAAACACCAGATATGGAAAATTTACATATCTTCCAAAATACTTCAAAAAATTTGAAAAGATATTTAAGAGCTTCAACATAAAATTAGCCCCTCAAAACAAACACAACATCCGCAACTTACTAAACCACCCTCTAAAAAATAGCACACTGAAAACTCAATTATCAGGCATTTACCAAATGAGTTGCCAGGATTGTGACAAGATATACATTGGTAAGACCAAAAGGAATCTAGGAACAAGAATGAAAGAACACTTCAGAAATATTAAATTCAAACAAATGGACAAGTCGGCCGTAGCACATCACTTTTGGTCTGAGAATCACAACATAAAACAAGAAATAGAACTGATCAAACAGGCAAAGAAACCTCTGGAACTACAGATTTGGGAAAACATATTTATTATGAAAAAACAGGACCTCTTGATGAATTTTGAAATTCCTGCCGTAGATGACGTCATCAAACTTACCAGGACGTTAGATGGCAGCACGACACCAAGCCAGATGCAGACACCGGATGCATCATCAGTCAACCACAGAACTGATGATAGGGGAGAAGTCCCCAGAAACTAGTCTTCATAAAAAACTTGTAAGTGGAGAAAAGTATATACAAGGTTGACTCACTAGCCTAATTTTAGTAACAATGGCACTCCACTTTCTGAAATACTTCTTTTTATTCTATATAGAGTCAACTGTGTTGGTGTTGTAATGAGAGCTGTTTGTTATTGTCATTGACCTTGGTGCGTAATGTTGTTACGTGAGAATTGAACAGTGTATTGCTACGGAAATAAAGAATATTTGGAATATCTGCAACTCAGCCTTTTAATTCTACGAACCCACAAAGTCACAGTATCTTGAAGTTTTTTTAAAATTTATTTATTTTTTTTTTTATGCAAAGGTGCTCATGAAGGATGGCGCAATCACTGAGCAAACTAATCCTTAATGCTATCTCAATGTCATTGTACATTGGTCTGGGATATCTCTAATCTTGTTTCCAAAATGGGGTGTTTATCTCCGGCTCTACTGTTGTTGGTCTGCCACCCTTCTCTTCATCTTCAAAAGATTGTTGCACCTTTTAAATTCTCCAAAACAGAGTAAGTGGTAATCCCACAACACATAAAGCTCACCATGCAAGAACAGACGATTATTATTAATATTATCGGGGCATTGTTGTGCCAAAAGCCAGAGCTATGTGTGGGCAGAGACAGTTAGTGGCGCGCAGCGCTAAAAGTTTGCCAAGAGAGAGAGAAAGAAACAGCGAGAGAAAGAGGCAGAGACAGTTCCCTCTTTCTATCGCTGTCTTGTGATCGTTATTGAACGATCAATTACATTCTAGAACAATGACTGGCGGTATAAAAGTCTGCAAGTGTTAAGAGCGCAGTCAGTTGCTAGCGAGTTGTAATTGAGGTGCAACTGTGCAGTAATTGTGAGTGTATTGCAGTAATTTCTTTCATTTGTTTACGTGTGCTGAAGCAACGAGAGACCTTGAAGACTGCTGTTTGTATGTCACGTCATTTTTGCTGCTGAAAGGAGTGTACAAAATATCTTTTTATTGCAATAAAGAGCATTATAAATTTCTGCAAACAAGACTTTTAATTCTACAAACTCACAATACTAAGTTCAAGCATATGCTACAGCAGCATTAATGTACGTAGTTCATGGAAATAAAAACAAGATGGCACCACCAGGACACTTCGCTGGACACCAAAATAGTCAATGAATGTTATGCGTGATTGGAGGAATTTAGTAACAGTGACGTCAAGTTAAATCAGAAAAGCTATTTGTAGTTGGTTTACTGACACTTCATCACTCCCCTCAATAATATAAAAACATAAGTGACAAAGTGTCAATAAATCAACTAAAAATAGTTTTTCCAACGAATGTTAGTTTAAATGAAACAGGCAAGCAGCTAGCAGGCAGTCTAAACTGGTTCCTCGACCCATATGGTATCCAGCATATGCGTTGCAATTATTTTCGAACCATATTGTGTGTTTTTTTTTTAAAGCACCTCTAAAATTCATAAACAACTATTTGTAATTGGTTTTTGACACTACGTCACTTACATTTTAACTTTTGAGGTACTAGTTTTGGAAGCTGTTGCTTCCATTTTCAACCTCATAGGTCTGACCATCGTCTGTTATTGTTGCCTACAGTCTTCTCTCTTGTGGTGAGACAATGAACTTCTTTATAAAATTGTTCGACTGGTGGGATTTCAAAATATATTAACTGGCACCTAGCAATATAGATAATTTGGGAGGTTCTTCAACATCTTTGTATTACATTCTTGGAAGATGAATACTGATAACAAGTTTGGTATTTAATTGAGTTATATATTTCAGTCTGTCTGTCTCTTTCTCTTACACACACGCAACATGCGCATACCAAATTAATTCAACATTTTTCCTGCAGTACCTAGGTTTTGTCTATATCTTATGGTTTTCCAGTTACAACAAAATGCAATAAGAATGAAACTGACTTCATAGTCTACTTGCAAAAAAAACTAAGTTACACATTTTATTCTTCATATGAGTATCTAAAACATATATTTTAAGCAAAATTGTTAGAGTAATAAAATTAAAATATAACAGTTTTTTTAGTTAAGAAGCAGTTAATGAGAGGGAAAATTTTATGAAAATCTCGGTGTTGCATATTTGAGAGATGAAGGATCTATAGATCAGAGTTCATCTCAATTTTTCTTGTAGCTGTGGGCAGAACACATAATTTCTTCAAACTTGTAGGTCAATAGAAGAGAAAGTAGAAAATAAAGCAACAAATCAGTTCAGTGAATACTTACCCTGCTATGTAGGCAAAATAATTGCTAAAACTGAGTGTTCTGCCGCATGATGAGATTTCCATATATGAATGCTTCTCAACAATCTGAAATTCACAAATATAAATATTGTAGTACTATATTCATCATATGCATAGCTACCTACATGCAGGTTACCATAGCTCAGACTCCCAATGAATTGGTAATTATAATATCCTCACAACCACCTCATGTTTTCACAGTTTAAGTTATAATTTCTGATAATAAATGCATACTTTATCATAAGAGATGCTGAAAACGTACTCCTTTTCTGTCCATACCTTTCAGGTATCTTCTCATGAGATTTTCATACACACTCTGGACTTCAGTACATGAAACTGAATGAATTTTTCTCACTTAACGTATACTTTTAATTCTTCTAATGCCCGGCAGTTTGTTAAATAACACTTTATTTTTCATGTGACAATTAGAGTGGGTACATTTCTGGAACTGATTTTGCAAAATATCAACAATAGGGTAACACACAATATTAAAATTATTTTCTGAAAAGAAAAATTAAAGTTATGTAGCTATGTTTTGCTGCAAAATAAAAGACATTGGAGACATAGAAACCTAATTTTACGCACAAGTTTACCTTGCATTACACAGAAATTACTGTGTAGTATTTGGTGACAGTTTTGACAAACGGCTGGTTGTTTTTTTGAAATTGTCTGTGAAACATCGGTGTAAAATGCTAAAAGGTTTCATGTAACTCAGCATATACAAACCTTCAAAAATAAATCTTCTCTAAATCAAATGACAAAGGCAGATAACCAAAAGCAATACTGATCTCTTTGAATGTGATTTTTTAAAGTCAAGATTTTCAATTGATTTCTGTAAAAGGGTTTATTGACTCTGTTATTCTGTAATGTATGCTCAGGCAAGTTAACTCATTAAATTAAGATTTTAAAGATGTATTTCATTTGGTAGCAACAGTATGTAAAGTATATTTCACAAATATTAGGTCTGGTAGGTCTTTATTGCAAAATGCAAGCAGTTCTTTTAAAGACACTATATTGGATTTAAAAATAAATGCCTATTTTGGTGTCTATTTTCATTATTTTTAGTGCTTTTGCCGGCTTAATTTAAATTTTTTTAGTGCCTGATATTGATGAAGAAGTAAGTGTAAATAATGGAAGATTTTCATGAGGCAGTTTGAGTCTAGAAATTGCATGACGACTCCAAAAATTGTATAGCTTAAATCACGATAATATTTCTGTGATTGCTGGATATAAATTATAAGCATCAGCAAAAAAATGTTTATGATGCAATAAACTGAAAATTCAAAGCAATGTTTCTTCAAAATGTGAGAAAAGTAGTTGAAACCTTCTTAACTCAACACAACAAAATCTATAGAAAGTTGTATTAAAAAGTAGCAGCATTACCTGTCCATTCAATCTGTGGGTCACTTTTAATCCAACTTCTTGAATTTCCAGTAGACAGGGCAGATGAAGTTGCATTTTATGGTTGTGTACAAAACTCTTAATTGCCATGTCAATCTGTCTCACATCACCTCGTTTTCCTGTATTAATCTTTCCCATGTACTGCACTTCAAAGCCGGGCCTGTGTTTAAACAATAAATATGATACATCATCATTAATTAATTTAACTTAACTCTATATTTAGTGAAGTCTTAAACCCAACTGCTTTGGATGATGAAGTTAAAAACATCCCTATATATATATATATATATATATATATATATATATATATATATATATATATATATATATATATATATATATAATATGTATCTAATAAATAAGTAAATAAATAAAGTAATAGCTCTACAGAGAACATATACAGTAAAATCTTGATTTAACAGACCTCTGTTCAATGGACTTCAGATTTAACAGACTAAATTTGGCATTGGTTATAAAATAAATTTAAATAAAATTTAAAAGATCTGCAATGATTAAATTGTGGCATTGACAAAAATTATATAAACATATAGTAAATAAATAGCACTGGAGAGAGGTTCTGCTGCAACAACTATCCATATACTAGTGGTCAATGTTCTGCTGCTTGTCTGATTGAGAAGGCTAATTCACGTGTATTTGGCTACATTCGTTAAAGTTTGTGTACACATAATGCGCTCAAAAGCTCACATGACTCTTAGTTTCAGTCTGAATTGGGCATTCTCTGGTGCATGTTCATTACAGGTCTACTCTAGTTTTGTTACAATGCTGGATGTCTGGTATTCAAAGAAAATGTGTGAACTCGAGCATAACTCAGAAGCTGGAGTTAATAAATAAACTGGAAAGTGGAGCATCTGCTGCACATTTTTGTAATACAGTGATGAAGGCAGGGAATAATTTAAGTGAACACGACATACAAGAGTGACTGGACATGGATGAGATGATCCAGGTTATCAGATTCTGAGTCAGGAAGAGATTGCTGCAAGTGTTCCACAGAGGATGAAGATGAAGATGACAGTGATGATGAATCTTTGAAGGTTTTTTTTTTTTTTTTTTTTTTTTTTTTTTTTTTTTTTTTTTTTTTTTTTAAATTTACGTCCTCCAATGTTAAGTCATATTGGACAATGAATGAAATGGGTGAAATGATGCTCAAATGAGTTCAGGATCCATGGAGCTTAGTTACCCGACATTCATTCTTTGAAGTGTGTGCCTAAATTATCTGTATAAGAGACAACATGGATGATGTGATTTCTTACATGGAAAGATCTTCAGACCTACAAGTGCTAGCCTATTATAAACATTTCAGACAGTTTCACTCCTTAATCATAAAGAAGCAACACTCAAGTGGGAAGCAAATGGGTATCATTCAAATCCCGGCCATGGCATTAAATTTTTCATGTGACTCTATCAAAAACCTTAGCCTATATATGACTAGTGTGAAGAAATGATTAATTTCCATCAATTATGATGAAGCTTGGGAGTCAGGCACTTATGATAGTAAGTCGCCACAAAGAGTGTATCTTGGATACGAAAGCCCCAAGTGGTTTACTGGGAAATATATATACACATGTCAATTGGAGAATTTAATGTCAGGATGGCATGTTGGCCATGGTAGCTCAATGGGTAAGAGCGATTGGACGGAAACCAGGAGATCTGTGGTTCAAATCCCGGCCATGGCACTGAATTTTTCATGTGACTCTATCAGAAACCTTAGCCTATATATGGTTAGTGTGAAGAAATGATTAATTTCCATCAATTAACTTAAATAATAAAAGTTTAATGATGAAGTCAGGTACTTATGATAGTAAGTCGCCACAAAGAGTGTATCTTGGATACGAAAGCCCCAAGTGGTTTACTGGGAAATATATATATATACACACATATCAATTGGAGAATTTAATGTCAGGATGGCATATTGGCCATGGTAGCTCAATGGTTAAGAGCGATTGGACGAAAACCAGGAGATCCGTGGTTCAAATCCCGGCCATGGCACTGAATTTTTCATGTTGACTCTATCAAAAACCTGCCCGCCTCGATAGCACGGATGGTAGCATGTCTGCTTCATGTTCAAGAGGTCCCGAGTTCGAATCTCGGTCAGGGTGAGTTACCTGGATAAGGTTTTTCTGGGGTTTTCCCTTATCCTGAAAGATGAATGTCGGGTAACTCTAAGCTCTATGGACCCTGGGCCCATTTGAGCATCATTTCACCAATTCCACTCATCGTCCGATATGACAGCATTGGAGGATGTAAAAAAAAAAAAAAAAAAAAAAACCTGTTTTTTCCCAAAAATGCATTGCAACTGCTGATTTTTCTAGGTTCCTAAAGTATTCCTTTGCTCTTGTTTCTAAATTTATCTGTTTTTCCAAAATAAATTTGACTACAGTTACAGCATTCAATTTGATATATACCAGATTTTTTGTTATAAATACACAACATGAATCCAGAACCAAAACTACTTAAACACACAACAAGAAAACAAGAACTGTCCACATGGGAACAAATCTTCATTTAAAAAAATAGAAACAAAGTATTCAATTTCGACATCCCCCAGAGAGATTTGTTCAGCAAGTTTCTCGAACCGCCACTAGAGGAGACGTACGACAAAATATTGCCAGCTACACCACTGAGAACCAGTCAATGTCTGGTTGACAATGGAGGAAAACAGCCCCCGAAACATGTTTCGGGAAATTTAAAAGTAAGTGTTGTTTAGTGTCATTAATGCACTCCCTTTAAATTCAATTTATTACAACAACACTGTTTTCAACACTTCCATGAAAGGAATCATTTCCAGGTACTTCCAGCTATACTATGTACCTGCTTTTTGGCACACAGGCCCCATACAGAGCAGAGATAATACCATCAAACTTGTCAGTACAAATTCACAAGTTCCCTTGTCAGTACAAATTCACAAGTAAAAATAAATAAAAAAAAAAAAAACCTACTTAGCTAAATAAAATAAATACAGCATAGTTAGCCTACAACAAATTGAAGGACCTGACCTTGAGTTTAACAAATCAACTGCCCAAAAAGTGACTTACAGAGGTGAAACTAAGAAAAATTTAGAAATCAGATTAAAAGAACATATGAGATACATCAAAGACAAACAGTCTGAATTTCACAAAACTTCTGGAGAATCTATACACCACACTAAACATACTCCTATACTTCCCTAGTTATACACTATCATGGTGTTAGAGGATTCTTGATCCTCTAACCCTTATGCCATTAGGCATCGGGTTGAGGAACTGCAAGTTTGGATCAGATAGAGAAATCCAGGATGGATGATCAGCCCAATATCTGGAATGAGAGTGAGAGAAGTAGAATAAACGGAATGAGGGTGAAGTGGATAAAAGGAAAGATGATGGAGCACTTGGAGGAACGATGGACTGGGAAAACCGGAGATCCTGGAAAACAACCTGCCCCAGTGCTGTGTTGTCCACCACAAATCTTACATGCGGTCACCTGGGATCAAACCAGGCCGACTTGGTGAGAGTCAAGCAATCACTCGGCCAAAGTGTGGCCCTGATTTGGATACTTGGAAAAATATTCTATTTATAAAACACAAACACTGCTTGATGATTATTACACAAATATAAATATATGTAACAAGAAATTGGTGGTAATTCTTCTTTCTAATGCAGATCGATTTCACAAACAGATTGTTTGTATCTTCAGTCCATAAACTCTGTTGTCAAGGATTCTGGTTACCATGTTATTATGTTTTTTTTCAGTATTACAACAGAGTTTATGGACTGAAGATACAAACAATGTGTTTGTGAAATCGATCTCCATTAGAAAGAAGATTTAACACCAATTTCTTAAGATAAGTGAAGTCTTTTGTTACAAATATTTATATTTGTGTAATATTTATTGCTTCGCTGTAGCTAGCTTCATTTTCTACGTAATCACTGTCTGATGAATTTTATATTGTCATCAGTTTTACTAAAGAACTTTATCACTCTTCACTAATGTCACCACAAACCACCACTATACATGTCAAAACCACAGCCAGTTGTCACTTCTAACAATGAGAACAACTAGCCCCTGAAACCGATTAAGGCATAAAAAGTGACTCATTTTTTCCATAAATTTAAATTCACATCACTGTTACCAGCTTATTCAAATATGATTCACAAAATGTGTTTGCTTGTATGAAGACATGGACTTAGAATGTTACACAGAAAACACTAACCTTATAATATCCCTTGACTTTTCTGGTTCTTCTCTTCTGTTTCTGCTAATATACTGTGAAAGCAGTTCCTCAGGATCAAGGTGTGCCTGTCTCAGCAGTCCTACAATTGGAGGATAAAACTCTCGTGTGTTGGGTATTCGTGCCTACAGAATGCAAAATTATAGCACTGTAGAAATTGCATGTTAGCCTAGATTAAAATGAAAATGTAATTAAACTAATTTCTTTACAATGAAAGACATTTTACAAAAATTTCAAGTGGCAGCCATTACTGAGAATAATATGTTAAAACAGTGGGGGTTGGGATTTAGAGCTTGACATGGACTCAGCCAAATCCTCAGAACGACACCTGCAACTTAATTTGAAAAAGACTTGTTAGATTAAAAACATCACAATTAACATAAGCATTTTATTTGTCATGTACGTATTTTAAACATATAGATTTCAATAAAAATCAGTGCCAGTTTTGAGAAAATAAAGTAAACTTTTCCATGTAAAAAAAATTAAATTAAAAACATTTTGGGTTTGCAGCACAATTACTACAACATGCACACACAGTAGTCATAATAAGTGATCTCTTTGGTCAATTACAGTCAACATTACAACAGCATGGCAACTACAAACTCTGTCTCCCTCTGTTCACCTACACAAGACATCCTTTAGTGCAGTAATAGACATTAAATATATGGTTATTAGGAAAGTATGCCAAAAACATGCTAGTTAAGCATTAATTTCCCCCAATCTGAAAACTGAACTGAAAAGAAAATTTGAAACTTTACAGTCGACAGTCACATGATGAATTGGACCCTTCCATTGTGTAAGGACTATGATACAATGAAGCACAAAATTAATATAATTTTGAGTCGAACTAATACTCAATGCTCCACTTATTGCTAGTATTTACCTAGAATGCATTTCGTTAGGATCTTCCTAACATCATCAGCTGTTGTCGACTAATGGACGTTGGTTTGGTAAACTCATTGGAGGCAATAGGTGCGTCTCTGTTGGTATCTTGATGAACTTGAAGTTTGGGTTTTCTTCAAAGGTAGTGTCGAAATTAAACAATTTTCTTTCATGTTTCTTTATGAATATTTTTTCCCACGTGGTTAATGCAGCTGGACCTTGGACACTTTTTAATAAGTGGATTTCTCATTCTATACCATGATTCTCCTTCCAAATTCTTTATTGCCCGTGTATTTGTACTTACAAGTTGTAAGCATGGTCAGGTCACTATTTACAATTACATTATAGTGCAAGCATTACAATACAGTTTGATTACAATGACAGTATAGTGCAATTATTATAGCACTTACGTGAGTGAAGCTGATGTGTAATAAATACGACTCATCTATAATTTAATAAGAAATCAAATGTTCTGTCACTAGACGAAACTTGAACCTTCCATACGGGAAACCTTATCTGGGTCGGCAAGTCCTTTATCTCTGCACTGCCTATCAGTTCCTTTGTGTGCACAAGCCGCATTATCGTGATCGGGTTCGCGACAATATTAATGAACTTAGAACAGTTTCAATACAACTTTCAGCACTGATGTAATGCCTACACAGCCTGGGTTCAAGTGGTCCCAAGTTTGAATCTGGGTCAGGTTGAGCTATCTGGATAAGTTTTTTCTAGGGTTTTCTGTCACATAGCATGCATAAGCAATTCATAATCTGAAGAGGTAAGGTTTTGTGTACATTAAGTACCACCTCTCCTATGAAATTTACTTTCCGATCTAGCGTATAACATTTCCTTTTTTCCCCATGCCTGATTAAATGCAACTGAAAACTGAAAGACAAAACAGCTGTTCAACAGTAAACAACAGATGCCAAAAATTACCTTTACTTCTCATTTGTGGCTACAACATGTTGCTTCAAAAGTATTTGTCTCTGTTTTAGTGACCAAAAGTGGCCTGCTCAGTTTGGGACTTTATCAGCAGTGAAAAGAAAAATGCATTTCAGGTTGAGTTACCTGGATAAGGTTTTTTTTTCTGGGGTATCATTGATTCATCATCCAATATGACAACGTTGAAGGGCATACATTTAAAATACAGCTAATAATATATATTTACAATATATATACTATGACATTAACATTGCCCACTGCTTCTTCTTTAACAATTTACCAGCCTAAAATCAAATATGTGGTTAATTTCACTTAGGTCACTTCATTTTGGTCATTAGTACTTAAAATTATGAGAGATTAGCAGAATGAAGTTAACTATGGTGTTATGGCACATATCTGTTTAGTTTCAATGAAAATGTTTGGAATTATATTTGATATTTATTTGTACAGTATCCATTACAACTTCAGTACAATAAAATTTAACATAGAACATGCTGTATATTATACATCCTGTACAAATACATGAAATTGCTGACCTTAAGATTTACTCGCTGACTCAGGTCCCCTGGCTATAATCCTTTGGTTTTCCTGAGCAGCTTGATGTCATTTCTTCTTGACCTTTTCTTCTTTTATCCTAATCCACTTTTCTCTTATCCTATATAAGAAATCTCCTATACATCTATTTTTCTTTTCTTCCATCCCCATTAGCATGCGTACTGCCAATATTTCTTTACTTACACTGTCCCATTTCTTATCCCATATTTTTCTCCTGTAATTTGTTAACTCCTTACATAAATTATATACAACCAATTTCTTTGATATCCTAGTAGCATATTTCAATTCATGCTAAATTAGGAAAAAAATTCAGATGGATGGCTATTTAATTGGAAATACTTACTGCTAGTGAAAAATTTTTTAATGAAATGTTCACAAACCTTTATTATTGCTACTTTAATAGGTTGTCCAGAAGACTTTCTCATTAACGCTGGTAAACCACCCTTCTGCTCAATAGTTATCTGATGACCATTAAGTTCATCTAGGATATCTCCAACTTCTATCTTGTCCTGAAAACAGTTCTGCAGATAATTATATTTTTTTCTTGTTTAAAATCATTGCCTTATATTTACTAAATGCCCTTAACTGAGACGGAGAGGAGGAGGAGGAGGAGGAGGAGGAGGAGGAGGAGGAGGAGGAGGAGGAGGAGGAGGAGGAGGAGGAGGAGGAGGGTCTTTATTCCATACTTTTACTAAAAGGGTGAAGAAGCATGAAATAAAGTTAAAGTAATACCTGTATAATGCAGTGAAGAAGAAAGAAGGAAACATTTTTTAAATATTTCATATCTCTCATATAGACAATAAGTGAGCTAAAACTGTGAAATGCATTATCCTATAATCTTTTCATTTAACCTATATCTCCTTTAATGTAAAAAGAGGATATATTCAGCTTTTATTTATGGACCCTTTTAAACTGCTATGTTTCTCAGTGTCACATTCTACAGGATCTGGCAGAAACAATAAAGTTATTTGAATACATGATATTTTCAAATTATACGGAGCTTTTGTTCGTTATTTGTGGCAGTCTTGTGGCAGCAAGTTGGCCATGGTAGCTCAATGGGTTAGAGCGACTGCACGGAAACCAGGAGATCCATGGTTCAAATCCCGGCCATGGCATTGAATTTTTCATGTTGACTCTATCTACGTAATGAATAACTTTCCCTTAAAAAGTGAAAGTGTGTAATTGTAATTCCAAGCCAGTAGTATGGATGTACCACTATAGTCGTTATATGTATTAGGGTCTAAAATATATGTCACTTTAAAGTACCTTGTTTCTGCCAGACCCTGTATGTTGGGCATCAAATACCACTTAATTTTGCTCAGATGCTTGAGCTCCCCTGGTTCTGAACCAGCAATCTTGGGAACCAGAGGTTAGTATGTTACCGCTAGACCATGGAGGATGAATGCAAAAGATGAGTGCCCTAAATTTATTTCAGATCAGTTTAAAAGCTAGAGAATATTGATCTAACACAATTTATAGCTTAAGTCAGCTGGGAAGTTACTGGTTTGTACCAGTGTCTAATTTTACTTTTTTTTAAACTTATTTAAGTTGTTTTTAAAAATGCACACGTTTAAATAACACGAATGCAAAGTCTTGCATTTATATATGTTGGTTCTGCATTTTAATTTATATTGTGAATGGAGCTTAAGGGCACTTTCAAACAAGAAATGTTCTTTATTTTCTCTGTCAGAAATAATTACAGAGGGTTAGTGCACAGAAACTAAAAAATTCAGGCCCTTAGGCTGCGCAAAGAAACAAAATCAAAATGAAAATATCTATTCTAGACAAATGTCTGAATCAAAATATGAAGGCTGCTCAAAGTTTATTACATACATTTGAAAGGTACTCTTAAGCTATTTTTCTACATAATTGCCATTCAAATTGAGACATTTATCATACCGTGGCACAAGTTTTTCAATACCCTCTTTGTAGAAATCTGCCACCTGCGATTTCAACCACTGATTTACAGCAGCATGCAGTTCGCTGTCAGTATCAAAGCGTTGTTTACAGAGCCATTTTTTCATCCCTGGGAAGAGGTGGTAATCACTCGGCACCAAATCTGGGCTGTATGGTGGATGGCCCAGCACCTCCCATCCAAAACCATTCAAGAGTGCCCGGGTATGATTGGCTGTGTGTGGACATGAATTGTCGTGAATCTTGGTGCTAAGTTTTCCTAGACAGTTATTTTTTATGGTGCACCGTAGCTTTATTATTGTTTCACAATACCTTTCTGAGTTTATTGTTATTCTACGTTCCAGAAAATTAACGAGGAGTGCTCCCTTGGAGTACCAAAACACAGTAGTCATGACCTTTCTTGCTGACAGCATTTTCAAACACTTTCGGGTTTCTTGGGAGAATGTGTGCCCCCATCCCATCGACTGCTGTTTTGTTTCACAGTTGACATGTTTCTTCCAAGTCTCGTCCCTCATTATGATACAATCCAGAACTGCATTACCATTTGTACTGTATTCTTAGAGAAAAGTCTGTGCTGCAGCCAGTCTCTGTTTCTTATGGTCTTCCGTTAGGATTTTCAGAACCCACCAAGCACAAAATTTGTGAATAACCAAGCTTCTCCACCACAATTTAATGCATCAAACTCCGTGAAATTTTGGGAAAATGTTCAGACAGTTCTGTTTGTGACATGATGGTTTTCATGAAGTTTGTCATTGATTTGCATTGACAGGTCATCAGTCACAAGGCTAGGCTTATCACTGCGGTCCTCAACATGAACACGGTATGGCCATTTTTAAAATCAATACACCATTGCCTCACTCGGCTTTCACTCATCTCCTTCCCGTAAACATCCAAAGCTGGCGATAAATTTCAATTGGCCTGTTGTTTTGAGCTGACAAAAACCTAATCGTAGACTGCACTTCACAAATGGCAGGATTTTCTATTGCAGGGCCCATTTTGATGACTCACAAAGAGAAAAGTAAGGAACATACAATCATGCTACAACAGCTGGATGCATACTGAATGTAGGAATGTTTTGACACCAAGATGATGGCTCTAGTCTCACCCATTGCCATGATAGGTCAAAACTCTGTTACTTTCTGGAGGCCCTCGTATTTTGTGTTTTGAAGAAACAAAATACATTAAAGGGAAGAAATAATTATAACATAACTCACTGCTCCAGTAAGTGAGACCTTGCAAACTGTGCCGCGGCTGAAACAGTGATGAGTTAATGAAGCATTACTTTTACCCTCAATTTAATCTTCAGGTCAATCCTTTCAATCTTGACAACAGAGAGTTGTACTTTTGATTGCTAAAGCTTTCCTAAGGACATAAGCTGGCATATGGATGCCAGTGCATCAATTCTGTTGCTCCAAATTAAATAATTTCCATTAACAATTTCATGCATAGCTCAAAAATAAAATTTCAGCTGATAGCCGCTTTCTAAGCACTAAAACTGTGATTATATATCGAGATTCAACTGTATTGGAACACCACAGTGAAGCGAAAAATTATTAAATTTTAGATGAGTCGCATTTTTTACACATCTGCTTCACTTTCGTACCTATTTTGAGGACATGTTTCGCAAATCTTCGTTTGCATCTACGGCTCTTGTGCGACTGACGCTAGATCCAGCGGTGTGGGTAATTCTGGGGTTGTTGCTGCCATCTGTTGATTTAGTGATGAACTGAAATGTGGGATTCTCTTCTAGCGGGATTTCAAAGTTCATTAGTTGGTTTTTATGTTTTTCTATGTATATCCTCTCCCATATGACGAGTTCACTATGTTTTTGTACGTATTTTAGTAATTCTGTGCTATCTTCAATTTCATGATTTTCAGACCAGAAATGAGCTGCTATTGCGGACTTATCAATATTTTTGTATCTTAAGTGCCTGAAGTGTTCTTTCTTTCTAGTGCCTATGTTCCTTTTTGTCCTTCCTATGTAAATTTTTTCACAGTCTTTACACTTAATTTTGTAAATGCCTGACTTTTCCTCTGGTTTTATCTTATCAGTATTATTACTGTGAAGTAGGTTTTTAATGTTGTAATTGTTTTTTGGTGCCAATGTTATATTGTATTTCTTGAATATTTTTTGGAACTTTTTTGTGGCCCAGGGGTGGTAAGTAAATTTAGCAAATCTAGTTTCTTGTTTTATTGGTGTGAGAGCTGTGATCTGTTTTAATTTCTTTTGAAGTTTGAATAATTTTAGTTTTTTATCTACAAGGTTTTTTCCATATCCATTTTTAATTGCAGTTTTTAAGATTTGATGGTATTCGTTTTGATATTCTTGCTGGCTGAGAGGTAGATTTACTAATCTGTGTGTCAGACTGTTGATGGTTGCATGTTTGTGTGGAATTGGGTTGAAACTATTTGCTTTGATGTAATTATCTGTGTGTGTTGCTTTTCTATGAATGCCAAATTCTAGTTTTTCATTGCTTTTTTTGATTTTAAGGTCTAAAAAAGGTAGAGTACAGTCCTCTTCAGTTTCTACTGTGAATTGTATGCTGGGTTCTTGCAGGTTGAGTAGTTTCAAAGCATCATCTATTAGTTTGTAGGGCACTATTGCAAAGATGTCGTCTACGTATCTGTACCATGTTTTAAACATATGAGGGAAGGCTTTAGTAATATGTGTTTCGAAAAAGCTCATGTATAGATTGGCCAAAAATGGTGATAGCGGGCTTCCCATAGCTAGTCCTGAAATTTGTTTGTAATATTTTCCATCGAAGACAAAATAATTTTGATGTATACATAATTCAGTCATTGCCACATATTCTTCTATTGCATTGGCATCCAGGTTTATAGAATTTAGCCATTTTTTCAGTTGAATCAAAAGTTTGTCTAATGGAATGCTAGGGAAGAGGGAGCGGACATCAAAGGATACTAAAGTGTCATGAGGTTTTAGTTTAAGATTTTGAATTTTTTCTACCAGGTCTAAAGAGTTTTTTATACTCAGAGTATGGAATTGTGGAAAGGACTGAAATTTTTTGGTTAGCCATTTTGCCAGAAGGTAAGTAGGAGTGTTTATATTATTTACAATTTACCCATGAGACCCATGACGTCACTGTTACTAAATTCCTCCAAACACACATCATAGTGAACTCGTCATATGGGAGAGGATATACATAGAAAAACATAAAAACCAACTAATGAACTTTGAAATCCCGCTAGAAGAGAATCCCACATTTCAGTTCATCACTAAATCAACAGATGGCAGCAACAACCCCAGAATTACCCACACCGCTGGATCTAGCGTCAGTCGCACAAGAGCCGTAGATGCAAACGAAGATTTGCGAAACATGTCCTCAAAATAGGTACGAAAGTGAAGCAGATGTGTAAAAAATGCGACTCATCTAAAATTTAATAATGTGATTATATAGTTATTGTCTTTTGGTTGGCTGCTTCAAGTTAGGTAACAGAGTATGGACAAGTTCATTTGCAGTATTATTGAGTCCCACGTGTTCTGCTTCAGTGGTAGATACAGCATTGATGTACATGCTTAGGCTTTCACGGTCGGCGTTAATCCAATAGAATGTATTTCCCGGGCTTGTGGGCCGTGGTCCAGAGGGTGAAAATTCTCCTGACGTTTCGCTCATATCTCCAACGAGCGTGGACAGACCGGCTATATTTGACGAGGCCTCAAGCCAAACGACATTCCAGCAAGTATCTAGCTAGAATCATCTGAAGATACTCATCGAAGATATGAGCGAAACGTCAGGAGAATTTTCATCCTCTGGACCAAGGCCCACAAGCCCGGGAAATACATTCTATTAGATATAGCACTGTCTGATATTTTCTGGAATCCCATACAACTGGATCCACCGTCATGATACAGGCATTTCCAGTGTTTGACAATGTAGTTCATTCACCTCTTTGGCAATAATTTGCAATCATTTGGCTTACAATTCATTCGTCAAGTTATAGTTGATATTAGGTCCAAGATTCCTTTCAGGTAGCACAAAATCCTCTTCACTCACTGATGCATTATGTCTACTTGAGCACACATGAGCTAAATTTTGATATCAGAAAGCGGCTTATAGATTTTATCAGAGAGTAAGTTGAGCTTTAATAATTGCTTTGTTTGTGTGTTAAGAGCACAGAAAATACTATATTGTGTGAAACCAGGAAATTATAATGCTGACAAATTTTCAAATATTTGGCAATTTCATTCAGTTTTTCTTCCATTAAAATTTTATTTTTCACTAGTCTTTTATTCTGCACTGCCTGCAGTTTCATCACAAAAACATACTCTTTCAACCAACTTGATAGTTGTCAGATATAGCTTCAGAAGCAGCAACATGTGGTAGCTAAAGCATAATATGCCATGAAAGTGGCAAAGTTTTAGAGATAAAAATTGATAAATAAGCCTCACTTTACTAAAATTAGGCAAATGAGTCAACCTTGTTTATACTTTTCTCCACTTACACTTCTCTTGTATATACCTACTTGAAAAGTGTAAGTGGAGAAAAGTATATACAAAGTTGACTCATTTGCCTAATTTTAGTAACAATGGCACTCCACTTTCTGAAATACATCTTTTTATTCTATATAAGCCTCACTTTGTTCTGAAATGCTTTATATGCTTCAGAAAAATTGTCTGTCATTTAAAATATGTGATGCTTATTAATTTTATTCCAATCACATAAATAATGCTTGCACCAGTATTTTCAATTTCAAAACATATAAATTAAAGAATTGATTTAATATATATAAAGCTGAGCTTGTATGGAACAAACTTTAAATGTAAAATTAACAAAACTCATGCAAATTTCAACAGGATTTCTGTAAACTGCTTAAAATAAAATATCTGATGTATAAAATGGTTAAGAATGCAGCTTATGAGTATAGGAAGGATAGTTTTTGTATATTGAACTTACGTACATCTTCTGCAGCCACACCATTACTTTTTCGGCTTACAATCACAGCCTTTCCTCTGACAAACCTACAGAAAAAGATAAATATGAAAAATCAATTAAAACGGACATTTTACTAAATTGCATTATAGTACACATTTTGCTACAAATATAAAATAAAGAAGGAAAGGGGTAAAAGAAAAACAAATGGCAAAAATAAAGTACAGTTGAACCTGATTTATACGTATTTCAACGGGAAGAGGAAAGATTACTTATAATAACTCAGAATTATGTACAAATGAGGTTTTGATAATGTATCACTTTTTCAAAAGTAATACAGTGAGACTGCATGTATAGGGTAAGGTGGCCTAAATCGCACCAGTTTATAGAAACATCAACATAACTTTATAAATATATGGAATTGTAAGTGCAAATATTGTCCATTGAAATTGTCAGTATGTAAGCATGCTTTGTATATTTTGTCAAATTTTTAAATCTGTTAGAAATATTAATTAAACATTGAAACGGATTTGCTTGTAATTGGTGCCATTTAGGAAACTGTTGCCAAAATCGCACTTATAGTTGCCAAAATCGCACCTCGCTAATTAGTACTGAATTCAATTGACTTAACATTTAATTGAACTTTTAAATCTACTGACATTCAACACAGTACACATGAAACAATTAAACAGACAAATGATACAACAGTTGCTTAAGTCAAAATGTCATATATCACAACTGGCAAGTGTCACAAAAGAAAACGACGTCCTCTTTGTAGTTTCCAGAACATCCTTCGTGCACCCACTTTGCACATGTTTGGCACTGAACCATATTTTTAATCGTATCCTCCTCACAAATGAAGCAAAACCACGATTCTTTATTTTTGGTTGATGCTACCCTCTTCTGGCAAACTTTCTTTCTTGGGCGTCCTTCTTGATTTCCACTTGTTCCTGCGTCAGGATTTTCGAAGTTGTCGGCGAGTTTCCTCTTGAATTTCTCAAGCTTTTTACTTGCAGCCTCTTTTTTCTCTTCCAGTTGTAGTTTATAGGGCGTTGCTGTTAACACCTCTGCTTTATGTGCACCCTTTGACAAACGCTTCCCTTGCTTGCTGGTGATCTGGGGCAAAGGACTGATCTGTTTCACTGAAACCTTAAGACACCTGGCATTCCTGTTACTTTCCAGGTCTACTTCTTCTAGTTCTTGATAACTGCCCACAGTTGATGCCGGATCCACGACATTGGCAGCTTGTTCTATTAACTCATCTGATGTTCCTTCCATTGAGTTGGAAGCTGGTGCTAGATGAAGTGCAACAAAGTCTGTGTCTTTGAACACATTTCTATCAAGAGGCCAAATGCCAGTGGTTTTGAACCCAGATATGGCGTTAGACATGCAAGCTGCTTTGGCATAGGCTTCAGCAAAAATACCTGCCACACTGAACTGAGTGACCCTCTCCTCTTTCCGCAGATGTTTCCTTACAGCTTCATCATAATACAGCTGCAGAGGTTTGAAGAAAGACACATCAAGAGGCTGCAAGCGATGAGTAGTGTGTGCTGGTAGCTGCAGAAGAATGATGCCATTCTCTTTAGCCAGTTTGATAGCCTCTAGGTTTTTCGAATGTGTAGAATGACCATCGAGCACAAGCAAGACTTTCTCTTCAACAGAAGGTTTAACAAATTTTATAAAATGACGTAGCCACTTTATAAACAGGTCAGAGTTAATGTAGCCTGTTTCAGATACCTCGACTAGACTGCCCTCGGGTGCTCCAGTTTTGAGATCTATGCAGTATCTCATTCTTTTGAAAATTGGCATTGGGGGTACAAAATTACCGACTGCATTACAACAGCAAACTGCTGTGGTATTTACTCCTCTTTCTCCTGTAGCTAGTTGACAAACTCTGGCTTTTCCTTTTTCCCCAACTATCTTGGGAGATTTCTTTTGTACTGTTGAAATTCCCGTTTCGTCAACATTATAGATTCTCAGAGCGTTTAACTCATTATCGTCAATAATCTTTTGTAGGGCATCAAAGAAATTCATTACGTTGTGCTTGCAGAATCCTTTAGCTCTAGCAACAGAAACATTTTCTGGTTGTCTTAAACTTAGATGAGGATGACGCTTCATAAAGGAGTAGTACCATTTAGTACCTGCCATCTTGCTTTCATGATTGAAGGGATTTTTAATATGCGGATTTGCATCTAAAATATTGTAAGCCAGTTTTCACACTTCTGCTCAAGTTAGGCCCATTAGTGCAGACTCAAAACTAAGAATAACTTCTTCTAGTTCTTTTTCAGCCTCTACAGGCAGAGCTGTTTCTCTCCCATTCACTGAAGAATGTGGCTGACGTTTAAAACCTCTCCTCACTTCGCCACGGTAATGCCTAAGGAATGTTTTCTTAGGGATTTCGTACTTTGTAACGATTTGATTAAGTCTGATTTTTCCCTCACTGTAATCCTTGATTGCCAGCTCCATATGTTCTGCCGTCCACTTACCATATTCTCTCTTCCCCGCCATCACAAACTGCAATCAAGTGAATTATAATAGTTAGTATCAATTCTTGTAACATGGCGCAATGGCGGTGCGATTTGAGCAACCCATGATGGTGCGATTTCGGCAAAGTGGCCATTTTATGCTTTCAACCCCGCTACTCCTAACCGCGTGCAGTTTAACGAACGTTTTTATTGTAAAAATGTAGCTAAAGGAAGCAACTATCTTTAAAAATATAGTAAGAATATGATGAATAACTTACCAATAGATAGGATGCTTAGACGATTGTTGGAAAAACTGCGGAAATATGAACAAAAAACTTCAGATTTATATTGCAACACAACGAACACAGCCAACCTCACCAAACTACTGCACAGGCGCATGTAGGTATAGAACTTACAAAAACTGCCGCTAGATCGTGGATGCAGACAGAAGCACTGTTTCTGGAGAAAATGGTGCGATTTAGGCGTGGTGCGATATACGCAACCTCACCCTACAACTTTAAAAATGATAAAGATATGTATAAAGTAAATTGAACCCAATTTTAAGTACATATTCAGTTAATTTGGCTTGTTTCAGTTTTCCTGCATTAAACACATAAAAACAAAAATATATAACTCCAAATAATAAAAAATCTAGCATTTATCAATTTAATTGTTTAGATTGCAGCCAGGTTTACATTGGAAGGACTAAACGTAATTTAGAAACCAGAATGAAAGAACATTTTCGAAATATTACTTTTAACCAGACTGATAAATCGACTGTGGCAGATCATTTTTGGTCATTTAACAATGAAATAAATCCAGAAGTTAAATTATTAAAGCAATTAAATGGTTCGATAGATTTAATGGTTTGGGAGGAAGTGACTGAAGATAGTTTGTCAAACTAGTCTTCAATCAATTCTCTGAAATTTTCATCAATTTTCTTAAAAGTTAAGTGAAGTTTTGTTACAAATAATTATACTTTATGTAGTATTTGTTGCTAGCTTCCATTTTATAAGTACATATACTCATTTCACAAAACATATTAATGAACTTAGAGCTTTTTCACTAAACTGATGTAATGCCTACACAGCCCCTGTTCATCAGGTCCTGAGTTTGAATCAAGGTCATCAAGACGGATGACTCAGGCAGTTTCATCTGTGGCCTGCATTCGATTCCCGTGGCTGAACTACCTGACCCATGGTTGTTTTAGGGGTTTTCCCGGATCATCAGGCAAATGCCATGCAGGTTAATTACATCCCCCAAATTTCCTGTCCCTCCATTTCATCTCCATTAACATTTCATATCATCTCTCATCTTGTGGTTTCTTTCAGGGTAGAAGTGTCGGCGGGTGTCTCAGCACCTTGGGTTGGCATTCCTATGTCTCCTCTCACCTTATCCTTCCTCCCGGGGATACTCCACTTGGAGCTTAAGTACAATAAACCACAGGTTTCAGTGCTGAATCCCCTCTGTAGTAATCCTAACCTTGAATCTGGATCAGGGTGAGTTATCAAAGTTTTTTTCCAGGTTTTTTTTTTTTGGTCTCTGATATGTATATGCAGTGTGTATAAGCAATTTATAAGACCTAAGCATTTTGGGTTTTGTGTCTATTAAGAGCCACCTCTAATACAAATTATACTTTCTGATCTAGCTTATAACATGTCCTTTTTCTTTTCTCCATGACGGATAAAAAGAAACTGAGAAATGAAAGACAAAACTGCTATTCAATACTAAACACGATACTGAAAATTATTAAATACGTAAAATATGAAGCTATTAACAGTAAAGCAAAAAAATATATACAAACATAATAATTTGTAACTACTTCACTTATAAGAAATGATGATAATTCTTATAAATTCTCCAGGATCGCGATTCCATCTTCAGATGGAAACAAAGCTGTCACCGAAAATTATCTTTACTTCACATTCATTTCTAAGAGACTGTTGCACTGAAAGACGTATACAAGCTAACGTCTTTGTCTTTTGTTTCAGTGACTGAAAGCCACCCACTCAGCTTGCATATTTATCAGCACGGTAAGGAAAATGCATTTAGCATTTCTTTTAACACAGCCTATGCCGTATACTCATTTAATTATGCATAATTCAGTTGTGTTTCACTAAAATTTAATAAATATTACTGTGAATTACGTGTACATTATGTACGAGGGCCATTCAGAAAGTAACCTCCGGTTGATTGCAAAAAATTCACCAAGTTAAATAAAAATATTTTAATATATACATCTTACAACTACATCTTTGCACTATTTTTCTACATAGTCTCCATAATGATTGAGGAACTTATCGTATCTTTTCACAAGCTTTGAAATTCCTTCTGCATAAAAATCACCCGCTTGTGCCTGGAGCCAGCATGTGACCGCATCTTTGAGCTCTTCGTCGTCATCAAACCACTGGGACCTGAGCCATGTCTTCATATGCATGAAGAGGTGATAATCGTACTTGTCTTTCAGTCTTAAAAGTCGTGTCACGCCATACTTGTGTGTCCATTCACCCAATGGTCTACCACTCCTCTCTTCATCATGAACGTTTTCTCATCAACTTTTAAATAAACGTACCCATTCATGGGCCACTCCTTCACTCATAACTCTATACACGGCACAAAGCTCACGATGAATAGCTGCTGCAGAATATCCTTTGGCTATAAAAAACCTTATAACAGCACGCACTTCACATTTGGCGGGGTTTTCTATTGCAGCACACATTTCAAACGGCCACAAACACTAAACTAGCGCAGATACGACGTTCACTCGACCACGGCTTGATGCCGACTGACCTGCTGAGTGCGTGAATGCACAGATGGCGTCGCTACTCCCCCCCCCTACCCGCACTGTGACCAATCGGAGGTTACTTTCTGAACGGCCCTCGTATAAATAAGGTTCTATTAACATATTTCTAAGTTTCACTTTTTCCAGGACCAGCAAATATTTACATATAAATATGATTTAGTATACTCAGTGTATAGGCTTCGGCGGCCGGTGTCCATTGTAACTGGGACTTCCGGGTAGGACCGCGTCTTTGATGTTCCTCAGGTCGACGTTTCGTCCCAACTATGTGGGGCTTCTTCAGGACTTCTTCTTCCCTGACAGCTCCGTAGCAACTGTGCCGGTGGAGGCGATGTGCGTTTATTTATCCCTCGGAGGTTCTGGGGGTCGGCCCGCCCACTTACTCCTATTGGCTGATGCTGTGTCCAATCCGTGTGTACTTATCAGTGTCTGCCGTTGTCTCTATTTAAACTATTATGGGTTTTGAATATTTCAATGCTTTCTCTAATCATTCTTTGTCTATAGTTATTACATTTATCTATTAATTTTACTTGATCAAAATCTATATGGTGTCCTCTGTTTATGGCGTGTTCTGGGTTACGCATAAAGCAAGTTCAACTGTATTTTTTTTTTTCATCACATTGATTTCTCTCACCTTTTTGTGTTTTTCGTCATTTTAATAGCAGGTTTTTACAATAACCAAAAATAATTGTAATTTACAGACCTACAAATCACTCTTATGGACAAAGTTAAAGGAAAAAATCAATTCTTTACATACCTTACACAAATTCCTAGAGCCCTACATGGCACAAATTCCATTTGGATAAAAACTGGCAGTGCCCATGTTTCATCAAGAAATGAAGCATTGTTAATGTCAAGTTCAAATTTTAACCGACTGCACTGCAGAAGAACTGAAAGGAAGATCTCTCCTAATATCTCATCTCCTAGTATGGAATGCTCTTTGTCATATACAAGTCCTAGTGGCCTCTGTCGTACCTAAAGAAAAGTGAATAATAATCTTGATGAGTTAGGACTAAGATACAATGAAGCACAAAGTTAATATAATTTTGAGTCAAACTAGTACTTCAAGCTCTATATATTGCTGATGTTTACTTATAATGCATTTTGTTAGGACCTTCTTAACATACTCAATTAATGTTGATGACTGAATTTTGATTGGGTGAACTCCTTGGTGGCGATTGGTGCATTTCTGATGGTGTCCGAACTTCAAATTCATAAAGACTTTTAGGCGTAGTGACCACAAAAAAGCAGCTGAACGTTTTTAGTAATTTATTAAAAGCTTCATTTATTGAATGCGAAGGTTAAAACAATTCCCAAGATTTATTTTGTAATAAATGATTTAAATACTCTCTATTTGTTTCATTAGCTAATTTAATTACTTTATGGAATAACAGTAAAAGTTTGCAACCAGATTTATTTTGCAATTTTACAATCTTATAGTGGACAGAGAACCCTGTTTCAATTACATTGAGAATACTTTGGTCTATGCTGTATGATTAATTGTTCCTACTCTGATTGGCACCTCTGCGATTCTTTACATTCCATTTGAATTTAACATGCACTGAAGCTCTCTATTTACACAATTATCTAAAAAAATCTAAATTTACATAATCTGCAATTAACTGTTTTTCCTTTATTTAATATGAGTTGAACATTTTTTATACATCTTCAATTAGTGTGGAAATTTAAGTTAATTGATGGAATCGTAAAAACTATCTGTAGTTGGTTTATTGACACTCATCACTCTAGTTTGCCATGAGTCCTCTGAGGATGCTCGATGCATGCATGAGCAAAACATCAGGAACTTCAGTTTTTGCGACTAGACTACGGCCAGTAAGTCCGGAAACTGCTACATATTGCTAGATTGACGCCGACCATGAAAGCCTAAGTTGTTACAACTACAAATAGTTTTTATGATTAATTTTGATGTCACTGTTACTAAATTCCTCCAAACAAACATAATTGATGGAAATTAATAATTTCTTCACACTAGCCATATACAGGATAAGGTATTGGATTGATAGAGTTGACATGATAGATTGAGTCGACTCTGTCAATGTCACATAAGCCCATCTAGCTATGTACCAGCATAAAAGTTTGTTTTGCCAATGGTTGACGTGGTTAAGATCTGATATCCATTTGCATCCATGGCAGAATCATCACAACATTCTGCAAACAATCCTCAATTTATATAATTTGATTCAGGTCTATCACTACCACTTCTGGATTACTTTCTTCAATTTTCAGTTGCTCTGTTTTTTTTTTTTTTTTTTTTTTTTCCTGCTCCCTATCCTTTATTCCTGGAAAATAGTACACTTTGTAGTCTCTCTTTCTGCAGTATTTTCCAAAGAGAAAAATCAATTACCATCACTGTTTGAGAACTCTTTATCATGCCATTTACCTTGTTATGAGATTTCTACAATTTTCTAAAACTTCATACCTATTTGTGGTACTTAATGCTGCAATAGCACCACTTTGTTCTTGTACATAAGCTGCATATTTACTTTTGATACCCTTCCCTTGGTTTTATTCTTAACTCCCTCTGTAAAACTCTCAATTTCTTTTTCTTTTTGCAGTGCACTTAGTTTTGATTTGAGTTTACTGTTTTTGTTCTTTAGTTTTATTTCTGACCAAAAGCTTTGTAGGTCTTTGTTTAGCATTCCTATAATGACTGAAGCAATGATATTGTCTCTGCTTCATGCATTTCATTCTGTTCACTCACAGATAATCTTGTGTCACTTTTCTTGAATAACTATAGTACAGCCGTTAGATCTCTGGCCCTGACGTTTTGTGGTTGCAGGAGGCAGAGGGGTAAGGTTAATAGTATCAACATACAGTAATGAGCAATTGAAAACTATATTAGCTTTAAAACATTGAAATCCAATCTCAGAAACTATTTGTAGTTGGTTTATTAATACTCGTCACTTACTTGTTTATATTAATGAGAGACTAGTTTCAAAGGCATTCACCTCCATTTTCAATCTCTTTCCAACTGGCATCTGTTGTTGTCTGCTCTCTCTCTCTGGTGGAACTATGAACTTCTTTATCAAATTATCTACTGGTGGGATTTCAAAGTTCATTACGCGATCCTTATTTTTTCATATGAATATGTTCTCCCATTTGTCACTCCTTTTAATAATTTTGGATTTGGATCAATGTCATGGTTTTCATTCCAAAAATTAAATGCTACTGCTGACTTATCTTCTTGTTTCAATCTGATGTTTCTAAAGTGCTCTTTGACTCTGGGTTTTAGATTTCTTTTAGTTTGACCTATGTAGCATTTTTCATAATTCTTACAACTTATCTGTTAACTGACGGGATTTCATCTTTTGTTTTTGAATTTAGCAATTTTAAAATTGAGTATCTATTAGTAGGTACCAAGGTGATATTTTGTTCCTTGAAGATCTTTTTAAATTTATTAAATGTTTTTGGGTGATATGTGAATGAACTGAATATGCTGTTGCTTTCTTTTTCTTTTGTAAATGTGGTTGCTTCCTTAATGGTTTTCTTTAGTTTAGCTTTTCTAATTTTCTTCAACACCAAACTTTTGTTGAATCCATTTTCTTCTGCTATGTGTAGTTAAAATTTTCTGCTAGCGCCAATCAGCATTGTCGCTGCTAGGCATGGCTTCCGAATCCAACACCGTGTTGCCAGTTTAATTTTGTTTGGACCATGTGGCTTCAGTTGCTTTTGGTGCTTGCGCTGGTGAAGTTTCTTTTCTATTTTGTGCATACTTGAATTCTGATTTTTAGTGTCTGTAAGTCCTATTATTATCGCTATTATAATAATATGGCAAATGCATGAAATATTTAAAATATGCATGTTCCTCTGTTTGAAATTCCCGCTAAAGAACTGGCAACGGCCTGTTTCTCCCTCTTGAGAAATGTCAGAGCCGGAGAACAGCCAGCCAAACTGTATATCTGCTATCCCACTTTCTATGGTGCTACTGAGTAGTTCATACCTTCCCTTAGCAGTTCACAACCCAAATTATTATTTATTTGGATAAATACATAGCTATTTTTCTTGTAATAATACTATCAGCTGTCATCTTTCTTTATATATCATCTTCATTACCATGAAGAGAAGATACTGACAATAATAGGGAAATAATATCTAGCATTACCATTCTTAAAAAGCAATAAATACAATTTTATTTACAAGTGAAAATTATAACTTCTTATATATCGGCTAACAATATTTAAGCATTTAACCCCACTGAGGTTTTCGGTAGTCTTCCCTGCGGGGTTGACGCACGTAAGTGGCATATCCACTTCCATCCTGTCTTGACGTGCTCAGCGGGGGGGGGGGGGGGGGGGGGGGGGGGGGGGGAGGGGAGCTTTTTAAGAAATCAGGTATTGCCCTATGGAAAGAGCCCCGGAGTATCCATCGCTCCCGGGTAGAAGGAGACCCGGGTCCTTGGTCCTACGGGTCCAGGACTAATGGGAGTAGAACCTCTGCACATAACTAATTGCTGTATGCATGATCATATAATAATCAATATTGTAATTAAAATATATTTGTCTGCTTCATTTTCTTATAGGTTTCCTTTAAACTCAAATATGATAAATGAAATATATTTTATGGAACCAAATAACTAAAAGTGAATGAGTAAATAAATGCATACATACACCTACCAATAGTTCCACTGGAATGTGAAGACATTTTTTTACAAGACAAAGCCTTATCAACAGTCGTAATTTTCCCCTTGCAGTGATGACTTTTTGGCATGATTTCACCGTATTCAGAGCAGATACATAGCTGTAGATCACTGTTGAACTAAAAGAGAGAAAGAGAGTTAAAAATAAATTAAAGAACACTTCATAATATTGTATAAATGTATTTAATTGAACATTTCATAATGTAATTCTACACCTTGATACAAGAATTATAATTGACTGCTGAAATCAGTGAAATGAAATTGATGTCAAAGTATCTGACTGGCGACTTTGTGGCGACTCTTTTAAGTTGACACAAACAGTATATCTTGAATACGAGAGCCCTTAGTGGTTTACCGGGAAAATATATGAGTCAATTGGAGAATTTAGTGTCAGGATGGCCCGTTGGTCATGGTAGCTCAATGGGTAAGAGCGACTGGAGGGAAACCAGGAGATCCATGGTTCAAATCCCGGCCATGGCATTGAATTTTTCAGGTTGACTATCTATTCTATATAATCAGCATATTGGAACTAAACCTTGAAAATCCATGGGACAGACATTTTTATGTGTATTTGAAATGAACTCACAAATAAATGTGTCAAAATAGGTGAAAGTGAATTGCCATTATCCTGATTTCTGCGTATAGTATTTACCTTTAAAGCTGTTGAAATTTTTTTTTCAATGCGTAGGTATATTAATGAAATATATACTTCTACTGGTTCCATTTCTATTGTAGTTAGCCATTTTCTTAACACTGCCTGTTGTTGTTCTCTTGGTACTGGGAATAGGAATGTGACTTCCAATGAAATCAATTTGTCATTTTTAATATAATTTTAAGTTGAACTAGTACTCAATGCTACATATATTGTAATTCAACATGACCATGGATAAAGCAGAATACAAAAGGAAAAAAAGCCATACTCCACATAGCAGAAGAAAATGGGTACAACAAATGTCTAGTGTTCAAGAAGATTAAAAAAGCTAAGCTAAAGAAAATCATTAAGGAAGCAAGCATATTCATCACCAAAAAAAACAGCAGATTCAGGGGATTCATATACCATCCAAAACCATTTAGTAAATTCAAAAAGATCTTCAAGAATCATCTTAGCACCAATAAATAGATGCTCCTCAATAAAATTGTTAAATTTAAAAAACAAAAGATCCTATTGATCAATAGATCCAGAATATTCTAAATAAATTATAAGGACAAATACATAAAATACTGTCACCCAATTATCGGAACGCCAGACGAACGACAGCTGAGAAGGGACCAGAGGCAGCCGAGCCACACCCTCCCATTAATCTCAGTCACTAATTGAAGGGATGATTAGGGGAGTGTCACTTGTCGCTGGCCGCCTCTTCCCCCTTCGCCTGCCATCTGGAATCTTCGCGGTGATTCACGGAAACCGGAAACTTCTAGATTGGCCAGCTGGTCTTATATAAGCGACGTGCCGGGCCGGAGTCAGTCAGTTCTTGGCGAGCTGTGAGGAGCGCCCAGTGAGGGGACGGACTGCGTACGTGCGTCGGAGGAGTTGACGTAATTACGAGTGCAAGTGGAACTGTAACAGACGAACTGGTGAATCATAATTGTGTGCATTACGTAATTCTGTGTAATTGGCAAGTGTTCAACTGTAAGTCGGTGGAAATAAAGAACATATTTGAGTGGTGCAATTGGACTTTTCATTTCATGAACCCACAAAGTCACAATATGACGCTATTGACAGTGAAGCAAACAAATATATACAAATATAATAATTTGTAACATAAAAGTTTACTTCACTTATAAGAAATGATGAAAGTTTTCTTATTAATTGATGAGGATCATGATTTCGTGAAATAATTCTTCACATCTTCAGCTCAAGCATCAAATAGCCTTGTTGTCAAGGTCACGCCAAAATCACTACCAAAATCTGAAAATTAAATAAATTTAAAAACAGAATCGACTGCCGGTATTTCAAAATTCATTATGTGAAGTTTAGTTTTTAAAATAAATATTTTTTCCCAAACCATTAAATATATTGCACCATTTAATTGTTTTAATAATTTAACTTCTGGATTTATTTCATGATTAATTATTTATATATTTCTCCCCTTAAAAAAAAATAAAAGACGATTATAATTTTTAAAAAAGTTACTTACCATCCTTGAGTTAATAAACATTTTCAAAAAAAAATTAAAGAAGTTGGTATAACTTTAGTTCCTCAGAATAAACATAGTATTAAAAATTTACTGCATTTCTCTAAAAAAGATAAAATTTCTAACAATACAAATCTGGTATTTATCAGTTTAATTGTTTTGATTGTGATAAAGTTTACATTGGAAAGACAAAACTTAATTTGGAAACCAGAAGGAAAGAACACTTTCGTAACATTAAGTACAAATTAACCATGTAATAAATCCAGAAGTTAAATTATTAAAATAATTAAATGGTCCGATAGATTTAATGGTTTGGGAAAAATTATTTATTTTAAAACATAAACACCGCGTAGTGAATTTTGAAATACCAGCAGTGAATTCTGTTTTTAAATTTATTTCATTTTCAGATTTTGGTAGTACTGGTAAAACATAGTAACAGATGGCATTAACACCAGATGGCAGAGGGATTGGAGCACCATAGTAGTGGAGGAGGAAGAATGTTCATTTAGTCTCCAAATAGCTGAGGATGAGATCAAATGATCTTGAAAATGTTTCAATTATACAACATAGTAAGTGAAGTTGAGTGTAAACATAGTGACTCATAAATCAAACTAAAAAATGTGAAGAATTGTTTCATGAAATTGCAATTCTCATCAATTAATAAAATAACTTTCATAATTTTTTCTTATAAGTGAAGTTTTATGTTATAAATTATTATATTTGTGTAAATCATAAGGATTATGGAAAGTTCTACATATGGCAAACCAAAATGAACCTAAAAACCAGAAACAAAGAGAATTTTAGAAACATGAAATTGAAACAGGAAGACAAGTTAGCAGTGACATTTCACTTTTGGAATGAAAACCTTGACCCAAGTTCAATATTAATAATAATATAATAATATTTATTTGTACTTCCATATCTTACAGTCTCAATTACAAGTTTTACAATTCTAGTCTAGGTACAAATTTGTCCGCTGTTTATATTACGGGCTATTAGTGGTGTTGGCTCCCTGGCTGTTAACCTCTATCCTAGCCCTTATACGACCTTGACCTAATGTTATGATTGTGTCTTCCATTTCTCTACCTCTTACTTCCTTGCCCTTCTCAACCATTTCTCTTTTGACTTTGTCAGCAAATTTCCCCACCTCCCTTAATCTTTTCTCTCTTTTCAACATAAGGATTTTTATTGTTACTACGTAAGCCCCTTTATTATCCCATAAGTGTAATGTGACGAATAAAGTATTGTATTGTATCCCATATTAATTTCCTCCAGTTTTCAATTTCTTTACACTCCACTACATAATGTTCTAAACTTATTTTCTTTCCACATAGAATGCATTCCTTTGGTGAACCCCCTCTCAATATGGCTCCTGTCCTTAACCAAGCTAAACCCTCCCTCTCATATCTATCACATATGCCTATATATGTTTTCCTTCCCCATTCTGCTTTATTTTCAGGTATACATTTAGTGATTTCTTACTTATCAGATTTCCCCACGTCACTTGTCTGTCAATGTCCTCTATCCTATTCTTAATAATTGTCCAACAACCTTTTACATTTCATTCACTCTCATGCCAGATATCCCCCATCCTTATTTTGACCAGCATTCTCTCTAGCTCTGCCCACCAGCTGTTCTTACATGTTCAATTCTTCTGATGTTCTAGACAGATCTTTAATGTATTATCATCATCCTTTTTTATATAGCTATACCAATATTTTAAACATCTTTCTATAATCACTCCTGCAAGGTCTTCCAAGTTCCAATCTAGCTACTGCATTTGGCGTTAACTTATTCAAACCCAGTATCTCTTTACAGAACTGTTCATATGTATGTTCAACATGATTTCTTATCTCATTGGCCCCCCACAACTCCACACCATATGTCATTTTTTATTCTATTACTGCTTCATAGATTCTTTCATGCCACTTTACTGGCAACTGGTAATTTATATTTACAGCTTCTTAACCCAGACATCGCTATCTTCCCTTTCACTCTTATCTTTCTCCCATGTGCTCCCCAGCCTCCACTGTAGCACAGTCTCATCCCTAAATAGTCAAACTCCTTTACCACCTCCACTTTTTGGTCATTTAGATACCACTTTTCTTATCACCCTTCTTAAACACTATTTGACTTATATCGAGATTTAACTGTATTGGAACACCACAGTGAAGCGAAATAATTATTAATTTTTAGATGAGTCGTATTTATTACACATCTGCTTCACTTGATAAGTCCGCAATAGCAGCTCATTTCTGGTCTGAAAATTATGAAATTGAAGATAGCACAGAATTACTAAAATACATACAAAAACATAGTGAACTCGTCATATGGGAGAGAATATACATAGAAAAACATAAAAACCAACTAATGAACTTTGAAATCCCTCCAGAAGACAACCCCACATTTAAGTTCATCACTAAATCAACAGATGGCAGCAGCAACTCCAGAATTACCCACACCACTGAATCAAGCTTTAGTCGCATAAGAGCAGAAGATGCAAACGATGATTTGCGAAACATGTCCTCAAAATAGGTACGAAAGTGAAGCAGATGTGTAATAAATACGACTCATCTAAAAATTAATAACTATTTGACTTGCTTATATTGATTCTTATCCCCCATTCTTTACAGTAGCTGCTAATTTCATTTATTGCTCTCTGTAATCCTATCACTGTTATAGATGCTATTACCAAATCATCTGCAAATAGTAACCCTGGTATTACCTTATTCCTAATAATTGGGCAATGGTTGTTACTGTTTTCAACCCTCTCAATTACATCATCAATGAACAAGTTGAACATCAATATTATTAAAAGGTGTAATAAGCCATAACAAACTCATAATGTGGGAGAACATTTAATATGGAAATACAAAGACTGATTAATACTAATTTGAAAATGCAAATTAGAATTAACACTGTTATTAATACATTTCAAAATTCTACCCATCAAAAATCTAATGAAGAATTTCACTGTTCCACAATCACAGAGAAGACTGCAGGCAACTACCATCAATGACAGTTGGACCTTTGACACTAATCTCTCAAAAATTAAGAATTGATGAAGTATGGGGAAATAAAAGGAAGACTACTAATGTTTATTAATTAAAATGGACAACACTGTTACTAAATTTCTCCAAACATAGTTAATAAATATTAATCTTATTATTTTAGTAAAGATGCACTCTTAGAACTAAGAAATGGTTAATCAATTAAAACTCATTTTACTCACTCATTTATATAGCTTGGGAGTTGCTCTAGCCAATCCCAGCTTTCTGGTTCTTTTGAAAATCCCAATGTATATGTACGTAGGAGCCCCTTTTGGAATATTTTCTCCAGGTTTTGACAAAGTGGCTGTAGTTCTGCACTGTTGTCTGTAATTCCATTAGATCCTGCAGTCTGTACCAATTTTAAAACTGAGCCTAGAAATCAACAAAATTATTAAATAATTTTAAGAATTAATAATATTATTTTCATGTTTATATTACAGAATGTTTTAACCTCTATAGGAATGCTATTCTATTCAGTAAGCACTAGCTACTTGTCTGCTTTTCTTTTTTTACCTGTGTTAATGCCCATTTACTTGTCTTTAGTCTGTGTTATCACAGGTTGTACACGTGTTGCTGTGTTTAACTTTCAAAATAAAATTTCTCATAAACTACTGACATTAGAATCCTGCAACAAACACCATTGACATCCTATTTTACCCTACTTTTATTTTGTCGATATGACTAAGCATTGTTCCATTTAAAGAAAGTTTGTTTTCTCAAAAAATATACTTTCTCAGTGTTATTAAAATCTGCTTATATCAAAGTATAAACTTGAAAGAAGCGTAGGGACAGTGAAGCACAAACTAGTACAAAATTGAATCGAGAATATATTGACACATTGCTTCACTCACCTGTTTATTCACAGGACATGTTTCAAGAGCTCTTGCTCTTATCCTCAGCTGATACATTAAAGAAAGCATGCAAATCTGTGGAATTAGCAATTAAAAACAGTAAAATCATGACTAAAAGAGATAAATTGAACAACAAAATAGACAGTCCAAAAACACCATACATATATGGTTTACCCAAAATACATAAACCTGAAATTACCCTCAGACCAATAATTAATAACATTGATGCACCCACTTACCAACTATCAAAATGGCTGGTTCAAATCTTCAGATCCTTCACAAAATTTGAAAATTTAAGTATCAAAAACTCGTTTGAATTGTTAAATCTCCTGAAGGACACAAAGATCAACTCTACAGATGCTTTAGTTTCCTTTGACGTCATTTCTTTATATCCAAGTATACCTACCAATGAGCTTATTCCACTTCTCAAAAAATGGCTGGAATCAATACAAATAACACCTGAAGAAATAGAAGAACTTTCACAACTTACAGAAATTTGTATCAATCAAAATTTTTTCAGCTTTAATGGACAAATCTATAAACAAAAAACGGGCCTAGCTATGGGCAACCCATTATCTCCCTTCTTGGCAGATTTATTCATGAGTGCTTTTGAAACACATATCACAAAAGCTTTTCCAAATTATTTCAAAGTGTGGTATCGCTATGTTGACGACATTTTTGCAATAGTACCTAAAAAACTCATACAAGATGGTCTTAAACTTTTGAATATACAAAATCCAGCTATAAAATTTACATTGGAAACAGAAGAGGATGGTGTGCTCCCCTTTTTGGACATCAAGATCAAAAAAATGAACAACAAACTCACTTTTGGTATCTACAGGAAACCGACACACACAGATAATTACATTAAGAACAACAGTTTCAACCCAAAACAACACCAACATGCCATTTTCAACAGTTAAATCTTTCGGATGATCAACTTTCCACTAAACAGAGAAGATTATCAAGAAGAATACCTACACATAAAAAAAGTAGCTATATCCAACGGTTTCAACCCAAATTTAGTAGACAAAACTGTTAACAGACTCAACAAAGCTAAGAAAATAAAAGAAACCACCACACTAGAACCTACAGGAGAAAAAGAGAAAAAACTTTTTAAAAAATTCACCTTCCACCCATCAGCCTATAACAAATTCCAAAAAATCTTCTCAAAACACAACATAACTCTTCCACCTTAAAATAGGTTTAATATCAGAAATTTGTTAAAAGGCCCTCCCAAAAATTCAATCACTACCAAAGAAAAACCAGGAATCTATGAGATCAAATGTGAAACTTGCCCTAAAATTTATATAGGAAAAACAAAAAGAAATATTAACATCAGAACTAAAGAACATATGAGAAACATTAAAAATGGTGAAACAGAAAAATCAGCAGTGGCTTTTCATTTTTTGAATACTAGACATGACATCAATTTGGAAACATCTCTAATAAAATACGTTAATCACCCCATAGACCTTTCCGTATGGGAAAAAATCTTCATTAACAAAAATCGTCATAGAGTCATGAATTTTGAAACTCCACCACCGGACATCTTTGACAAGTACATCACGCCATCTATTGACAATACGGAGAAAGAAGAAACCACTACAACTTGCACTAGTCGAGTATCAGCTGAGGATAAGAGCAAGAGCTCTTGAAACATGTCCTGTGAATAAACAGGTGAGTGAAGCAATGTGTCAATATATTCTCGATTCAATTTTGTACTATCTGCTTATATGCTAAAAGTATGAGCCCCTGAGTACCAATCAGTGATGAGAAAATTTCACAATAGCACATTTCATTTTAGAAATATTTGCGGTACAAGTTTTAGGTGTTTCGGCTTGTGTATACCAAGTAATTTCAAAATGTTAATTCATTTCCATGCCTAAGTGTGAACAATATTTTTGTTTTCTTTCCATATATAGCTTCTTCTTTGTGTGTGTGCGGTGTGCGTGGTGTGCGTGTGTGTAATTTACGTCCTCTGTTAGGTCATATCAAACAATGAATGAAATGATGCTCAAATGAGCACAGGGTCCATAGAGTCTAGAGTTACCCGACATTCCTCTTTCATAATAAGGGAAAACTCCGGAAAAAAAAACAACCTTATTCAGGTAACTCACCCTGACCAAGATTCAAACCTGGGACTTCTTGATCATGAGGCAGACACACTACCATCTATGTAACCAAGGCGGGCATTTATAGCTAAGCTGTTTGTATTAAACCCCTGGACAGCATAATATAATAATATTCATAACAAAGCTGAATCAAAAAGCACATTTCTAATATTAAGAATATAATCATAAAAATGTGGTATATACTGATTTGGAGTGCAATATTTTAGATATGATATGTTACATTTTTTAATTTATCATTTTCAAAAAGAAAAGAAGTTTAAATGCTACAACATTATCATCTACTATTCTATTAAATACACCAATTTCTCATTTTTTGTTTAGCCTTTTAAAATTGTTATGGATTTTTTCCTGCATATTTAGGTCCTATTGCAGATATAGAATTGAACTTATACAACATATTTTTTTTACTGACAATTGGTGTGGTGTATATTTTATAAACTACATAACTGCTCATCTGTGCTGATACAAATAGCTCATTCATCAAGGACCTAAGTAGAGAAAATTATGTAATACTTTACTGCTAATATGTGTAAGTATATTTCTGGTATTGGCATAGTTGAATATTTTTAATTACTTTCTCTACTATTATTATTAAAAAGGGGAATTATTATATTGCACTCAAAATTGTATACCAAGATTGCACCAAAAATACACGTTTTGAGATTCTGTGAATCCAAGTAAGCAATTTTAGAAAAAGATCTGTACATATAACTAAAACAAAAAAGTTGGTTTAATACCAAAGTTGGCATTTAACATCAAGGATGTACCACAATTTTCAAGAAATTGTCTGGTGCAGACTACCATTTATGTGAAACCTTGTCGAAAATGATTTTTTTTTTTTTCAAAAATAATGTTAAGGATGTTGATTAAAATACCAGATATTTAAGATGTGTATATTAACAAATGAAGTGTATATCTTGAGTTTTGTGGGAATGTCCTCATTTTGAATCACCTTTGTATAGCTCTTAAACCGTAAGACAGATAAAATGTTGCTACACAAATAAGTAGATCTTAATATAATTCTGAACTGAACTAATACCCCATGCTCCATCTATTGATCACATAATATGAAAGACAAACCCACAGACAAAAACTCAGGTGTGTACTGATAAATTGCAAAGGCTGTGACAACTTTTACACTGACAAAACAAAAAGGAATTTGAACATGCTTAAAGAGCATTTTAGAAACATCAAGAATAAAGAAACAACAAATTGGCACTAGTGTACCATTTATGGAATGAGAATCATGATATAGAACAAGAAATCCTTCTTGTTCTTCTTCCTCTATATCTTGTGCCTTTAGGCGTTGGGTTAGGAATAGAAGTTCTAGATGGCTGGCCGAGTAGCTCATTTGGTAGAGCACCTGCCTGCCGTGCTAGGGATCCCGGGTTCGATTCCCGGCAGTGGGGGTGGGGATTTTTCTCCGACCAAGATAATTCCCCATCTTCCCCAGAGTCTGGAAGTATGAATGAGAGTGTGAATGTGTGCATATGTTCAGTATGTTCCAAAGGAGAACGGCCGCCGATATGACCAAAGCAGTTAAAGGCAGGGTATAAATGGAACAAGGAAAAAAAAGGTTCTAGATCAGATGATGGATGGATGATCAGTCTGATACCTGGCATGAAAGTGAAGAAAGTAGATGACAGAATGAGGTGAAATGAATGGAGCAATAGGTGGAATTATGGTGATGGAAACTGGAAATCCTGGAGAAAACCTGTGTCGCTTTTGTCCACCACAAATCTCAGTCACCTATGATCAACCCTGGACTACTAGCCAGTGTAACTGCTCAGCCACAGTGCAGCTGAACAAGAAATCCAATTATTAAAAATGTTCAGGGTCTAACTGCATTAACCGTGTGGGAAAAGATATTAATAAAGAAATATGAAGAAAAACTCTTCTATTTCAACACCACCTTTGAAAAGAACCTAAACTTCAAGTTCATCAAGATAACAACAGAGATTCCCCAATCATCTCCAAGGAGTTCACCAAATCAAAATTCTACAGTCGACATTAGCTGAGGATGTTAGGAAGGTCCTAGGTAAATACTAACACTATATGGAGCATAAGAACTAGTTTGACTCAAAGTTATATTAATTTTGTGTTGCACTGTATTATAGTTCTCATTTTTTTAGAATGTAGATCTTGTTTAAACACACCATATACGTACATCCAAAAGATTATTTTTTTTTTAGTTAATCATTTTGGGATATTCCTTGCTATATGTTTGAATTTTATAATTCTTATACTTTTACCAGATGGGAAGTCATTATTCGATTTATCTCTTGACCATGCAAAGGGAACATAATTTCAAAGCCAATATATAGCGATCAGCTCTTTAAAGATTTTGCTATCACTTAAAGACTAGTACATTCCCATATTATCAGCAATAAGACAATTTCTGCAACTGTGTATCTTGATTAACATGAAGTAGATAGAGGAATATGCATTTGTAAGGATAGTTTGTACAAAAGCAGAGTGCAACATAACAGATTTTTTATTCACAGTATTGAGTCCAACATTGATATAAACACTTAATGTCCCTTGTAATGTAAATTTAAGGGAAGAATTATTCTGGTAAGTGTATTGTAATTCAGTATATGCTAGAAAAAGGAAGAGGTTTTCTAAGCTGCATCTCTAGAAGTAAACTGGTAAAGGCACAATTTTATAAGGGTATTTTTATTACTTCACAAAACTTTGAGGCTGAGAATAAAATTCTACTATAACATATACATATGAAAGATATTTTCTAAATTTTAATATACAGAACATATAAAACAAGTACGTGTGTGCATATGCACAAACTCAGGAAAGGGAGCAACATGTTTAGGGTACACTTTGAAATAAAATTTGATGATCATTGCCAATATTGCAATAATATCTTATCTAAACTCATAACATTCTTATATTTTTTCAACAAACAAAAAGTAAATTTTTAGGATCATACTGGCCTAATCCAATATCTTGTGTCCAAAATGACATATGAACCATATGCAGTAGCAGTATGTTAGCATTTAAGGTTGACAAGATTCTTGCTTTAGACTATTGTAAGGAAATGGGAACTTCATACATATGGAATAGGTGTTCTTCATCCTTACAGACTGTACTGAAGCCTGAAATGCACTTATTGTCTTAAGCACAGATCAAAAATGCGTCAGCTTTCCTTATCCAATTAAATACTAGATTTGAATTCATTGTAGACAGTCTTCATAGTTAAATAAAAGACAAGTGGACTGCTATTTAGTACTCGGCTCACATCGGTGAGAAAAAAATGTACTGTAGCCTGAAATGCACTTATTGTCTTAAGCGCAGATCAAAAATGCGTCAGCTTTCCTTACCCAATTAAATACTAGATTTGAATTCATTGTAGACAGTCTTCATAGTTAAATAAAAGACAAGTGAACTGCTGTTTTGCACTCGGCTCACATCGGTGAGAAAAAAGAAAAAATATAAATACTGTATGCTGACGACAAGAATGAAGGGGAATGAAGGGCAGAGGAGCTTGAATTATTTATCTGCTCCAGCAGCAGATCTGTTTACTAGAAAATGAGTGTATGAGAGTGTATATGAGTCACCCATGCTGCCTGATCTAAAGTTTGTTGCAGTTATGTGATAAAACTTGTGTATTTTAAACGAATTTTCTATCCTTGTCAAACTCGGAAGACGAGCATAAACACCGAGACAGAGAAAGTGATTAAGTTACACATTCCTCTGGCTTGCCTTCTTGTCCTGGGCAACAGCATATAGAACAGTGAGAAAATTTTATATATATAAAACGGCGAGAAATATAATAGAAACATGTTTTACCGGGCACAGTTATACGCGGCTTTTCAATAACACTCTAATATTCTATTGTTCATTTTCATAAACATGACATTTGGTACACTGCTTTCCTTTGGGAGAACATCAAATTTAATCACACTCCCTAATCTACGTTGTGTCAGTACACCGCTTCGCCAAATATAACTTATGAAAAATAACATATAACATTTACCTTTAAGTTTCTTCAGCAATGGGTCTGTTACCGACATGATTCATTATATATTACTACACAACAAGTAACAAATATTGAATACGACTTGTGCCTTTACACATAAGCCTAACCCCAACACGTACACAAATATTACGTATGTATTTGTATTAATCCGTAATTATCGACTACCAAGTTGAGCATGCTGTTGATCAAGTATCAATAATATAACATACACGAGCCTTTAATATATGGCAACAATAAAGATATTCTGCACTTTTCAATATGAGACAACAAACAAATCAATTTTGTCTTTCCACGAACTCTATCCACAATGTTCATAACATTGAAAGCTCAGCTCACAGCTTAGCTCGAATGTGGCTCGAATCTATCCCACTCGGCCACTCGGCACCTGCTCAGCTGTTGGAAAGTGCCTTAACTCGAAATCTAATTTATTCATACATATTTACTTAAACGTCCATAAGTTAACATGTCTTCGTAAAATATACATGGAAATGCTTCGCATTCAATACGCTGAACATAGGCATTCCAAATGAATGAAAAAAATATTTCCTATGGATGTATTAAAAGATGCTATAAAGCTGTTTAAAAAAGAATTCAAAACCAATGTTGCCGGAGGCTGCAGCTTTCGCTCCTGGAAAGGTGAATTTATTTGGATTAGGACACATCGATAACGATGTTTTACTAATTGTGTTACTACGTCATTTTGGTATGCGAAGAATTAAGACGCCTGGATAACAAAACTATTCAGAGGTTTCTTTATTGCCGAGCTAGCATCGCAGAACAAATTTGAGGCAGACTTGTGGGCAGCGTGGGTGGACTATTTTATTTTTAAGTACATCGCGTTAAGGAACTGATTCTGAGGGAAACTTGAAAAACCATAGTGACAGTTGACGCACAAACGTATTACATGTACGTTTAATGCACGTACTTTACATTTCTTTCGTGCCAATGGGGCCGTGCTCGTACACAAAGATCATTTACTAGTGAAGCCACAGAACACAAACTTTCAGTGAACAGTTAACCAAATATTTATCCGATGCCATAACACTTATCAGTTATCAAGTTCTTATCTAAACTCTAACCTTGGAAATTTGAAATGCGTTTACAGCTCTTTCCCGTGCTGATTCAGTAATAAAACGGAGCGAGCGACACTGGCTGCACAGCTGTCGTTTAAATACCTCTAAATTATCTACAGTTAAGTTTAAACCACGAATTTAAACAGTACATCGTAGAAGTGTCAGATTTTTATTAATGAAAATGGACGAAGCTGAAGAAATCGTACCCTTAGAGGTATTGCTCAAAGAAGCATGTAAAATGTACGAAGAAGAATTTGGGGTTTCGTGTGTCTGCGAGGCTCCACACATAGCGGCATTCGCGCCAGGAAGAGTGAATTTAATTGGAGAGCATACAGATTATAATGAGGGCTTCGTGTTACCAATGGTACGTAAGGATGTATGTTAATTTGTTGATGAATGTATGTTATGCTTTTACTTTTTATCTACAAAGGGCAAATACATGCGTGGTATAATTAACTTTATTTTTGCGCATATCAATAACCTATTACAAGATATTGTAAGATTAGATCTTACACAGTGGGCCCATTTGTATGTGCTGTTGCGTAATTCTATTGCAGAAACTTCTAAAGAGAGTATTAATTTTATGTCAGAGGTTCAAGGGAGGGCTGCATTTGTACTCTGGGTTACACCCTAAAATTTGACATAGATCTCATCAAAAATGCATGTTTTGAGGCTCGTGAATAGAAAAGGGATGTTTACTGCTTCTAATTCGTACTATATTGAGGAAACATTGTATTACGCCAAAAATTCCACATCGAGGTTTCACTAGAAAGACACGACTTGACATTTACAGGGATCAAATTTCTTATTTGAGTTACACTGATTTTCGAGTTTCTCTACAGATGCCGCCACAGAAAAACCTTAACCGCTTTTGCTTATAGCTGGGTTTTTATAAATACCCTTGCCCAAGGATGGGCGTCGAACCCGCGATCCTCTACGCGGCGGACGCTAGAGATATACACACTACACCACGGCTACGAGGGCCGGGCCGGCCTGTTCGTGCATTTCACAACTGTAGAGTTGCCAACATAGTCATAGAAAACCCGCGGAGGAAGGAAGCCGAGGCTTTGAGAGTCTGACGCCGAAAAGCGTAGCCGAGGGATTTTCCTGTAATAAAACGAGTGAAGGCCCGCAACTGTGGTGAGGCGATAGGGTGTAACCTTAGGAACTGTGAAACTTAACACAAATGATCCATGATAGTTCAGAAAGAAATCAAAACATCATAAACCTATCGGATTTCACTTTTCATTTAATTGACACTGCCCATCGCGCATGCAGATAGTGGAAACATTGCGATTTTTATATTCTTATGAAAGAAAGCATACTAAAAACGCTGGGTGGGTGGGCTCAAACTAGAACTGATAATATCAATTCCAACACCTTTAAGGCATTTCATTTTGTTTCATGTTTATCGTACTATTATTTTTTATTCAAGCATGAAAGTTCCTTTCCCACCCCCCCCCCCCCGCCGCCCAAATGTAGGCAAAGGTCTGAATGTTCTTTGAAATACCATATTATTTATATAAGATGTTTAATCTTGGATTTTCAGAAAATAGCCAGTAAAGTCCACTATTCAGAAGAAATTTCATTAAATGGGTGAAAACTGAGAGACAAAAACTTACTACACATAATATGTGGATCTCTTTAAGACAATTTATTTCAAATAACTTTTTTGTGACATCAGCTATTTTGGTGATATTTGTAGTGATTCGTTTTTCAGTACTTTTGTCATTTTTTTAAAGTGCCGTTTTCACGATCTAATGGAAAGACTGGAATTTCAAAGCCAGCGATAGTGATGCACTTTTAGAAATCTGACTTAAAATTCTGTTTCCTCTGTTTAAAATAAATAAGAAATTCTTGTATAAAATGGTGATAAAAGCTCACTAGAGAACTATTGTCGCATAATGATGGTTTCAATCACTTGAAAGTAATGGACAAAATTATCATATATTCATAGAAAAACGTATGATTTTAAATAATTTGAAGCTCAGTTTTAGGAACAACTCAGTTTTAATTTCCAACATGTTTTCATGTCTACCTTCTTTTGATATCCTCATCACTTTACTGTTATCCATATTAATTCTCATTTCCTTTCTCTCCAATTCTTCATGCCATTCCACCATTTCTTGTTGTAGTCTATCCCTAGTATCTGTTATCAACGCTAAATCGTCTGCATAGAGGAGTACTTGTAAATATACTGGTCTAAGTCTCCAGCTTCCAATTTTAGTTCTATGTGTTCTCTTACAGATCTTATGTATTGAAGGATCACAGCAGCTATAAATACATCATATGACATCCCCAAGGTTCAGAAACTGTTCCTAACCACAGCTATGGCACTATCCACATTAAGGTGGCACTAGTAGCCACATACGGTATTCAAATAATTTGGAGCCACCTGTCGGTGAAAAACCTCAGAAGCCAGATACTTCAAAAGAGCTCTAATGATCTCTAAATATTCATAACAGCATCCGTACTTACCTAGCTAACAAAATGTACTTCATTGAAGACATCAGAATCTGGTTCAACCCACTAATACAGACACAATGTATACTTATAAATAGAAAAGCCCAAACTACCCATTGTGCCACATCCACATGTGGTTCACTAAGGCTTCTATGTGAAAATATGCAAGAACACAACATACCTTCAGCTCAAGGACTGCGAATGCAAGCTATGTGACGAACTTTGCCCTAAATATCACCTAATGAGATGTAAAAGCAGAACATCTTTGCTTACCATAGCAACAAAAGACTGGTGAAAGCAAAACCACATCCATTGTACCTTATATTACTTTGTACACATTGTGTTCAATAAATCATTTAATAACTCAAAAATAACAGCATCTTCCAAAGATGTTTTTAAAAAATGGTTTAAAAGACCTTATGTTTAAGATATTTTCATGGCAGATATATATGAGGAAAACCACTTGCATTATACCTTCTTTATAATGCACTGAGCATTCTGAAATCTGCGGTGGAAAACTTTCATGAGCTTCATGGATTAAAATCTGTAAGATCTTACACAACTTCCCTTTTTCCTTTCTGATTTTTTTTTTTAAATTTAGATCCTCCAACGTTAAGTCATATCGGACAATGAATGGAATGGGTGAAATGATGCTCAAATGAGCCCAGAGTCCATGGAGCTTACAGTTACCCTACATTCTTCTTTTCAGGATTAGGGAACACCCCAGAGAAAACCTTATCCAGGTAACTCACCCTGACCGAGATTCGAACTTGGAACCTCTTGTACGTGAGGCAGACGTGCTACCATATACACTACCCAGGCGGGCTTTTCCTTTCTGATATTTTTTAATTCTACTAATTCTTTTTAAGAACTGTAAGCTAATGTTATCTTATTTTTGTTATACAGTAAGAAATTTGAATTATATACTTGTACAATAGTACTAGCTATTCAGTAAAAGATTTAAATCTTACCAATATTTACTATTGCATTTCAGGCTTTGCCACTGGTTACTGTAGTTGTTGGTAGCTTAACCAACACAGAGGAGTGTGTGGTAGTGACTGGAGACAAACATGCTGATCAGCCCTTTAAAGTTGAATTCCCTATTCCATCAGTGCAAGAATGTAAGCCAGGGAAGCCTCAATGGGCAAATTACGTGAAAGGAATAATACAGAATTTCAAAGGTAATAGCAACAATAACAGGCATCTATTATCAAGAGACTTTATATTTCTGACACTGTCAAATTAAAACTATAAAATAAAATGGAGCAAAAAGTACAAATGTACAGTTTAATGAAATCCTATATGAGTACATAATATTTACAATAAATAGTATTTAAACATTGAAAAAACTCTGTTACAATGTGTAAGGACTAAGATACAATGAAGCACAAAATTAATATAATTTTGAGTCAAATTAATACTCAATGCTCCACTTATTGCTAGCATTTACCTAGAACGCTTTTCGTTAGGACCTTCTTAACATCATCAGCTGTTGTCGACTAATGGACGTTGGTTTGGTAAACTCATTGGAGGCAATAGGTGCATCTCTGTCGATATCTTGATGAACTTGAAGTTTGGGTTTTCTTCAAAGGTAGTGTCGAAAATTAAACAATTTTCTTTCATATTTCTTTATAAAGATTTTTTCCCATGTGGTTAATGCAGCTGGACCTTGGACACTTTTTAATAAGTGGATTTCTCGTTCTATATCATGATTCTCCTTCCAAAAATGGTACGCTACTGCCGATTTAACTATTTCTTTGTTCCTAATGTTCCTAAAATGCTCTTTAAGCCTAATGTTCAAGTTCCTTTTCGTTTTTCCAATGTAAAAGTTGTCATAATCTTTGCAGTTTATCCGGTACACACCTGATTTTTTGTCTGTGGGTATCTCCTTTGTATTATGCGATTTCAAAAGGTGTTGTACACTAAATTTGTTCTGTGGGGCCAAAGTAATATTGTGCTCTTTGAAGATTTTTTGGAGAAGGTGTGTAGCTCTGGGATGATATGTAAATTTTCTGTATGAAGTTTCATTGCTGATTGGGGAAAGAGTAGTTACTTGTTTACATCTTTGTTGTTTTTTGAATTTATCAATTTCCTTGTTGACCAATTCAGCACTGAATCTGTATTCTGCAATGTGAATTATATTATTGTACACTGTGATATATTCCATCTTGTTTAAAGGTGCATTAACCAGCCTGTAAGTTAAACTGTTGATAACAACATGCTAGTGTTGTCTTGGGTTATATCCATCTGATTTTATGAAATTTTCTATGTGTGTTTCCTTCCTATGTATGCCAAATTCAAGTTTATTATGGTTTCTGGTAAGTTTCTAATCTAAGAAAGGGATTTCATTGTTTGTCTCTTTTTCTTTGGCCCCACAGAACAAATTTAGTGTACAACACCTTTTGAAATCAAATAATACAAGTCAATGCTGTGACGGCAAGTTGGCCATGGTAGCTCAATGGGTTAGAGCGACTGGACGGAAACCAGGAGATCTGTGGTTCATATCCCGGCCATGGCATTGAATTTTTCATGTTGAGTATTATCTATCATCAATAGTCTTATTTTTAAACTCTACATTAGACATTTAAAAGCAAAACAGTCTACTTGTATAATTTTTTTCCAAAAATACTAGCAGTTTCACTCTTTCGGGGTCAAGTCTACTTTTTCTGTCTAGATAAACATTAGTAATATGTAATGTAATTTATTTCATCCAGTTTATCAACTTTACATTGACTTTGGACATGTCAGCCTTATAACTAAATTATACAATTAACTAAATGATACAGTTATTAACATATTTATACAATGTTTATACATTTATAGCTCATTTAAATTATATAAACCTTTGTTTATTAAGTATTCTTTTAATTATGTCTAAATTGTGTAATACATGGAGCATTGGGTACTAGTTTGACTCAAAGTGATATTAATTTTGTGCTTCAGTGTATCGTAATTCTTACTCATAGAAATAATAATTTATAGATAGATTTAATAGTTTGGGAAAAAATATTTATTTTAAAAAAAAACAGTGCATAATGAATTTTGAAATACCGGCAGTCGATTCTGTTTTTAAGTTTATTTCCTTTTCAGATTTTGGTAAAATCATCAATTAATAAGAAAAAACTACATCATTTTCTTAAGATAAGTGAAGTTTTTGTTGCAAATAGTTAGATTTGTGTAATATTTGTTGCTTCATGGTAACTAGCTTTACTTTTTACGTAATTATTTATTTTTTAATAAAATTATAGTAGTGCCACATTTGCTCTTGGATATGTGAAATGCAAAGTTCCAATGTAAGATATACTTCTAGGGCATGTTCCTGGTTTTAATGCTCTTATCCTTGGCACTGTACCATTGGGAGGAGGTCTTTCTAGCAGTGCATCACTAGAAGTTGCCATGTACACATTCTTGGAGGCCTTAACTGGAAACATTACAGGGTAAAAGTGTGTGCTCACACATCTCTCTGTCTCTCTCCTTTTTATTTGTGTTTCAATTCTTTTATGTAATGCTAAGTTATGAATTTTATTAAACACTGAAATATTTCGAAATTTAACTGTATTGGAACACCACAGTGAAGCAAAATAATTGTTAAATTATAGATGACTCTTATTTATTACACATCAGCTTCACTTACGTACCTATATTGAGGACATGTTTCGCAAGCTGTCGTTCGCATCATCGGCTCTAATGCGACTAAAGCTTGATGCAGTGGTGTGGTGTGGTGTGGGTAGTTCCAGAACTCCCACACCACTGGATCAAGCTTTAGTCGCATTAGAGCTGATGATGTGAACGATAGTTCGCAAAACATGTCCTAAATATAGGTACATAAGTGAAGCTGATGTGTAAAAAATACGACTCATCTATAATTTAATACTGAAATACTTATCTTTATGAATAAAAACCGTGCTGCTGCCCATCATAGATTTTCATAAGTTATTGATAATCTCATTTACATACATTTTAGATTAAATGAGGATGAAATAGACCAGTCTCGCATAGAGCTTCATTTACCACAGTTTTATGCAGTACAAGTTTACAGGCCTTTGTCTTCATTTCAACTGCTGTTGACTGGTTTGAGCATCCTGATTCAAAGAATATGGCACATTCCCTCCCAAAACAATTATCCTTCCCACCTAAGTTTTGCTGAGATGTTAATTTGAACTGTTTAGTTCATTTTTTATGAAAGGCTTCACAACGAGGCTTTCTTAATAGTATAAAATTATTTGTGGTTGGTTTATTGACACTCGTCACTTACTTTTTCATATATTTATGAGAGACTAGTTTCAAAGGCCCTGGCCTCCATTTTCAATCTCTTCCCAACTGGCAACTGTTGTTATCTGCTCTCTCTGGTGGTGGAACTATGAACTTTTTTGTCAAATTATCTGCTGGCGGGATTTCAAAGTTCATTACGCGATCCTTATTTTTCCAGATGAATATGTTCTCCCATGTTGTCAATCTATTTTGGTTTATCACTCCTTTTAATAATTTTGGATTTGGATCAATGTCATGGTTTTCATTCCAAAAATGAAATGCTACTGCTGACTTGTCTTCTTGTTTCAATCTGATGTTTCTAAAGTGTTCTTTGACTCTGGTTTTTAAATTTCTTTTTGTTTGACCTATGTAGCATTTTTCACAATTCTTGCAATTTATTTGGTATATTCCAGATTTGTTACCTGAAGGAATTTCATCTTTTGTTTTTGAATTTAGTAATTTTAAAATTGAGTATCTATTAGTAGGTGCCAAGATGATATTTTGTTCCTTGAATATCTTTTTAAATTTATTAAATGTTTTTGGATGATATGTGAATGAACTGAATATGCTGTTGCTTTCTTTTTATTTAATAAATGTGGTTGTTTCCTTAATGGTTTTCTTTAGTTTAGATTTTCTAATTTTCTTCAACACCAAACTTTTGTTGTATCCGTTTTCTTCTGCTATGTGTATTATTGCTTTTTGTTCCTTGAAATATTCTTCTTTTTCCATGGGTATGTTGACTAGTCTGTGTGTAAGGCTGTTTATTATTGCATGTTTATGTGTAATTGGGTTGTGGCTATTATTTTTTATATAATTTTCTGAATGTGTTGGCTTCCTGTAAATTCCAAATTTTATTTTTGTATCATTCCTGATGATATTTAGATCCAAGAAAGGTAGTTGTCCATTGATTTCCTTTTCTATTGTGAATTTGATAGTCCTTTCTTGCAGATTGAGTAATTTTAATGCATCATCTAAATGTTTACTTGGTACAATTGCAAAGATGTCGTCAACATATCTATACCAAATCTTGAAGATCAATGGGAAGGACTTTTTAATTTGTGTTTCAAATGCACTCATAAATAAGTTAGCCAAAAAAGGTGAAAGTGGATTGCCCATTGATAGTCCTGATTTCTGCTTGTAGTGTTTTCCATTAAAGCTAAAGAAGTTTTGTTCAATGCATATTTTTGTTAGAGAAATATATTCTTCTGCTTCTATTGCTTCCATATCAATTGTAGCTAGCCATTTTTTTAACACAGTCTGCAATTTTTCTGTTGGTATGCTTGGAAATAAAGATGTGACATCAAATGAAACCAGTCTGTCATTTTTGTCCAAATTTATATCTTTGATTTTTTCTACTAAATCTAAAGAATTTCTTAAATTTGCACTTTCAAATTTTGGAAAACTATTAAATTTACTTAGTAACCATTTGGCCAAATTATATGTGGGGGCATTTATGCTACTAGTAATAGGTCTCATGCCTTTCCCTGTTTTATGAATTTTTGGCAGCCCATATACTCTTGGTAATGTTGGATTATCTACTTTAATTTTGTGCAATTCTTTTTTGTTGATTATTTTGCTCTCTTTTAGCATTTTATTTGTGGTTTCAATGCAGTACTTTAATGGATTAGTTTCTACTTTTTGGTAATTACTGTCTTCTAACAAATCTTCCATCCTCTTTGTGTATTCTTCTTTTTCCAGAATTACTAGTTTATTTCCCTTGTCTGCTTTAGTATAAATAACCGGTTTCTTTTTAAGAGCTTTTATGATTTGGTTACTAAAATTCTTTTTCTTTTCATTTTTAATCTCTTCTACTATTTTGGAGCATTTGTTTTTTACTGTGTTTTTACTTTCTTCATTAAGTGTTTGTGTAGCAATTTGGATGTCAGCAATGTAATCTTCAATAGGTTAGTGCTGCAGCAGAAGGCATGCTGCTCCCGCAGTAGGCACACTGTTGGTGCATTGAATATTGAAATTCTAGTACTTGAGTGTATCATGTAAATTATAATTACAATAATCATATACCTTTATCACAGAAAGTGTTGGAAAATATATCCTTGCACTGCCAGGCATGTCTCACACCTTCAAAGATAATTTCTGTTGACACACATTAATTCATCTTCTGAATTAAATTTAAAGGGAGTCGATTAATGACACTAAACAACACTTTTAAATTTTCCAGAACATGTTTCAGAGACTTAGCCTCCATCCTCAACCGGCCATTGACCGATATCCTCAATGGCTGGTTGAGGATGGAGGCAAAGTCTCTGAAACATATTCCGGAAAAATTTAAAAGTAAGTGTTGTTTAGTGTCATTAATCGACTCCCTTTAAATTAAATTTATTATAACAACACTGTTTTCAACACTTCCAAGAAAGGAATTGTCATCTTCTGAAATTGCAGCAATTGCTATTCTGATATTGTCTTTCAGTTCTTCCAATGTATGCGTATTATTCTGATACATTTCATTTATTAAGTTTATCCGTAGATAAAAATTACATACCATAAGGTCTGGGCATTGCAGTGGTAGATCAGCTGTATGTACTATAGTAGAGTCTTATTGAAAATATGCCTTTGTGTATTGTATGTCACACAAATATTGCAGGAATGGTTTTATTATTGCACTCCTGTACATCTTACATTAACTATTTCCTCAAAGAATATAGGCCCTATATTTCAGTATGCATTCACAGCATACCAAACACCAATTTTCTTGTCACGCACAATATCAGTTTTGTGCATTCCAATATCTTGTTTTGTGATGATACATGACCATGTAATGAAAACCATGCTTTGTCTATGAAAAAAATTAACTTTGGGTCCATAGAGCCATCATCTTTACCTGCCACCCAATTGCAGAAATTTACTCACAGTATCGTGTGGTTTCAGTTCCTGACTACGCTTATCTTATATGGTTTTAATTTCAAAAGTTTAGTGGAAGAATTGTGAAATACCCATTTTCTGTAATAACCTAGTCAGAGATGTTCTTGGGCTAAGTTTTAACTTTTATCCTATCTCATCAAGTTTTTCTTCTGTAAACACATGGTGAGTTCTTTTGGGTTTCTTATCAAGAACAGAACCAATTTCTCTGAATCTCTTTACAAGTTTACAAACTGCCTCTTTGTGAGGTTCAGGAATATCAGGAAATTGGTCTACAAATAGCTGTGTCATTTTTCTATAAAACTGTTGGCATGCAGGAATCATGTATGAATATGCGGTATGCTAAAGTATACATACCTTTTTGTATTATAACAGAACTATCAGAATTTTATCATAAATAACAGTACAAGAACTTGCCGTAACAACGTTCGAACATGCATCAACACAGAGAAAGGCAGGTGCCTGGAACAGTGAGAAGCACTGTTCACATGCATCCACCTTCTTCCGGCCGGCTGGTCATCAATGAAAAATAAGGCATTGTATAAACTATGGTGATATCAATACAAATAAATGCTTAAATAATTCTAAAGTTAAAAGTAATAAAATATCCTAAGGTTTAGCTGAAAAAAAAAATGGGAAGTGATGTATTTTATTCTTTATGCTTTGAAATTGAACAGTATTTCTTGTTCAAGAAGAAGAAATTGCTCAAGAACAAAAAATTAATTTATTAAAAAGTTTTCAGGGTGCAACTGCACTAACCATTTGGGAAAAGATATTCATGAAGAAATGAAGGAAAACTGTTCAATTTCGACACTACCTATGAAGAGAATCCAAACTTCAAGTTTGTCAAGATACCAACAGAGACATCCCTATCATCTCGAAGGAGTTCACCAAATATAAATATTCAATAGTCAACATTAGCTGGAATGTTAGGTGCTAATGAAATGTGTTCTAGGTAAACACTAGCAATATATGGAGCATCGAGTACTAGTTTGACTCAAAATTATATTAATTTTGTGCTTTTGTATCATAGTCATTACTCATAAGAAGTTCAAGTTTGGTAATTAACCAACTTCTCATTTTTTAGTTATGCTGTTTTTTTGTCTGCCTAGCATGGTTGGTAGCATGTCTACTTCATGTTCAAAAAGTCTCAAGTTTGAATCTTGGTCAGGATGAGTTATATGGATAAAGCTTTTTCAGAGTTTTCCCTTGTCCTGAAAGATGAATGTCAGATAACTAAGCTATATGTACTGTGGACTTATTTGAGCATCATTTCACCCAATTCATTCATCGTTCAATATGACTTAACATTGAAGGACTCATTTGTTTTCTAAAAATGTCTTTATCCAGGTTCAAGGGTCCCCAAAACATATTAAATGTTTGAGTGGAATGCCATAATTCTACTTACTACTAGTAGCAGAGAAAGTTAAAAACAATGAATCATAATTCTTACACATTTTTTAATTAAATAGTAAACTATAATTTAAGGGGAACTTTTGCTCTATAAATTGGTATTATTAAGTATGGCAGCTTCTGTGTGCTCAAGCCATGTGGTTTCTTGCTTTGCAAATATATACTCATTTATCGAGATTTAACTGTATTGGAACACCACAGTGAAGCGAAAAATTATTAAATTATAGATGAGTTGTATTTTTTACACATCTGCTTCACTTTCGTACCTATTTTGAGGACATGTTTCGCAAATCATCGCTTGCATCTACGACTCTTGTGCGACTCATTTTTTACACATCTGCTTCACTTTCGTACCTATTTTGAGGACATGTTTCGCAAATCATCGCTTGCATCTACGGCTCTTGTGAGTCGCACAAGAGCCGTAGATGCAAGCGATGATTTGCGAAACATGTCCTCAAAATAGGTACGAAAGTGAAGCAGATGTGTAAAAAATACGACTCATCTATAATTTAATAATTAATATACTCATTTATTTTCTCCATTTTTTCTTTAAGCAGCTGTTTTTGTGATTGCTATCTTCTGGTAAAAACAGGGGTGGCTTCTGATGTAGTGCTGTTGTGCCAAGGCACCATCTGTATGAAAACGAAAGAAAGAGAAGTGTATAGGAATTGCTCAAAAAAGATTGTTTCTAAGTATCTTTTCCCTCGTGTGAATAGGCGCATTAAATGCAAGTGCTCTGTCCTGGTTGTTTTCTGTGGCTTGGCACCGATTCCAGAACGGCACCATCTACGCTCATAAGCACCTGTGTTAAGGGCTAGGATGTCTGCCTATACACAGCTTTTTATGGGAGAAGGTGGTGCCGAGATTTCTCTGGCACATAACTTAGGCTTCATCCATTAGAGTGCAGTAAAGCACAGGACTCTGTTGCAAAATCAAATCAAATCAAATTTATTCACCATAAGATTTCCAATTACAGAAATATCGGCTTCGTCAATACAATTTTTATTACAGATTAACAGTAAACACATGAATGGATAAACAAATAAGGTGATAGTATTTACAATTGCAATATAAAAAAAATGGAATAGGTTATTAGAATGTAATACATATTTCCAACAAAACTGATTCATTGTTCATCATCAAGGTATTCATTTACTGAATAAAAACATCTTTGTATTAGATACTTCTTTAATTTCCTTTTAAATATTGTTAAATTTGGTAATTCTTTGAAATATTGAGGAAGTTTGTTGTGCAATTTAATACAGTTATAGTGTATAGTTTTTTCATATAGGGTTCTCTTATGTCCTGTAACATGAAGATGTGATTTACCTCTAGTGTTGTGACTATGTATTTCGGCATTTGTGACAAAAATATTTAACTGTTTATGAGCGATCACCAGCACCTCATAGAGATATATAGATGGAACTGTCAGAATATTCAATGATCTGAAATAAGGTCTACAACTTGTGGTACTGGAAAGATTCATCATTAAACGTATGGCCCTCTTTTGTATTATAAACATTCTTTTCGTATAGCTCGTCTTTCCTCAGAATATTATGCCATAGGATAACTGCGAGTGAAAGTAGGCAAAATAGGCTATTTTAAGCACATCAAGATTGACTGATAATCTCAAAGTATATAGTGCAAAACAAGTTTGACATAGGTTTTGGATAAAGCATCAATGTGAGTTCCCCAATCTACTTTACTATCTACCCAAACTCCAAGAAATTTAATTTTATCTGTAGTAGTTACTGATTCATTCTCTAAGCATATATTAGGGAAACTTATATTTTGTTGACTTTATGATGGAAACCTACAGCAATACTTTGCTCTTATTAATAATAAGTTTATTGTCTTTAAACCAATTTAAAACATAGTCTGTTACCCCATCAACGTTTGCTTTGAGTTCTTGTTTGTTTTTCCCAGAAATGAGAACACTGGTATCATCAGCAAACAGAGTAAATTTAGTATTAATGCATTGGTTGTTTTTGGCCAGGTCATTAATATACAATAGGAACAATAAGGGACCTAATACCGAGCCCTGCGGAACTCCATATTTAATGTTTTTTACACTAGAGCGAGCAGCTTTAATCTCCTTCGAACCATTTACTACATATTCAGTTTCCGTTAACTGCTTTCTATTTATTAGGTACGATTTAAACCATTCAAATGGAACTCCTCTGATACCATAATTATACAACTTGTGTAATAATATATCATGGTTGACTAGATCAAAAGCCTTTGACTGATCAAGAAATAGTCCCATGCATTGATTCCCACTGTCTAGATTTTTTAGTATATCTTCAATAACGTTCCGTAGTGCTGAGCTTGTTGATTTCCCTTGCTGGAACCCGTACTGCGCTTTCGATATAATATCATATTCATTTAGAAATGCTAAGACTCTATTGTACACCACCTTTTCAATTACTTTAGAAAAAACTGATAAAATAGATATTGGCCTATAATTTTCACAATCAGATTTAGAACCCTTTTTAAACAGTGGTTTAATTTTTGAGACCTTTAGATTCTCAGGAAAGTGACCTTCACAGAGTGATATATTTATAATATGACATAATGGTTTAACCAGATGCACAGCACAGTTTTTTAGAAGCATATTAGAAAACTCATCAGGCCAACAGATTTTTTGGGTTTCATACTTTTAATAATGGTGAGTAGCTCTGCTTCTGTTGTTGGTAAAAAATATAAAGATTCCCGAATTTGATTATTTTGGGTAATAAGCACGAATTGATAGCTACGTTTTCCCTCTTTCTAATGAGTTCTGCAACGGTCGAAAAATATTGGTTAAATTCATGAGCTACCATTAATGGATTAGATACTTGCCTACCATTTATATTCACACTAAAATCAATATTTTTCCTTTTATTTCCCTCAATCTCATGTTTTATAACATTCCATATAGTTTTTGATTTGTTTAAAGAGCTATTTACCAGAGTACCATTGTAGAGTTTTTTAGCCATCCTGACTACTCTGTTGTATATTTTTTTATACTTTATGTAATATTGTTTAAAATCATCGGAAGCAAGATTATGTTTAGTTAGTCTACTTAGGAAACGAAGTCTTTCACTTGATATCCGAATACCCTTAGTAACCCACTTAGCTTTATTACGTTTTTTTCTTTCAAAGTTGTGATAGGCATTGCTATGTTCAAGTTGAGGTTAAGAATTTTATCAAATTCGATGTAACATTTATCCAGATCATTTTCGCAGCAATACACATCCATCCAGTTTTCTTTGGAGAGTAAGTAGTTAAAGTATTTAATATTGTCTTCACTGTATATCCTACACTTTTTGAATGACTGGCCAGGTTTGCTTAAAGTATTACGCAATTTTATTTTAAGTTTTTGACCATAGTGATCTGAGATGCCTGTCTCAAAGTTGTCAACTTCGAACTCAAATTTATTGGAATTCAAGATAAACTGATCTATAGCACTCATTGATTCTACAGCTACTCTAGTAGGTGAATTTATAACCGCTTCTAAGCCATACATTCTCAGTAGATCTGTGATCTGTCTTTTACCTCGACCTTCTTCCAAAAAGTTTATATTTAGGTCACCCACAATGATTACATTTCTTTTCCCTCTATAAAAATGATTTAAAATAATATCTAATTTTCTTATTAATTTTTAGATGAGTCGTATTTTTTACACATCTGCTTCACTTTCGTACCTATTTTGAGGACATGTTTCGCAAATCATCGTTTGCATCTTCTGCGGTGGGATTTCTATACAAACAAATTACTATAACTTTGGAATCAGACAGTTCCACCATACATCCCTCAAAGTGCTCGTCACACATTAAATTGTCGAAGGTAGATATCTGTTTAGCCAAAATATTTTCTTTTACAAAAATACACGATCCCCCATTGTTTTTAGTTTTTCTACAGTAAAAGCTTTCTCTTATATAACCTTCAAAGTTTAACATGCCTATTTCATTTTCTTTTAACCAGTGTTCAGTGATATTAATGCCCTGTAATTTATCATTTAACAACACTTCAAAGTTAGTATGCTTATTTCTAATGCTTTGTACATTTTGATGAAAGATAGACAATGAGTAATTCTGTATAAACTGTTTTGCTGGTTGAACATCCACCACATTACTTTTCAGTTTCCCTTAAGTGCAGATGTAATTACATTAACTAATAACTGTCCAAATTTGGCTGACCCTCTGCGATTAAGATGTATGCTATCTTGACCAAAGTCATTGTCATACAGCCAAGAGTTCCCATCTACCAGTAGGCAATCTTTGGAAGAACAGAACCATTCAAGATCTCTGTTTATTCTCATTATTCTGTTGCTATTTATATCACTCCTACGAAGTACGCCACTTACTATAATCATACATGAACGCTTCGTATCACATTCTCCATGAACTGTATTATCAAACTTTTACTGTACTTATTACACCTGTGCGTAACAAGAGTACGGATGTAATAAATATCTATTTCCGTTTCCCTGTACGTTTTGTTTGGTACAGAATATTACAAAATAGGGTGTATTATTGATGAGATTACCTAAATCATTTGAAATTGGTACACATATTTATATTAACAACCCTTATTTATTTATTAATGGCACCGTCAATACATTGACTCATATTGACGCCCCTGGGTAAAAATAATTTTTCTCATAAATTCTCAGAGGATAACTGACTCAAGTATGTCCAAATTATCTGTTCTGATTGCAAGAAGATTTACATAGCAAGAACTAAGAGAAATTGAAATATAAGATTGAAAGAAAACTAGCAACATTAAATATAAGCAGAGTGATAAATTAGAGGTAGCAGTCCATTTCTGAAGAATGACCAATGATGAAGAGGAAAATTAAACTGTTAGAAACAGCAAAGAATGTTAAAACATTATAAGTATTGGAGAATATTTTTCATAAAAAAGCTTGGGAGGAAAAAAAAAAGTTTTGCAATTACCTCAGAAGTGAACCTATATGTCAAATAATTCAAAATGCGACCAAGAGAACATTGTCCAGCCCTTAGGGAACTGGATGCACAAACCATTGATAATGGCTGATAATATGGAAAGCCTGTGAAGCATGTACTGCATTAAAGTATGTTGAATGAAGCCATATAAAAGCTTACAAATACAATGCTGTTGTATTTAATAATTTGTGATTGTTTGACACAATATTCAAAACATTGCAAAAATTGTAAGTTCTGTTAAATGAAAACATGACTTCTGGAACAAAAGCTTTTGCAAGGGCTGTTCAATAAAGAATAATCACAATGATTTTTTTGACAATATACCTTTACTCATCCTCATAATTTTGATGGTCCTTCTCAAAATAGTTTCCCCTGAATGCAATGCACTTGTCCCAGCGTTTCTGCCAGTCCTCAAAGACATGCTAGAAACTATTTTTTGAGAAATTCTGCAAAATCGCCTCCGCAGTCTTCACCACTGCTTCTGATGATGGATAATGCCTCCCACGAAGGCGTTTCTTCAAGTTAGGGAATAGAAAAAAGTCACATGGGGCTAAATCCGGACTATAGGGAGGGTGAGGGATGTACTTCACGTTGATTTTTGCAAGATATTCAGCAACAAAATTGGCAATATGCAGCTGCGCATTATCGTGGTGCAGCATCCAGCCTGCTTCACAGAAATGTAGTCTTTTGCGCCTGATATGGACTTGCAATGTTTTCAGGACATTCCACACTGATGTGTGTGCAGGTACAACATGCTGATAAACCGTTCCATGACCATAACTTTCCCAGCAGAAGCAACCACTTTTGCTTTTTTGGGGGTTGGTGATGAAGGAGATTTCCACACTGAGCTTTGCTGTTCGCTCTCAGGATCAAAATGATGTAGCCAAGTTTCATCAGCAGTGATTATGTTTGAAAGAAACTCTGGATCTTCCTCTAACATCAACTTTAACTGCATGCAGACCTGATGGCGAATGTCCTTTTGTTCGGGAATCAGCAATCTTGGAACCCATCACGTACAAACACGTCTCATGTGTAATGTTTGTCACCAACGTGTGGGTGGCACCCAATGAAATGTTCAGTATTTCAGAAAGTGATCTTAAGATAATTCGTTGATCCTCTCTCACAATGGCAGCAGCAGTGTTGATGTTTTCTTCCGTAAGAGCAGTAACTGGAGCACCGGGTCCACCTTCCTTTGAAATTGATTGTTTCCCCTCTTTAAACATTTTAAATCACCTTCAAGCTGTGCTGTAGGGAAGAGCAGACTCTCCATAAGCCTCTTGTAACATTTTATAGGCCTCAACTGAAGATTTATTGAGACGAAGGCAGACTTTCAAAGCTGCATATTGTTCCTCGCGTGTTACCTACATTGCAGTGGTAGGTGATACTGAACATGTCTGAACTCGCCTGGTTCTCACAGGCAGGAACCAGGAGTACCAACAGTTAAACTACTACAGCATGTTTGTTCCACATTAAGCTAACAGAATATAATAAGATTGAATTTTAGTGTGAAAAATTATGACTGTAAAAAAATTATGATCATTCTTTATTGAACAGCCCTCGTAGTATAACTATGCGTTAAATTGTTTCATAAGATTTCTAGCTGTAATTTAAGAAATTATTTTACCAAAAGACATTACCATTCAAGTTTCTTCCTTTGAGCTAAGCAGTAACATAGAAGGCTGTTAGAATAGCATTTGTTTTAGCTGAAAATTGGCAGCTCGGATGTCATTTATCTTATTTTGCATAAATTATGAGCTGAAGAGAGATAATTTAACCATTATGATTTGTTTTATTACAGAGCATTGGAGAAGATCCTCTTGTGTCAGAAAGCAGAGCATGAATTTGCAGGAGTTCCTTGTGGAATTATGGATCAGTTCATAGCAGTAAGTGCCAAAAAGGGGTGTGCCTTACTGTTGGATTGCAAGTATGTTTTAATCATACTCATGTTAATAAATTCACATATTGTAATCTGTAGATGTAATATATTGTGACTTTGTGGGTTCGTAGGATTAAAAGTCCAAGTTGCAAAAATTCAAAATATTCTTTATTTCCGTAGAGGTACACTTACAGTAGAAGGATTATGTCACATACACAATTACAATCTTCCAAGGTCGCCGTCCACAAACAAAAGCGTTCACACAATTCACTTCTGATTACACTCTCTCATTACGACTCTGTTTACTACTGTTTACGACTGGCTTTACAACTGTCCCGCTGGCATGTCGCCTCTTATATATACCACTACTCATATCACTAGATATTTCTGGAATATTCTGTAACAAACAAGAAATTGAATGTTCTGTAAGACAATCAAGATGTCATTAGAATTTTCTAACTTTATCTGCTTTGGCATGCCTTTTATCTCTGCGCTATGTTTATCTGCTTAGGCAAGTTGTTTATCTCCACCCAGCACTATTTGTCCCTTATCTTTCTGCGCCGAACCTTTTGTGTGTGTCGCCGCAGCCGCAACAATATACCAAAACTTTGGTGGCAATTTTTGAGTTTGGATGAATAATACTGTGACAAAATGACAGCACAAAGCTGCATTAAACTCTCTTTATTTGTTACCAAAACAGCACAGTGGTCATTTAACCATGAAATAAATCCAGAAGTTAAAGTATTAAAACAATTAAATGTTCACATAGATTTAATGGTTTGGGGAAAAATATTTATTTTAAAAAATAAACATCGCATAATGAATTTTGAAATACTGGCAATCGATTCTGTTTTTAAGTTTATTTCATTTTCAGAGTTTGGTAGTATTGGCAAAAACATAGTAAACTCTAGTGACTGTAACTTTGACAACAAGGTTGTTTGAGCTGTTGATGTGAATGAGTATTCCTGAAATTGCGATCCTCATCAATTAATAAGAAAATTTTCATTTTCTTTTAAGATACTTAAGTAAAGTTTTATATTACAAATTATTATATTTGTATAGTATTTGTTGCTTCACTGTAACTAGCTTCATATTTTACGTATTTACATGATTGTTATTTCATTATCAAACTTCATTCTGTGATTTACAACCATTTCTGCAATATACTTGATGATTTACTATCATCATTTACAAATGTAATTAATATTGGACTGTGTGAATGCGAAAGTGATTTGGAATGTGTTAACGTGGCTTTAGTAAGGTGTGCACTATGTTCTCTTTGAATTTGTTTTAACCACTTCACTGAAATCCTACATATGCACTTTGAAGAGTACTATAAGCAATATCAGACAGGTGAGATATGTGTGCTTTGCGCCAGTACATTAAGCACAGGATTTTTTATACTAATGATTGAAAATGTAATGATTCACTGATGTCATTGAATTACTTATAATTTCTCTCCTATGGTATTGATATTCTGATACTTTGTTTCTCTGTATTAAAATGTCATTTGAGATGGAATGCAACATTTTGTATGGAAATATCACAGAACATTGTTTTCTTTATGATCTATTATAGGCATGTTTTCATGCTGTTCCGAATGTTCAAGGTCAAAGCTGTTCATTGTCAGTGTTATCAGCACATGCCATATCTATATTAATACAGTTTTTAACATATCTGTGGAACAGGGATTTTTGGCAACTTCTTTCTGTAGACCAAGAGTTAATGGGTGTTTGCAATTGCTCTCCACATCAAACAACTGTCCAAGAATAAACAAGGCCACTTTTCCCATTAAACTGCAACAATAGTGTAATATTATTGACAAAGTGTCTTATTTGTTGAATTCTTACTGCATGTAAGCTTATACTGTTTTGTAATGTTAATAAATAATATTACTAAAATAATGAAATACAAACCATTTTTCAAGGCACAGTTGAGCAGTTCCATGGTACACCCTTTGAGAACTCCTGGTGTATATCATTTGTCCAAAATACACAAGATCTGTTGTACATGCCCTGAACAGATTCGTACGTTTTCCTATTTAAAAGAAATATCATAAATTCTATTTTAATGAGAAAACAGATGCTACATTATCAAGCTAGTGACATAATCCATGCAAATATATTTTAATTCCCCCTAGGCAATATTTGATGATTTATAGCCTTTAGTGACAAAAGTTTAGGTCTGCATTTTGATAATCATTCTTATTATATGACAATTATAAATTTTTGTTGTTGGTTTTATATATTTAAATTTAAGTCACTCAAGATTAAGTCTAATAGGTCAATGAGTGAAGTGGGTGAAATGATGCTCAAATGAGCCCAGGATTTATAGAGCTTAGATTTTTTTTTCTCGAGTGGAGGAAAGAATCCATTTATGGATTTCCACTGTGTTGGAGGGCACAGTGGGGTATGTGGGCTTCACCTCAAGGGTACTACTCCAGTAAAAAACCTCCACCAGATTGGGAGGTAGAAATGTGCTGTGGTACCACCTAAAGCACCCGCACATTCCATGAGGTAAACATAGCTGTCTCGCAGTGTGATTCAGCTGAGTGGGCTTTTGATGCAGGGATACAGGCTTGACATTGAAGCCCAGCTTAATCCGCTGCCTATTTTGGGTGGTTTTTGGTAGGTTTCCAGGTGTTATTTGTTAGGAAGATTAGGGTAATTTATCACGCTGTAGCGCTGTGTCTTAAGTTTAGGTGTTTGATTGTCACTATAAGTATTACTTGCATGCATGTCGATGTCGGTGATAGTCTATTATACCTTAAACCTAAATGTATATATAGTTTGCATTATTGGCATTGCCTATAATGGTCAGTTGTTATTATCTGTCTTTCAGCATCGTTAAAGTGTGTGAAAGCCTTCTCGTAGTCCATGTATCTGCTTGGTCAATATTTGAGAGTAGGCACTCGGCAGGCGTGCGCTTAGAGTTATCCAACATTCATCTTTCAGGATAAGGAAAACCACAGAGAAGACCTTATTCAGATAACTTCTAACTCAGGACCTCTTGAAGTGAGGCAGACATAATTTGTTGTGTTGCTATATTATAACACTGTTTTTTTTTTTTTTTTTTTTTTTTTTTTGCTGGTAATTAGCTGTTCTTTCACACAAACCATGGAAGACTGCAAAGGTAGAATCATACTGAAAAATTTAATGCCGTAGGTGTTTTCATTTGAACCATGGAAACAATTAATGACCATTTATTATCTAATAGTTGGTTAAAAGTACTTGCAACACTGTAAATCGTCATTAGGTTATATCATCTCAAAATGAATTTGACATATCCTTGTAATTTGCAGGGAAAATATGAGTCAGATGAGAAATTTAGAGTTGTGGTAGATAGTTGGTCAGATCAACTATAAAGAAAATGGAAGATCTATAGTTCAAGTCTCTATGGCGCTGAAATTTTCAGCCTATTTCTACCTTTCCAATGCTATTTAGATGTTTTACCTATTTTTATTTTTGTACCTATTCTCACTTGCACATTTAATGAATAAAACAAATCAAGAAGTTTTGTTTCGTATTAGTTTCCCACTAATTATTGTGACTTAACTTTCCAGGTCAAATGAAGGTAAACATGTACCACTTGCAAATCCAGATTTGTGTTTTATAATTGCCAACTCTAATGTGAAGCATGCCTTAGCACAGAGCAAATATCCAGAGAGAAGGAAAGAATGTGAAGCTGCAGCTGCTGCACTTAATTTGAAATCCTTGCGTGAAGCCACTCTCAGTGATGTAGAAAGTACGTACCTAGCTTCTGCAGACAATCTACTCTGCTAAATGCTTTGTAGTATGAAGGTTTATAAATAATAATAAATAGTCATAATAGATAATAATCATTTACCAATTTACTTGATTACATAGGCATAAGCAGATAGATTTTCAGCAGTTAATATCAAAAGAATAGTTAATTGCTAAAAACTTATATACGAGGGCTGTTCAATAAAGATTGATCATAATTTTTTTACAGTCACAATTTTTCGCACTAAAATTCAAACTTATTATATTCTGTTAGGTTAATGTGAAACAAACACGCCATAGTAGTTTCATTGTTGGTACTCCTGGTTTCCGTCTGTGAGAACCAGGCAAGTTCAGACATGTTCAGTATCGCCTACCGCTGCAATGGAGGTAACACATGAGGAACAATATGCAGCTTTGAAATTCTGCTTTCGTCTCAACAAATCTTCAGTTGAGGCCTACACAATGTTACAGGAGGCCTAAGGAGGGTCTGTTCTTCCCTAAAGCACAGCTCGAAGGTGGTTTAAAATGTTTAAAGAGGGGAGACAATCAAAGGAATGTGGACCCGGTGCTCCAGTTACTGCTCTTACTGAAGAAAATATTAACACTGCTGCTGCCATTGTGAGAGAGGATCGACGAATTACCTTAAGATCACTTTCTAAAATACTGAACATTTCATTGGGTGCCACCCACATGTTGGTGACAAAAACATTACACATGAGACGTGTTTGTGCGCGATGGGTTCCAAGACTGTTGAATCCCGAACAAAAGGACATTCGTTGATGTTAGAAGAAGATCCAGAGTTTCTTTCAAACGTGATCACTGCTTATGAAACTTGGCTACATCATTTTGATCCTGAGAGCAAACAGTAAAGCTCAGTGTGGAAATATCCTTCATCACCAACCCCCCAAAAAACCAAAAGTGGTTGCTTCTGCTGGGAAAGTTATGGTCATCTCATTCTTTGATATTCATGGAATGGTTTATCAGTATGTTGTACCTGCACACACATCGGTAACTGGAAAATACTACAGGGATGTCCTGAAAACATTACAAGTCCATATTAGGCGCAAAAGACCGCATTTCCGTGAAGCAGGCTGGATGCTGCACCACGATAATGCACGACCGCATATTGCCAATGTTGTTGCTGAATATCTTGCAAAAATCAACGTGAAGTGCATCCCTCATCCTCCCTATAGTCTGAATTCAGGCCCATGTAACATTTTTCTATTCCCTAACTTGAAGAAACGCCTTCGTGGGAGGCATTATCCATCATCAGAAGCAGTGGTGAAGGTTGCGGAGGTGATTTTGAAGGATCTCTCGAAAAATGGTTTCCAGCATGTCTTTGAAGACTGGCAGAAACGCTGGGACAGGTGTATCGCATTCAGGGGAGACTATTTTGAGAAGGACCATCAAAATTATGAAGATGAGTGAAGGTACGTTGTCAAAAAAGAAAAAAAAAATGTGATCATTCTTTAATGAACAGCGCAGATTGCTACGTCATGTATCAGACTGTATCAGATGAATTTTCTGATATTATAAAAAAATTATTTTGTTAAGGTAGTATTTAAAAAGAATGATAAAAACTAAACTTAGTTACATGATATTTGGAGGAATTTAGTAACAGTGACATCCAGATTAATTTGTAACACTATTTGTTATAAAATGGAAATAGAGAAACTAGTCCCTCAAAAAATTAAAATGAAGTGACATAGTGTGAAAAACTAACTACAAATACTGTTATGAATTAAACTTTGTATTTAATCCATCACCTTCCAGATCTGTGACAAAGATTTTAAAGGCAATCCTGTGTCTGGAACTACTTTGTACATGGAAAATGTTCATAATTTTCAATATTCCCAAAAGTGATGTAATGATTTTGATTAAAATACCAAATGGTTAAGGGCAAATATTTGAATGACAAATAGAATATATATCTTGAATTTTCAGACCCTTATTTGATAGTAAATTATTATATTTTATTGCAATATCCTGCATATTTCACTTCATTCTGAATTAATTTTGTATATGCATGTTTGGAGGAATTTAGTAACAGCGACACCCAAATTAATTGGAAAACTATTTTAATAACAATGACACTCCAGTTTATGAAATACTTTTTTTTTATTCTATATTTTTAGTTTGTTTTTAACACTCCGTCATTTACATTTTTATTTTTTGAGGGACTAGTTTCGCAAGCTGTTGCTTCCATTTTAATTCTCAAAGTTCCGACTAACATTTGTTGTTGTTACTGTTGTTGTCTTATGGTGGAACTATGAACTTCTTCTTTATCAAATTATCAACTGGTGGGATTTCAAAATTCATTACTCTATCCTTATTTTTCCATATTAAGATGTTCTCCCACATTGTCAGTTTGCTTTGGTTTATCACTCCTTTTAATAACTTTGGATTTGTGTCAGGGTCAAGGTTTTCATTCCATAATTGAAGTGCTACAGCTGACCTATCTTCCTGTTTCAATTTGATGTTTCTAAAATGTTCTTTGTCTCTGGTGTTTAGGTTTCTTTTAGTTTGCCTTATGCAGCATTTTTCACAATCCTTACAAACTTATTTGGCATATTCCGGAGATATTGATTGGTGGGATTTCATATTTTGTTTTTGAATTTAAGTATTTTAATACTAAGTATCTATTTGTAGGTGTGAAGATAATATTTGATTCTTTAAATTAAGAAAATAGAAATGAAGTAAAAAAAACAAATGCTCCATAATAGACTAGATCAATTAACTTTAATAACCACATCATGAGATCACTTAAAAGCAAACCATTCATATACGCTAAAGCAGATAAGGGGAATAAACTATTGATTTTGGGAAAAGCATTTTATAAAAAACTGAAGCTACTGAGTGAAGCAATACAAATATTATAAATAAACTACAACACTTGGTGACTCCATTTATCTGATTGAAATTATGATTGAAATTTTTTTTTGGAGTGAACTGTATCAGTGATATTGCTTGCAATTGATTTGAATTTTCACAATATCACCTTTGTTGTACCTCACTGATGTGTTCCAGACCATTCAATTTCGACAAATCTGAAAGATTCAACTTCATCAGTGTTTCATTCCTTTGATTTAAGAGATTTTGGTTTCCCTAATATTCTTCTGTGACCAGCAGGCTAAAAAGGGAGTGCAAAAGCCAGTCTACAGTCCGTTCAGTTTCTAGTTATAAGATGACTCATTGGAGTTGTGAATCAGTTGTGCAGTTAAAAGTAAGTATCGTTCTGTGAAGAGTGAACATCTAGAAGGTCGAGCACCACAAATTGATGCATGCAACAGACATAAAAGAACATTAGATTGATATGCTTACCCTGTGTATCTGTAAAAAGTGAGTCACATATGCAGATGACACTTCTATTGTAAATACTGGTAAAGGCGTAGCAGAATTAGATACATTTACAAAACAAAATATACAACAAATTGTACAGCTTTTAAATTTAAACAACCTCCATATCAATGCTAAGAAAACAAGTTTCATGAGTATACAAACAGTCCAAAACAGAAATGAAACACAGTTAAAATTTGAAGTTAATAATGAAGAAATGAAGAAATAAACGAGGTAATTACTTTTTAGGAATAATTCTGGACAGTCATCTCATGTGGGATAAACAAATTGATAAAGTCTGCAACAAAGTACAAGCATATTTGCACTGAAAAGATTGTCAAAAACTGCGGATATAAGCATATTAATGCGTTATGGACTCATATATCCTTATCTATCTTACGGTATTACAGTATGGGATCAAAGTACAAAAACGGCAATAAGGGCAATAGTGGGATTAAAGCCACAGGAATCTTGTAGAAATTACTTCAAAAAATTAAATATTTTAACTCTATACTCCTTATATATCTTTGAAGTAGTAATGTTTCTAAACCATAAGGATGACCACCCACAAGTAAACAGTCAGGTTCATGATCATTTCACCAGAGGCAACATGCATTTTCATATAACCTCACATAGATCAGAATTATTTAAAACGAAACTCTCTGTAGCTGCCTGTTTGCTTTTTAATAAATTACCTATGTATCTAAAGGAAATTAAAGATATTAAGCGGTTAAAAAGGGAACTAAGGAAGTTTTGTATCCAAGGGTGTTACTATTCAATTGACGAATTTCTAGAGCAGTAATTAATAATATAGTTTTGTAAGCGTAGTGTTACGGAACTGTACATATTAGCTTAAGAATGTAAATATTTTCAAATTGGAAAAAAAAAAAAGGTTTTTTCTGGGGTTTCCCTTATCCTTAAAAGACAGTTGTCGGATAACGCTAGGCTCTATGGACCCTGGGCTCATTTGAGCATCATATGACCCATTTCATTCATTGTCTAATACGATTTGATGTTGGAGGACATAAATTAAAAAAAAAAAAAGGCATCTGCTGAGTTCATGAGCTGGAAGAACCCCTTTGTTGTCCCATATTGGTGTTTCAAACCTTTCTATTTTGGCAAATCTGGAACTTCCAGTAAAAGGATCTCTCTAGAGTTTGTAATGAACTACTGTTTGCTTATAAGTACAAGTATTATTAGTTCAGTTGTAGTAACAGTATTTTAAAGCCATTCTTATTGGTTTTCCTACTTACAGATGCATCAGAACATCTGGAAGGTGATCAGTACAAAAGAGCTAAGCATGTGGTTACTGAAATAGCAAGAACTCAAGAAGCTGCCGCAGCACTTGAAAACAATGAAATGGAAACATTTGGAAACCTGATGTATGCCAGCCATGACTCTTTGAGGTTTGTTATTCGTGCATGCAGAATGATTACATTTCACAGGATCCACTCAAGCTAATTCATAAGGGCAGTATCCTCAAAAAAGTAACCATGTTTCAATCTGTAAAATCAACTTAAAGTTATGGTTTATGCATTAATTTAAAGATTTATAAAATTTTATACAATATTTGAAGTTTGGCTGAAGGGGATCGTATATGCCCATATTGAATAAACATAGCCAAAACACACTGCTCTTAAGGCATCTGGGTTATGCAGACATACTTGTATAGCTTAGTATATACAACTTAATTTGCTAGTTAGAAAGTTAACATGCTCGTCCAACTGAACTGCATTTGAATAATAATATAAGGGCAGTTCAGTAAGTATCCAAGTTAGAAATGAAGATGCCAATATTTTGCAAGCATAATTTAGTTTTCAACATAGTGCCCTTTTAGAAGTGTAAACTTATTGCAATGTTCCTGCCATTCTTTTAACATCTCCAAAAAATAGGAGTTTTCAAACTCTGCAAAGTGCATTTCTGTCTTCATGAAGATCTCTTTTATCTAAATTTTGTTCCCACAGTCATTTCTTCATGTTTGGAAAAATAAGAAATCGCAGGGAGTCAGGTCAGGTGAACAAGGGGGATGTGGTAGCAATTCATGACACAGTCTATCCAGTTTGGTATTATAAATGGTGGAAAAGCATTTTCTTTGTGCCAAATGGGGCTATGTCTTCAAATTTTTATAGAATTAGTGATCTCCAGTAATCTTTTTTCCTTTTTCTTCCTTTTTGACTTCCATGGTAACCACAACTGTAGAGCATCTTGGGTACTCTTCATCAAAAATGGATGTTCCACCAGTTTAAAGTTGTTGAAGCAATATCTGTTTTCATAAATCTGAAAGGTTTGCATAAACAATATCCAATTTCACTTTTATCTCCTTACAAATTTTTCCATCCAAAAGTGAAAAGGGAATCACTGAACTTTGCTGCACTTTTTTCCATTTTATCAGAAGTACGTTTAATGACTGAAATATCACCAAAATCCAAACTATTCTATGAATCTACCAAATTTGTTTTGGCAGTGTGTAACAAATGACAGTACCTGCCAACTTGCCTTATAAGGGAACTCTCACTGTGCTCACACCACTTTGTACCTGAAAATTTGATGATATAATTTGATTTATTGATTCATCCATTAAAATATGTACATGTTATAGGACACATCAAATTAAAAACTAAGTACATTATTTACAATTAAGGTAGCTAACTAAATATTTACAAATTTAAAAATTCATCCACGCTGTAGAAGCTATTGGCTCTAAGGAAGTTTAATAACAATTTCTTAAATTGATGTTGTGATTCAATCTTTTTTATAGATTCAGGTAGCTTATTGTAAAGATGTAAGCCAGCATATGTGAAACTATTTTCATACATCTTTGTTTTGTGTGACTTCACAAATAAATTATACTTTGTTCTAGTGTTGTGTATATAAATTTCAGAATTTGTTTTGAATAAACTTAGGCTTGCTTTCATATGTACAAGAGTTTCATATATGTATATGCTTGGCAGTGGTAAGATACCTAATTTACTAAGTATGGCTTACAACTTGTTGTGCTTGACAGATTCGCTATGATTCTAATTATTTTCTTTTGGTATCTGAATACTTTTATACTGTCTTTAGAATTTCCCCAAAAAATTATACCATACGCCAACAAACTGTGAATATATGAAAAGTACACTACTCTCCAAACTTTCAAACTTGACATAATGCCTGCTGTATGTAAACTTTATGTATCAAAAATCTGCTCTGAAGTAGAACCACAAAGCCCAAAGCTAAAACCTGGAAAGTGCTGCATGTGACCACTTGCAGGTAGCTGCTGGACATCCCTTGTCAGCTCTGTGCTGAGTGTGGGGGACAGCTCTCCTTAGATATCCCATGTGAAGACCGCTACCCATCAGGGATAAACAATCTCTGCCGTACAGTGCTGTGTTATTATGCCTATATATTCCTATGTATTCTGGACTCAATTTTGGGTACTTCCACTTGGGTACTCCACACCCAATTTTTGGCATACAGGCCCCACATATTGCAGAGATGATGACATCAAACTCTAAAGCACATACAGGCATGAGCATAATGGTAGCTCCCTTGTCAGCAAACCATACATACGTTTGGAAACATGGTTACTAATTGATCTAAGTTTGTATTTGTTTTTGACGGATTGTCATGTTTAACAACCCCTTTTCATGTTAAATTTTTACTTTCTCTGCCACCTACATATAGTAGCTAAGAAGTTGTAGATTTCATCAAAAATTGGATGTCAAGGTGTTACCAGATGTCAAGATGTTTCAATAAATAAATAAACAATTTTTAGAAAAAGGTCCATGTGTGCATGAGCGCATGTGTATGTATATATGTGTAAGAGATGGGGGGGGGGGAGAGAGAGAGAGAGAGAGAGAGAGAGAGAGAGAGAGAGAGAGAGAGAGAGAGAGAGAGAGAGAGAGAGAGAGAGAGAGAGAGAGAGAGCATTACAACCCAAAAACCACAAATTGTATAATACCTAACTTGGTATTTAAGTCAGTACCTTCCAAGAATGTAACAAAAATTTTCAAAAAAATTCTTCTTCCTCCACCCTAGATTAATCTTTACATGGAAAAATGTTCAATATCTTTACTGTCTCAACAGGAGATCTAAGGATTTTGATTAAAACACCTATTTAAATATATTTCAATGTTTTCAACTTCATTTGGAAGGAATTTCATATAATAGATAAACCACAAGAGATACACATAAACATACTAAATAAAAGAAGCAGATCTCTTTAAAATGTGCAATTTATTTTGTATGTTTTAAATTTTTTGTGGCCTGAGATATCTGTTGAAATTAATTTTAATTTTTCAGTACATTATTTTTTAACTACTGTCAGTATTCAGTTGTGTCTCATGAAGTTATGGAAAGGCAATAAAATATAAGGACAGCATACACTCTGACTTTTAAACATATGTCTATCGATTCTTTCTTTCTTTATGATTTTTTCTACCCACTGTATTTTTCTTATTGTTAAACTATTTTTTCTAAAGTTTATTGTTCTCTCTACTTCATGTTGCTCGAGATAAACATTTGCAGAAATGGTTTCATTGCATGTTTAATTTTAGATATAATCAGGGTATAGAACGTCAGTGATATCAGATGTTTAAAAGAGAGTGACTATATTTAGCTTGATATTCCATGACATCATGAGAGGTGACAGCATTTCAGAAAATGATTTAAGCAATGAAAAATTCCAACCAACAACAGCAAATCTTGGAAGTGACTGCAGTCTTAAAGAGTTATTTTAAATAAATTATGTGTTTAAAGAGATTTACACTTTTTGAGCAATAAGGTTTTGACTATTCATTAAAGTTCACAATTAAACAAAAATATATAAAATCCATTCCGAATGAAAAGGACTTTATTTCCGGAAAAACCAGTATACATATTTCACTTGTTGAACGATATTATCTTAAAGATGTGGCACCATAATCAAAGTTGTTAAGAGTAGTTTTAAGAAAATAAAAAGGAGTAAAACACTCCCAGGTAAAAGATATTTGCAGTGTGGGAATTTTTCTGAAATCTTTGTATTGCATATTTGCAGATACTGTAGTTGCAATTAAGTTTTGTATTTTTGACGTTTCATCTTGGAGTTCTACATCTTTCTGGATTCAGGGGTCCTTAAAACATACATTTCTAGTGAAATCTTGATATTGACATTGTTGGTAGACTGCAATATTTCCTCTATCTACAAGGTGCACGATAGAAAAAGTAAAAATGTATTAATGACTTCAACTGATCTTACAGTATTTTCTTTCAGAGATGATTTTGAAGTATCCTGCGAGGAGCTGGACGATCTAGTCAAAGGTGCCAAAAGTGTTCCAGGAGTGCTTGGTTCTCGAATGACAGGAGGTGGTTTTGGTGGTTGTACAGTGACTCTTGTAAGTCTATCTTCTTTGAGCATGGTATAACTTCTCAATCAGTCTGTCAGTCAGTTGGTGACTGAATCATTTTGTTGCACCCAGGATCAACAATATAGATTGTCACAACAATTATTTACAGTGTATAATATTTTAAAGCATATAATAATATTTAACAATATAGAATAACTTTTTATTTAGAAAATTGTATTTATTGTCTCTACCTAGCTCTTTACTTCTAATGTGAAGGAATTTGTGTATAAAACTGTAATTCATTAAAGTTTTTGTCAACTTAAATTTAAGAATTATATATTTTTTACATCTTTAAATGTACTTGATAAAAGACTATACACTTTAAAACTGTTAAAATACAATAAGTCTTCTTGCACAGAGAATTATCTTGAATGTTCGAAGTTAAATTATGCCTGCTTCTATTATTGGTGAGAAATTACCTTTTGATTAACATTTATGTCACCACATGGCTGTCTCGTATGCTGTTTGTGGTTCTTTTTAAGGATTTCTTTTTATAAGAGTGCTGATGACCAAGTAGTGAAACGCCTTTAAGTACACATGTCTTCTGTTTGTAGTGGGAATAACAGTAATTATGAAGTATAGGCCTGTTGGAAATTATTTCACCAGCTTTGATGGAGAAATAGATGCAATTTATACTTTCTTACAAAATCGAGTCTCCTGGACAGATAAACTTTCCAACACAGCTTTTTTATCAGATTCCAAAGCCGCTATTAAGGTTATTATTTCAACTGACTGCCTTAAAATGGAAAAAATAAATGAAATTCATAATGTGATTAAACATATCCAAAATTTAAATAATATATAGTTTTTCAATGGATTCCATTCCACTTTGCAATTTCTGGGAATGAGCCATTGAATTTGCTGGCCAAGAAAGGTTCCATCATTGCTCAAACAACGAAACTAAATATCTTCAATGAAACAATTAAAATATTAATTAAAAGCATTTTCACAACCAATTATGACACCATCTTACTTCCTCTAATTGGATCTCCAAAGTAAACTTAAAATAATTTGAGATCTACCTAGAAAATCAGCCATTGCAATGTTCAGATTAAATCATAGGCCATGATTGTCTGAGTTGGACATTTGTTCAAGAATGGATTTGACTTAATGAACGTTGATCACCAAACTGCATGTGGAATTCTCAAAAATTAAGATCTAGTCTCTAAATACTGGGAGGCAAGGGGAAGAATGATTTTATCATCAAATTCTGAGCATTACACACACACAAAATTACATTTGTAATAATTAGAGAATGGGGAAACAACAAAAAAAATTTATAAGTGCAAGAGATTTCCCTGGTAATTGTTCACAGGGTACATCCAACAGAAGTACTTTCTGAAATAACTATTTGGCATGGGTGCAGAATTTCATAAAATATGAAAGCACACTTTATATATATATATATATATTTTTTTTTTTTTTTTTCAATTTCTGTTTAGCCTTTGGATACACAAGTGTCCAGACTGACGTTAATGTATGATGGGGACCTCAGAAGCCCTCATTGAGATTTTTGATAAATATTATTTTTTCACACCTTTATTACGTTTATTGTGCAAATATGTTTTTAAATGAGCAAATACATTATAAAGCATATTTGTAGTTAGATGAAATTATTAAAGCGGTAAAGAAAAGGTTTGTAGGCTGGGCTGGACTTGCTACGTATTTATATTTTCAGGCTGGGCTATACTTGTGTATTATTTGTATTTTCCATCTGAGGTGTATTAGCAGGCCTGGCTATTCTTAGTGTAAATAAAAAAGTGTGTAGTACGCTTTTACTACATATGGCACTGCAGGCAGTACATGAGATGAAGATGGAGCACTGGTGGAATGAGATGGTGGGGGAGATTGGAGATCTTGGAAGAAACCCGCCCCAGCACTGTTTTATCCATTACAAATCTCACTTTGTGATCACCTGGGATCAAACCCAGGCTACCTTGGTGAGAGCCAAGCAGTCTAACCACTCAGCCACGGCGCTGCCTAGCTATAATTGTTAAGTCTACATCATTTATATCCCAAGAGTCATCACTACTATCTACAAATTCTAAGCTATCCAACAAAGGTCTGTAGCCTGCCTCGGTAGCATAGATGGTAGCGTGTCTGCCTCGCTTTCAGGAGGTCCCAAGTTCGAAACTTGGTTAGGGTGAGTTACCTGAATAAGGTTTTTTCCCCCTTATCTTTAAAGACGAATGTCAGGTAACTCTAAGCTCTATGGACCCCTGGCTCATTTGAGTATCATATCATCAATTTCATTCATCGTCTGTTATGACTTAAAGTTGTAAATTAAAAAAAAAAAGTCTGTATTCAGAGTCAATTTCATCTTCCGAAACAACCCTAGATTCACATTCGTCCAGCCATTCAGATATAATCGACAAATTTTTCAGATCATCTACATTCACAGCATAAGTAGGTTGTCTCTTTCGATAATTGCTAGATGATTCCATACTGAAAGAAGCTATTAGAGCAACACCTTTCATTTCTGAAGCCAACCGCAACAATGAGCAGAAGGTCAATTATTGTTACTAGAGTTGTGCACGTATAACAATTACAGGTACAAAAATCACAGATACAAATTTTTATAAACTGGCAGAAAAATGATTGCAAAAGCATTATTTTACAACAGGCCTAAAAGGCCTCCTTCATGCATTACATGCATAGCATTAAAAAACTCTGTTTTCATACAATCTTTGCAACATTAAACAAAGTTCTATTTTGTTTCTTAAAACAGGACCAGATGATTATAAGGATGATTAAATTGCTCTCTGGTCTAAAAGGCCCCCATCATGCATCCAAGGGTTAGTGTATGTAGCCATGAATAGAAGCTATCTTTTTGGATTCATTTATACAGTACAAGGAGTATAAATCAGCAATTAACATTCAGCCAATTAATTTACTATCTAACATAGGAGTGATTCAATAATAGTACCATTTAAAATATTATCTCATACCATAACATTTTATCTTTTACAGGCTCCAAAATCTGTTGCAAAGGAGGCCATCAAGGCAATGAAGAATCAAATGAAAGGGAAACCTACTTTTTACATTGTGGAGGCATATGCAGGAGCCAAAGCACTACGAATACCTGAGAAATGATTAAAAAGGATTTTGTTTTTGTTGACTCATTTATTAATGTTCCAGTCAATCATTACCAAAGAAATATTAAAAACAAAAATTGTATGAAATCAAATGGTTCTTCATGTACTGTGATATCTTTGGGTAATAATAATGATGATAATGCTAGTTTTTCATTTATATCTTGCCTTTAACTGCATTAATTATATTAGACATCCTATTAACAGTAGAACATCCTATGGGCAGCAGTGTTATACAGTTATTATAACCAAGCTAAGAATGAAGATGCCATTTTTACAAATATAAATTTTCAAACTCTGCAAAATGTGCCATTGTCTTGATCTTATTTGATATTTGATCTATATTTTGCTTTCCCACATTTCTTCATGTTTGTAAAAATAAGAATTTGGTGAGGATAGGAAATAACTGTTATCCTTTGGAAACCCTAATACCTTCTCCAGAGATCGGACATCGGTTTATAAAGCATATGCCATTCAACAATGAAGGTACAAAATTCCTATTTTTGGAGAGATTAAAAAAATGGCAAGAACATTGGGAGAAATTTCCCATGTCCCCCTAAAAGGGGACATCTTGAGAAATAAATAAAAACCAGAAATTTGTGGTATGTGAAGTACTATATGCACACGTTATGTTGGACACTAGTTTTACGGTGTGGTGCGGGCAGGGGGGAAGAAATGAGAGCTAATGCTCTTGTTTCTGCAGTGCAGTCAACCTAGAAAAGTAAAATTCAGCAAAATAGCATGTAAGTTAAGCGAAGATACATGCCACAAGTGTGAGATATGTGGACAAAGAGTAAACTGAACTCAATCCGATAAGCTGTATATTCATATACATACTATTTATATAAAAATAGAAAATAAATATTATGACAGTTATAAATACTCATTCACTTTGTGATTCAAGTCCGGTGCATCACTTTCATCACTAGAATCCTCTGATGTGTTGATAATTTTATCGCATTTTCTATTACACCATTGTTTCTCTAATATTTCACTTCCAGCTCTTGGACCTTCTTGCAATGCTTCTATAGCAAGTTTCCGCAGATTTGTGGGCGACATATCACCGGTAACTCTGAAAACATTTATTCTTGCCTACACCAGTTCAAGTGCATTCAGATCAGTTATACAGAGGTAGATGAATAATAATGTGTCCCCTTTCGAGAGCCATAACATTCACAACATACGTTTGTTGTAAACTGGTTAGCTAATTAACCTCGAAATTGCTCAAAACAAAATATGGCGCACATGCGAAGCTTAGCATATTAGCCACTAGATGTCAAGAGTGCATAGTGCATTACAAGTTTCAAAGTTGTCATCTGTGTTTACAGAGTCAGACAAAACTTACCGAATGAGAATTTGGAACCCGAGCACTCAACTTATCGCGCGCATATAGTACAGAGGGCCTCAGTTGACTCGTACAATTTTAAATTATTAATATATATGTTAAATATTGCCAATAAGAGAAACATAGTTCATTAGTCTATAAAATCTATTGTTTTTCCTTTTTATGTAACAGTACTATAAATTACTTTTTCCCATTCTTTTGGTATATTTTCCTTGTACAGAGCTAATCGGCAAAATATTTTAAGCCATTCAGTTATTTTAAGTACCTGAAATTAAATTTGTACGGTTTACGCCAAAATATACAGTACTCATTTTCGCACAGCACATGCACATGCCTGAACATCTGCATGTTACATCACTATGATGTATAGTTGTGTGAAGAACGTTGTGCTCTGTGATTGGAAGTAACAATGGGTGTCACGGTGGAGGAAAAAGTGTTTATAGTGGAATATTATTTTCACTCGTACAGAAATGGTTATCAAGGCGGACTGAGTTTAAAGTTAGTGTTGGAACAATATCATGAACACTTCAGTAAGCCAACACCTAGCAACACAGTTATGCTATCTGTTGTTAAAAAATTTTGTCTTATGGGTAGTGCATTGTGTCAATGCAAGGGAAGGTCTGGTAGGCCAGTAACTGTGTCCAAAAGTGAAAATGATAGACGTGTCCTCAATCAGGCTATAGGAACATGGTGATTGGGTCATTTATGCAGGATCTAAGGTTTTGTCATGTCAGGAACATGCAGATGAATAGACAATGGTTCTAACAAGTCGGGGTGACCTGCCACACCACTCGACAGTCTATGGCTATGCTGCAAGAAACCTTTCCAGGATGAGTAATTTCCTGCGGGACTGAACTCCCCTGCCTATCACATTCCCCGATCTCACACCACCAGATGCTTACGTGTGGGGAATGTTAAAGGAGAAAGTTTTCAATTGTCCAGATCCACCCAAAACTACATTATGTCAGAAGTCATCTTGTTCTTTGGAACTCTGCAGCAACCTGCATTCTGGAATATGTTGGAAGATCTGCATAATCGTTATGAACACTGTTTACAGCACAATGGAGCACATTCTGAACATTTACACCATCATCTTGATACGTAAGGTAATGGACAATAAGAATAACATAATTTCCAGTACTGTATATTTTGGCACATACTGTACTACACTTTCTACACCAAAACTTAATGGGACAAGTTCTGGAGATGCTTGTCTCAATCATCAGCCTAGACTTATGCTTCGTGCTTCCTCCTGCAAATTGTAGATGATATTTTGACTGGACGTACTGCATAAGAGAGCCTTTTCATATAAGATGCTATAAATAATTTTTCCCAAGTGCAGAGTTCTACTGATTTTCTAAGAGCCTTTAAAAGCTGATGATTTGCATGTTTTACCCATTTACTTATATTTCACATTTCTCAGAACAAAAGAGAAATGTGATATACAAAAACCTGAAATATCTAGTCTACAAATCCAGTTGATAAATTTCTGTATGCACCAATAATCATTTTAAAAGAATAGTATTCTTGGTTCATATTTTATACTGCAACATTTCAGTTCTTAGCTTCCTTTCTGCCAAAAGTGCTTCTGTAAATAGGGATAATGTGGTAACTAATGGAATTTTGAAACTTAGTTTAAATATGCTTTTACTTTAGCCAGCATAGAGTTGCCTGGCTGACTTCTTTCACGTGCACAGGGTTTGTTGGTCTTTATGTAGCTTCCAGAGGTTTCTTGCCCTCTGGAATGCAGTAGTTGCATCATTAGCTGTTCAGTTAATATGCAGTTAATATGCTCTAAGAGGAGCTGACTTTGTAGGGTGACTTGGACTTCAGAATGTTTGGGCCACCACAAGAAGCTACTACCTGGCAAAACCCAGTGTTTTCTAGAAGTCTCCCTGGGTGTGGGAAAGAAGAGATTTTAATGTGTAGCTGAGTCAAGAGATGCTCAGTAGTGAGTGTTGTTCATTGTAGGAGGTTGGCACATCTTCCTGGGTGATTGTGATGGAAGGAGATTTGGTCTTTCAATGATATGGTAAAGGTGATTTATTAATCAAGGCTGATAACCTGCATCCAGTTTATGAAGGTCGAGCTTTTGCCTATTCCAAACTCCATGGCCTTCTTCAGGATCTGATATGGCTGATCACCTGCAAAGCCTTGATTAATAATACTCACTGTTGAAGCTTCAAGTCTTACAAAGGTAATTTAATCAAATACTATTAAGATGTACCTCTCTCATGCACACAAGCCTGCTTAGTCAGTAGACATGACAATATAAATTTAAAACAACAGTTAGACCAAGGTTGATAATGGACGTAACAGATTCTGAATCTAGTCCCTCAATAACATAAAAATGTAAGTGACGAAGTGTTAAAACTGACTACAAATAGTAAATCTGAGAAAATGTAATTTATTCCTTTGCAGAGAAAATATAATTTACACTTCTTTTACAACTGTGTATTTCTTCTTTGAGCTTTTAGAGATCTGTAGGCCTCCACAACTTGTAGCCGAAGCTGCTCTTTTCTGTAGTTTTCTGCAGTAGTTTTCTTAGATGTATTTGGTTGTGACACTAGCAAAGATTTCAGAAGTAACTCTTTCCTCCCAGGCTGAAACAAAAGGACAACTTCACATAATTGCGTTCTTTTGTTAGAATATATCAAAATCTAATAGTATAATTATGATATAGCAAATTTCAAAACTACTGTTTAAAAGATGTTTACTCAAAACAACTAAAACATACTAAAAGAAATATAATTTTGAGTCGAATTAATACTCAATGCTCCACTTATTGCTAGTATTTACCTAGAACGTGTTTTGTTAGGATCTTCCTAACATCATGCTGAATTGGTCAACAAGAAAATTGATAAATTCAAAAGACAACAAAGATGCAAACAAGTAACTACTCTTTCCCCAATCAGCAATGAAACTTCATACAGAAAATTTACATATCATCCCAGAGCTACACACCTTTTCCAAAAAGTCTTCAAAGAGCACAATATTTCTTTGGCCCCACAGAACAAATTTAGTATACAACACTTTTGAAATCACATAATACAAAGGAGATACCCACAGACAAAAAATCAGGTGTGTACCGAATAAATTGCAAGGGCTGTGACAACTTTTACATTGGAAAAACAAAAAGGAACTTGAACATTAGGCTTAAAGTGCATTTTAGGAACATCAGGAACAAAGAAATAGATAAATCGGCGGTAGCATACCATTTTTGGAAGGAGAATCATGATATAGAACGAGAAATTCACTTATTAAAAAGTATCCAAGGCCCAGCTGCATTAACCACGTGGGAAATAATCTTCATAAAGAAACATGAAAGAAAATTGTTTAATTTCGACACTACCTTTGAGAAAACCCAAATTTTAATTTCATTAAGATACCGACAGAGACGCACCTATCATCTCGAGGAGTTCACCGAACCAACGTCCATTAGTCGACAACAGCTGATGATGTTAGGAAGATCCTAACGAAACACGTTCTAGGTAAATACTAGCAATAAGTGGAGCATTGAGTATTAATTTGACCCAAATTATATTTTGTGCTTCATTGTATCATAGTCCTTACACATTGGAAGTACTAAAAGAAATTATTTAGTACATTAATAACGATCAGCACAATAGCGAACTATCCACCTATCGGATGTAATGGAAGAGCCATTCAGTCTACCGACTGAGGATATGATGAATACATCATGAAACTGGCCCCAGAGAATTTAGACAATTTTAACAGATAAGTGGAGTTAATAGGTGTTGTAGTTTATTTATAATAGTTAACACTTATTTTAATGGCACAATATTTCTTGGAATGTGGAACAGTGGCGAAATTTAACTGCATAAAATACTAAGTAAATATTTTTCTTTTACATTTCAACTAAGCTCAGCTGAGGTTACATACGTTTTACTGTACTATGAAATAAAATGTTCAACTTACCCTTGCAACACTATCTTGGACCTCAGACTTCTTAGGTAAAGTTTTAAGCTGAGGAGGAGCATGTACTACTTCTCCAAATTTCACTTCATCTCGAAACTGTTCAAATTCATCTACATGTTTTACTTTTGCCAATTTCCTCTCTTTTTCTATTATTTTTCTCCTTTCACGTTTACTCAGTGTTCCTTCTGTGGTTTTTCTTTTTCGTTTCTTCCTTTGCGGCTGTAGTTCCAGTTCCTCCTTTGGTTTCTTAGTAAATGAAACCTCTCCAGACTGATCATCAACATTGACGTTCACACCAAACTTATTTTCAAATTCTGTCTCATTGATTACTTTCTGAAAACCATTAACATAGTATATAATTTAATGTATGGTGCATGCACTTAGAGAAACAGAGAATGGCATCACATCCTTCGCTGTCACAAATTAAAATGGGACCTGATATTGAAACAAACTTTTAATTTAATTAATTTTCATCTATAGCTATTATAATTATGGATGCTAATGAACAAGCAATGTAATGCTATGAATATAAATCACATCTAATACTTAAGTGTGGTAAATTTGTAAAATGCTAATTTTTAAGAGGTATTTTTTAACACTCACATAACTGATTGAAAACAGCATAATGAGCTGTGATAAAGAAATTGAACTAATTTTTTTATTTGCTTCCTGTCACTTTGAGAACATGGGTAGGACATTGGCTTTTTTTTGTGTGTAATTTACATCCTCCAACATTAAGTCATATTGGACAATGAATGGAATGATGCTCAAATGAGCCCGGGGTCCATGGAGCTTAGAGTTACTTGACATTTGTCTTTTAGAATAAGGGTAAACCCCGGAAGAAACCATATCCAGGTAACTCACCCTGACTGAGATTTGAACTTGGGAGCTCTTGAACGTGAGGTAGACATGCTACCATCTACGCTACTGAGGCGGGCACATTGGCCTTGGATTTCCCTCTACGATTACATGCACTTTCACACATATGCATTGGTTAACCTGGCTGTGACCATGTTACAAGTGGATCATGTGTCTGAATATTGGTTGAATATTGTATTGTGTTCCTGACACCCGTGGGAGATCAGGTACCTCTGGCCAGGCCTCAGCCACCTGGAGGGGGTAGAGACTTGCCTAAGAAGTCCTGGGTACTAGCCTGCAGGGCTAGTATTTGGTATTTTTGATATTTTATTTGTACATAAAATAATTTACAGTTATATTACAGAGAACCTTTTTATTTACATACTATCCTTCCTTAACCTATGTACAAGAATTGAGTGACTACCTTCTTTCACCCCTCAGCCAGCTCCACAGAGTCAACTACAGAACTAATGATAGGGAAGAGGTTCCCAGAAACTAGTCTTCATCAAAAAACTTGTAAGTGGAGAAAAGTATATACAAAGTTGACTCACTTGCCTAATTTTAGTTATCTGAATAAGTTTTTTCCAGGATTTTCCCTTGTCCTGAAAGATGAATGTTGGGTAACTCTAAGTTCCATAGACCCTGGATTCATTTGAGCATCATTTCAACCATCCCACCACTAATCGTCCAATATGACTTAACATTGGAGGACGTAAATTACAAAAAAAAAAAAGCACATGAAAGAAGATCTTTTCATTTAGTTGAGTATCTGTGAACAGCATAATTTAGAAATGAAAAGTAGGATAAAACAAGATTTTCAGGAGATTACAACTAACCACCAATGATCCTTTCTTTCTCTCTTTCTTTCTTAATCTTTAAGTTTTTCTAAAATAGGTTTAACAATTTTAACTATGATAGGTATCATCTTTTAAATGGCATGCTATACAGTTTCAGACCCATTAATGTAGTCACTTTTTTTGGCACTGATCATTTAAAACAACTAGTGATAACATTTTTTACAAAATGGATAAAATTGAAATATGAGCTCTCATAAAGTACTTTGTTTTGAAGACTTTAACACTAGAAGGACCGCACCGGTCATTTTGACGGATGCGCTTCTTTTGAAGACTTATTTCTTGCTTATTTTTTTTCTACCCTTCCCATGTTCTATGACTTAATAAATACTTATGACAAACACGTCCACAAAAAATTAAGCATTTTGGACCTTTCTAAAAACTGGTACAAACAACTCCTACTAGAAGGACTGCCATCCGTCATTTTGATGGGTACGGAAGTGTGAACAATAGCCTTCGGATCTGTCCACATCTGTTGTTTCCCTTCCTGATTGGTTTATGGTACTCTGCAGACCCTTTGTCGATGAGTAAGAAAGCTTTATTGCCCAAGTGGCGCAATAAAAACTTTACGTTGTAGTTGTTATGGTCGAATAACTGGGGACCACCATTTTTCAGGAACACAATGAGCAGAAACAAATTTTCTGAAATTTTGTGGTTTCTGTGATTTGATGACAAGGACACACGTTCTCAAAGCCTAAGTACAGATCGCTTTGCAGCTGCTACTCCTGTCTGGAATCCTCTTATTGCCAATTCCTTGCAGTGCTACATTCCAAGTGAAAATATCGCAGTGGATGAGCAACTGTTTCCTTGCAAGGCTAGATGCTCTTTCATTCAATATATGAACGATAAACCGGACAAATTTGGAATAAAGTTTTGGCTTGCAGTTGATGCAAATTCAAAGTATCTGGTGAATGGTTTTCCTCACCTGGGCAAACACGATCAGCACCCCACAGGTGTTCCTCTTGCAGAGCATGTTGTAATGCATCTTATACAGCCCTTTGCTTTTGCAGGAAGAAATATTACATGTGACAATTTTTCCACAACCAAATGCCAAGCATTGTGGGCACAGTAAAGAAATGTAGAAGGAAAATCCCTCAATCAGCAAACTGTGCTACAGCACCTTTGCACACAACTGTACTTTATAAGTGAGGTGACATAACTGGCATGCTATCAGGGGAAAAAGAACAAAAATGTGCTTCTTTTGAATTCAATGCATGACACAGTTACTATAAATAAACAACATCCTAAAAAGCTACCAGAATCAGTGGCATACTACAATAATACCAAGTATGGCATTGATGTCGATCAAATGGCTCGACTATACACAGTAAAATATGGATGCAGAATGTAGCCTATGCATGTTTTTTCAATGTGATGTCCTTGGCAGCTATTAATGTATGGGTACTCTATAAGGAAGTAACAGGTGAAAAAGTAAGCAGACGTCAGCTCATATACAACTTAGCAGAAGGGTACAAAATGCACTTCCTAACACAGTACCTCAGAAGAGCAACATTTGGAAGACTTGCCAAATTAGCAGATGCAGAGGGAAGAATAGGAGCAAATATTTATGTAACAAATGCAGCAAGTATGTTTGTGGGCCATGTTTAGGCAATGCTGAATACACGTGTGTTAGGTGCTACGATGCTGCAGGTGACTTTGAATGAGCAAAATCAGGTTTATAAGTTTTTTTTCTACTATATACTGTGGTATTCAAAATTTTGTGTTGAAACACATGTGTTTTCTAAGGGACGTTGTCCATTTCACATTTGGTTATCGTATATATTTGGATTAACTTTTAGGCTTAAAATGTTCATTTTACTATGTAATTCAGACAAAAGTAAAATTATATACTGGTAAACTGTATAAATAATATTAAATAAATTTATATGCATTCAAATTTAATTACTATTTTAAAAAGGGCAAATAAAACTGCACCCGTCAAAATGACGGGTTGGTCCTTCTCGGTAGACCATACTCACCTGTCCTTCTAGTGTTAAACCCAACAAAAGTATAAAAAGAGTTAAATCTGATATTAAAGAATGCTTCTCCTTTATTTTCTATACTTAATAAGTCAGCTGCAGAATTTAAAACATGATATATTCATTGAAGATGATAAGTTCTCAGGGTGTTGCAAAACTGTTAAAGTTGATGAAGATTGTGAAAAAAATTCAATGATCTTTGATAGAAAATATAGTGGCTGAGATTGCAAAGAACCTTGATAGACCATCTCTACACTTTACACGTAGTTTAGGATATGAGAAAGCTTTCCATTTAGCAGGTGCTGTATTTGTTGAAAATGAACCAGAAGTACATTTGAATAAATATTTCTCATTGTTTAAAATCTGTTTGAATGTAATTTCATTCAGTTTTTATGACATTACATTGCAGTTTGCAAGGAAAAATATTCTTGGTTCGTCAGCTTGTATTTTTTTCTATGCTCAGACTGAGCCTCCACATTGAAACGGCCGCGCCATGGCTCAATGGTTAGACCGCTTGGCTCTCACCAAGGCGGCCCGGGTTCGATCCCAGGCGACCGCAAAGTGAGATTTGTGATGGACAACACGGCACTGGAGCAGGTTTTCTCCGGGATCTCCGGTTTTCCCCGCCATCTCATTCCACCGGTGCTCCATCTTCATCTCATGTATCATCAGTGTCATCGCCTGCGGTGCCATATGTAGTAAAAGCGGGCGTTAAACACTACACATTTCCACATTGAAGTTATAGCAAAATTACCATAAGAGAAGCTATGTTTTCTTTTTTTAAAAATAGATGGTATATAGTGGAGCTTCTTACCTGACAAACCTTATTTAATCTGAAAAGGAAATGGTCATCTGATTCTCCTAGTCTTTGCGAGATTAATGGAATACTCTTGTCTGGCTTGGTCATTCCAGGCAGTTTTAATTCTTTTCCAATCAAGTTCTCAGTATTTATTAGTTTGTCACAATTTTTGTTTCTTCGTTTTTTCTTTTTCTTTGCTGTTTTGGAAATAGAGTTTGCAGATTTACTTATTTGTCCCAAGTATTGCACACTTTTCGGGACCTCTTGAAAGTCAACGACTGCTGGAGGTGCATTTACCTTATCCAGTAACCTGTAATTACAATAGCTATTAGTCACAGAGAGCCTGTGCATATGTATAATGACACATAAAAAAGTAGATAGCTATAGTCTGAAAATATGACATATAAAACTATGACATACAAAACTGAAAACTGATAAGTCTAGCCATAAATGTGGGCATTCAAAATTGTTGCTTTAATACTACTTCAGTGTCTTATCCACATACAACAAACAAGAAAAACAATTTTGCAATTTTTTTTTCATCTATGTTTTTAACTGAACAGCTTTAGCAGCTTATGACCTGAAAATTATAAATTTAAAGCCACTTGTGGAATTAGAGGAACTCTAAAATAGAAACACAAATGACGATCTATAAAATGATAATTTTATTTCTTTGTCAATTTACATCCTCCAGTGTTAAATATCAGAAGATGAATGAAATGGGTGAAATGATGCCCAAATGAGTCCAGGGTCCATAGAGCTTAGAGTTACAAGACATTCATTCTTCAGGATAAGGGAAAACCCCAGAAAACATCTTATCCAGATAACTCAATAACTCACCCTGACCGAGACTGAACTTGAGATGTCTTTAAGGTGAAGCAGACATGCTCCCATCTAATCTACTGAGGCTGGTATGATTATCTCTGTTCTTATATGTAGTTCCAAATCATAGAAAATAACAACAGAGAGAACACATGTGCTGCCTATAAAGATGAAATTTATGAGACATCCGTAAGAGGATGTCTAAGAAATTAAACTTACTATCACATTCCAATATATTTGAAGTTAACAAAAGGCTAGATGATTATATAAATCACATTGATTGAATATCAGGTAACAATATTAACCAAGAAGATATGGACCATCAACTGGAATGAGCAATTTGGGTTGAGCATGCAAGAGACACTTGGTACCTTTTTGTTAAATTAATTAATTTTATTTACACTTTGCCTCATTACATGTATTAAATGAGGGCTGTTCAATAAAGAATGATCACAATTTTTTTTTGTCAACATACCTTTACTCATCCTCATAATTTTGATGGTCCTTCTCAAAATAGTCTCCTCTGAAAGCAATATACTTGTCCCAGCATTTCTACCAGTCTTCAAAGACATGCTGGAAACCAATTTTTGAAAGATCCTACAAAATTGCCTCCGCAGCCTTCACTACTGCTTCTGATGATGGATAATACCTCCCACGAGGGTGTTTCTTCAAGTTAGAGAGTAGAAAAAGTCACATGTGGCTAAATCTGAACTATACGGAGGGTGAGGGATGTACTTCATGTTGATTTTTGCAAGATATTTAGCAACAACATTGGCAATATGCGGCCACGTATTATTGCAGTACAGCATCCAGCCTGCTTCATGCAAATGTGGTCTTTTGCGCCTGATATGGACTTGCAATGTTTTCAGGACATCCCTGTAGTATTGTCCAGTTACTGATGTGTGTGCAGGTACAACAAGCTGATAAACTATTCCATGAATATCAAAGAATGAGATGACCATAACTTTCCCAGCAGAAGCAACCTCTTTTGCTTTTTTGGGGGTTGGTGATGAAGGAGATTTCCACACTGAGCTTTGCTGTTTGCTCTTAGGATCAAAATGATGTAGCCAATTCCATTGTGTAAGGACTATGATACAATGAAGCACAAAATTAATATAATTTTGAGTCAAACTAATACTCATTACTAGTATTTACCTAGAACGCATTTCGTTAGGATCTTCCTAACATCATCAGCTGTTGTCGACTAATGGACGTCGGTTCGGTGAACTCCTCGGAGGTGATAGGTGTGTCTCTGTCGGTATATTGATGAACTTGAAATTAGTTTTTCTTCAAAGGTAGAGTCAAAATTAAATAATTTTCTTTCATATTTTTTTATGAAGATTTTTTCCCACGTGGTTAATGCAGCTGGAACTTGGACACTTTTTAATAAGTGAATTTCTCATTCTATATCATGATTCTCCTTCCAAAAATGGTACACTACCGCCGATTTATCTATTTCTTTGTTCCTTATGTTCCTAAAATGCTCTTTAAGCCTAATGTTCAAGTTCATTTTTGTTTTTCCAATGTAAAAGTTGTCATAACCTTTGCAGTTTATCCGGTACACACCTGATTTTTTGTCTGTGGGTATCTCCTTTGTATTATGTGATTTCAAAAGGTGTTGTACACTAAATTTGTTCTGTGGGGCCAAAGTAATATTGTGTTCTTTGAAGACTTTTTGGAAAAGGTGTGCAGCTCTGGGATGATATATAAATTTACATCACATCACAGAACCGTCACAAAAAAGGACATCACAGCACATGTCCAAAATGGCCAACATCAGCTCCAATGCATCCTCAACCTGCCAACTCATGGACTCCCTAATTTGCTGAGTTAGACCTGGAGAATTCTGTATTCATCTGGCAGTCTTCCACAATATGAGCACGAAGAATTTCTGCATCTGGACCTGGAGTTGCATAAACAAGAGCTTTCAAATATCTCCGCAAATAAAACTCTAGTGGGTTTAAGTGAAGCGAGTGTGGAGGCCACGGAATTGGTTCACCTCTTCCTATCCATTTACCATCGTGCATGAACTGAGTACCAGTGGCTAACAAGTGTACTGTAGCACACTGACAACAAAAGTGAAGTGCATCACTTCCACCAATTTAACCAGATGTAAAAGCAAATGTTTACTACTGTACAATTAAACCATTGTTCTGTTGTGGTGTTATAGCCACAAGACAACTATATATTACACATCTCACTGTGTAAGCAAAATTGTAGAAAAGAAGCTCTACCATGGAAATAAACAATTTTTGGACCTATATACATGTAATGTTCTTTTATCCTCTATATGCAAGGAATTTTTTCCAAAAGTTTTGATATACATTCATGTTCCATCCTGTATTTGCCCGTATCCCAATGATATATTAGCTTGTTCACTGAACATTCAGATGTCACTTTTTACAAATTTGTTGCAACCATGCTCCACTTATATTCTACATGCTTATAGGCTTCAGGCTAGGTGTATTGATGATTATAGGTCGATAACTTAGAAAAGAATGTTTGGAGGGGAACTTATCATTGATGCTTGATGGACTGCTTCCCCCACACTTCCCTCTCCCTCCTTCCTTGCTGCCTCTCTTTGGGCAGCGGGAAGAAGAGAAAACATCTTCACTGCTCGTATCATGCACCTAGTGGCCACTGTCCAGGATTTGAGGAAGAAGGAACACAGTGGGGGAAGCATTCTCCCTACCTAAGTGTGTGCCTGCGCAGAAGAAAATTATTTTCTAGGTTGGCGAACTATAGCCATCAATGTTTTGGGAGCGTACATCTCTCTCATCATCATGCTCCACTTGCTATTTTTTATTCAAATTTTTGCAATATATAATTACTATTGAAAACCTTATCCTCGAGAAAACAATTCTAACGAGTAACTGGTTCTTTCAGAATGTCATGCTTTACAGAAGACTGTTATGTGAAATATCAATTAAATGTATTTCAGAAAAGCTATTTCAGTTTCATTCGTAATGATCAGCAGAAATTTTTTTTTGCATCCTCCAACTTTAAGTCATATCGGACGATGAATGGAATGGGTGAAATGATGCTCAAATGAGCCCAGGGTCCATAGAGTTTAGAGTTACCCGACATTCGTCCTTCGGGATAAGGGAAACCCCTGAAAAAACCTCATCCAGGTAACTCACCCTGACCGAGATTCGAACTCGGGAGGACCTCTTGGACGTGAGGCAGGCATGCGACCACCACGATACCAAGGCGGGCTAACGATCAGCAGAAATTATTATTACTTCTGATATTCTTTAAGTTTTCAAAGGTGTATGGACCCTTGGTAAATTTTACAAATTATTATGTACATTAAAATGAATATTCTCACAGAAGCATATTAAAAAATACTTAGTTTTTAGCAATTTACTCAAAAAAAAGAAGAAAGAAAAGCAGGGATAAATTCCATTGATGGATTTGAACTGCAAAGGTGAATATAAAAATGAATTGGAAATACAATTGGCATCAAACCTAACTGGAGGAACAATGTACGACAAATCTTGATATGGCATTAAGAGGTACAGGAAAGTGAATGAGAAGAAATGAAACAGCAGTGAGACACACAGAGCACATGGGTTGGTATAAAATTAAACTCCTTTGTATTTAGGTTAATTGATGGAAATTAATCGTTCCTTCATACTAGTCTATATAGGCTAAGGTTTCGGATAGATAAGAGTCAAACTGAGAAATCCAATGCTATGGCTGGGATTTGATCCACAGATCTCCTGGTTTCCATCCAGTTGCAAGAGCGTCTGATGTACCATGGTTTAAATCCTGGCCATGGCATTGAACTTTTCAGTTTGACTCTATCTTTTATATTTGTTTCAAAACAAGATTTTGTTCCAAAATCATTAGGGTATTATTTAGCACATATTAAGGCTGGTTTAGAACAAAACATTTAAATGTTCTGCAGTAAACAATTACTGCTAGTAGTTCCGACTAGTTTTATACTTGGTTTAAAAATAAAACAGCTGAAGTGAAAGAGAAAGATGCTTTGCATCTTAAGATCCAATGGTAGGACTTGTTAGTCATATGCTGACAATTCAGCATTTGTAAAACAGCATGAGGGAGCTTGCAGAATATGTAGGGAAATTCAAATCTTGTGAAATCATGTTGTGCAAATTGGGACCAAGTATAAAACTTAGTTGATACTTGGTTTCTTTGCTGACCATATAGGAGATTTTGAAATAAATGTTTCGCAAAACTATTATAGGTTAATGTTCCATATCCTTCATGAGTTATGTGAATATTGCACAACTACAAGTTACAGACTTAATGAGCAAGAAAAATTAAATACACTAAGATCTTAAGCACAAAATCTGGCTGGGATATGAGGATCACAATGTATAGCCAAGGAAAGTTGTTATATAAATGGAGATGAGTAGCAGTTGTATAGCTAAAATCCAATGATTCCCAATTTTTCCTTATTGACTAAGGATTAATATGCACCTCCCTAAAATTACAAGCATAAGACTTTCACAAACTTCAGTAATCGTGAGCCATACAAAACTTAAACTGCATTCTACCCATATCAGAATTTGTATTAATGTATGTTTATACTATGCCTGCAAGTTGAACACAAAAGCAAGAACTTTAGTCTGCTGAATCTCATTCAGTTCAAATGACAACTGCTTACTATCAGATTTTAAAGCATTTTCCTGCTGAGTGGCACCACCGATAAATAAAGAGCAGAATTTATACAATATAACTAAAATAATATACAAAAACACATATCCCAGACTGCTGCCACTGCAGGAACAAAAAATGAAACACTTAAAAATAACGCAAGTACCTTTAAGCACACGTGAGGAAAATAAATGACACCCAACATTAATTTCAAAAGAAAACATACCCTGCATTTTTCTTCGCCTTTTGAACCAACGGGTCTTTTACGCCTCTATGCTTTCGACCTGGTATTTTTCTTCCCATCTTCAAATATTACGATTTTGCAATATTTTAAAGCGAATCAAGCATTTTATTCAGATTCTGTTTCAAAATCATGGGAGTGAAGCAGACGATAAAAATGTATCATTTAAATCGATCTCTGCTTTCGATATATCTCATATCTTAATAGTCGATATTAATTTTCGACAGTGAACTTGAATACAGTGTGAATATTGAATTGTGGTTGACCTATACCTCTGTGGTTAGCAACTAGGAGGAGCAGATAGGGGTTAAAGCTAGATGGCAATAATCTCTCTTTGTTGGTGTATTCATCCTAGCCGACAAGTAAGTTCTCCACTTCCTAAACACTATAATCAAGTAAATGTTAACTTCTATTAAAGGTCTCCAACTGGCATCAAGGCTGCCAACACTGCAGTGTTGTGCTTGAACACAAACTAGAGTATAGGAATTGAAATCCCTTTTCGCTGGCAAGATTGCTGGTTAACTAGTTGGATCATGTAGGGCAGATCCTATCACGGCCCTTTTAATTCAGGTCCTCGATATACACACCTGGACCTGAATGTGGAACCAGAGAGAATATTTATACTCTGAGTGGAAACTTCTGTCAAGTAGCATTTGATTGGTCAGTGTTATATACCCAATTCGCAATAGAGCGACATTGATGATGGGATAGCGACACACAACGCGATACTACTTCTCCGACACAGAGTTCATCACCGTGCGAAGCTCGGGTGAAAACACACATCTTATCATAGTGTTCTTAAACACAGTTCATAAAACCCGGGTACTTTAGTATTTCTTTTGAAAGATAATGCATTTTTCTGGAGATTTGCGTCTTTATAATAGGAATGCACTATCCTCTATGTAAATGTAGCCGTGTTGCGCGGTCAAAGTTAATTCCACTTCAACTTTCATCGTGGATTTTGTCGCGTTTATGTCGATTTCACATTGGTCAATCGTTTTATCGCTCATGTTACATTACCAGTGTTGCTCCATTTGAACTGGGTATTATGGGTACCACACTTCCAATTCTCTTATACGCGGCTGAGCGTTCTGCGCATTTCTGCAAGCTTGCTGCCATGAATTTCCTTTCAGTTTTAATTAATTCATTGTTACATTGCATTTTATTAGTTATTTATAAAAGAAAATCTGATGTTTTAAAATCACGAGACATTCCTTACACATTGCCGTTTATTTTTAGATCGTTTCTACAAACTATTTTTGTTGAGGTTTATTTTTCTATTAATTTTATGTTAATCCTGATAATTATAAGTAGATTCATTAGGTACACATTTCGTTGTAGCTACAGGAGAATAGAGGAAACTGAAATCACAGCCAGGTGTTTAATGTGGGTACGCTATATGCTGGTCATGAAATTCTATACTCTTTCTATGACACCACGAGCCAAAGTATTAATGAAATTCAAGGATGTCTTGGAAATGACTTATGGCTCTCTTACGGTTTAGCCGTTAAATACTATAAAAATTCTTCCGAATGAAAAAGGTTTGTAGGGTATTCGCAGAATATACAGTGCGTCCGTAAAGTTATGGTGCACTTTTGATCGGGCACAAGAAAGCCGCGAAACAAGATAGAAATGTAACATCTTCACCAAACAAAAGCAAAACTCTTGAAGTTTTATACCTATTCATTGCAGTTCGAGGTGAGCTTCATTGTTGCCCTACGTTCATCTAAAGTATATTCAAGTTCTTCCCACACTCCACCGCTGGGGAAATGTGTTCAGAAACTCAATAACTATGTTGGCGTAGTGTGGAGGAGCGCCGTCATGTTTAAAGATGACACATTCTGGAAATAGTGACACTGCACTTAATTCCAACATGTCAAGGTAGTTGACTGCCGTCACATTCTGTTCCGCAAAGAAAAATGCTCCTATCACTTTATCCTGCATCAGGCCACACCACGCGTTCATTTTAGGACTATTCCGTTCGTAATCTACGTAGGCAAGAGGATTTTCAAAGCCCATATTCGGACGTTATGGCAATGGTCACGCCTCATCGCTAAACACAATATTCTGTAGAAATCGGTTATCACTGTCCAATTCATGAAGCATATCTGTAACAAACGCAAATCTCATGGGTCTATCCGTCGGTTTGATAGTGTGCAACAGCTGCAGTTTGTAGCCCGTTAAACGCAGACCTTTCTTAACACCTTAGAAGTGTCGTCTTGTTTAGGTGCTATTGTCGAGCGCGCGCGCGCGCGCGCGCACACACACACACACACACACACACACACACACACACACACACACACTAGATTTTTAGGGTTCTTTAGTTAATTCTCCCGTTTAGTTTCTACAAACTCTTCACTGATCGATGGCCAGCCAGAAGGAGGTTTGTTCAACAGACTGCCAGTATCCTTCAACTGCTTATCCGACCGAATAATTTTATTCCTATGTAGTGGCAGTTCGTTTCACACGTTACGATATTCACATTACACTTTGGTTAGGATTCGAATTTAGCAAGCCACAGAATTGTCGTCTGTACGGCCCACATCTCGAATATCGTTGCCAGGTGGATCCGCTGCTCCGCAATTCGAGGTGCTGCATTAACATCTGCATGAGCACACTTGCATATCATAGTACTATGAAGCTTAGGGAGTTTTCCTTGTATCTGATGAAGATTTCACATTTCTATCTTGTTTCGTTGCTTTCCTGTGTCCGATCAAAAGTGCACCATGACTTTACGCACGCACTGTACATAGTTACACAAATAACAAATGCAGTATGACTCAAAGTCAGGCGATAAAGACAATTATTTCCAGTGAGATTACATTATTAAATTTATTATATGGAATGATGTCTTCACTCGAAGTTATTCGACAGACGTAATGTGTTGACAAAAGGCAAATCTTTTTTTACAAGATCAGCTAAAACCATAAAGAACAATACGATTCTGCTCATGACCAAAAAAATCAACGATGCTCATTCTGAAACAGAATAGAATTGTGCTGATTTGTAATGACCTGTTAGATAGGTTGCCGAGGAGTTTCACAGAAATTCAAAACCCATAAATGTCAAGTGCTGCATAAGTAAACTTTGAAGTAAATTTAAAATGACAATTTCTTTGCTTGTTGCATAACGAAATGATGGGTCAAAACCGTCTACTAGTTAAGGTGATTACGAGCCGTAAGGGATGAATTCGCTGTATCTCTAGGCAGAGAGTAATGAGTACAAAATCTGTTCAGGGAACTTTAAAAGTATTACATATTTTCGTCTGTATAAACCGCAATTGTTCACACAATGCATGTCAATGGTATTCTACTTGAATCTTTACTGTACTTTCTGTGAGTAAGGAATATGAGAGAGAAAGTATTTTAATTTGCTGTCATCTTGAAATGTTTTATGGCCTTTGAAATAATTGGTCAAGCTGGTGACCTTAGCACTGAGTTTTCTCGAAGATTTTTTTAATTATAGAATAAACATAGATATGATAATTAAAATTTATATGATAATTCTTTAATTGCACCTTTCTGAGAACGTTTAGTGCAGTTCCATTTCTTATGAACAGCTGGTTCGCAAAACATTAGCATATCATCTGAAGTGTTTGGATTTCAGGCGTGCTGCATTACTTTGTAATGCCTTATAGCCTATTTACATAAAAGGATATTTACAAAGAAATAATAGGATTACGCGCTATAACACGATTATATAATGCAGAACATTATTTTAAGATATATTTGTAGCAGCATATATGTCGTGTAGTGCACATACAATCTTGGTGTTAGGAATGTACCAGGGGCGGCTTCTCAATGGGGTAGCAAGTTTGCGCTACAACCAAAATGCTGGGTCTCCCTTTAATGCAATGGCATGTTCCATTTGGAGTTCATTTCGACCTTGTCTAGTGCAGTGGCCCTCAGCGCACTGTATTGTTTGCGGGTGCCAAGTAGTTCACTCTCAGTTGCAAACCACTGGTATACAATGGGGAGGTATAGGGCAGGATGAACCTACGGCGTGACGAGGCAAGTAGGGGGGAAGGGCGGGGCTTAAGGCTGCATAAGGTTGGTTAACCTAGCAGCCAGAGAATAGTGAATGCCAAGCCTTCTCCTTCTGTTTTCAGTTATTCTCATATTGTTCGCATCGGTCAAGTATTACCTATCAGAGCATAGCCACATGTTTTGTGCCGTGTTTTGTTAGCTGTGTCGTGCTTTGAGTAGTGGACAAGAGTGATTTATTTAAATACAAGTATATTGTGTTATATGAGGAGAAACAATGAATTCCATAAAGTGCCTTAGCACATCCTTTTTAAAAATGAGCTTAGAAGAAAAAACCGAAAATAAACGACTTGGAAGTCCAACGCCAAATATAAAAATCACATAGGTAGTCAAAACAAAAACACGATATTTGAACAGGAACTTTAACAACAATGTATATGAAAAATATAATTTGATGTGTGGTTGTAATATTAAAAATAACTTGTTTTGCTTTCCATGCGTTCTTTTTGGCGGTGAAGATCCGTGGACAAAACATGGCGTGAATGCTTTGCAGCATCTTCATGATCGCGCTAAAAACGCGTAACTTAAAAACTGCACATGAAAAAAAAACAGCTTTGCTATGCTTGGCAATGTAAATATAGCAGAGCAGATGGAAAGTGCATATCGGAGAACAATTGAAGAACACAACCAGAAAGTGGCTCAAAATAGGTATGTTTTAAACATTATTGTTAACTGCATTAGGTTTTGTGGAGCCTTTGAGTTAGCTCTACGAGGACACGATGATTCAACTACGTCAAGCAATCCTGGTATTTTTTGATAAACTTCAGTGCAGAGCTAGACTGTGTTCTGAAAAACCTATCTGGAGAATGCTACAGTGTTTAAGGGGACCTCCAAGACAATCCAGAACGAAATCTTGCAATGTACACTTGAAGTTGCCGTGAAGAGATATCAAGTCTATTTTTAGCTGCATAAATGGAAGAGTGTTATGCTCTAGCGTGTTTCTGAAATACGCATGTTGTGTTATACGCTGTGAATTACTGTTAACTTGTGTATACAGCAGTCTATAATGGCAGGCGTAAACAACCGTTTGTTACTTTAAAAAAATTAAATTGCATGGATAAATTTGTGAACCATCGATTCTCACCAGCCGCCCCTGGAATGTACAGTATACTGAATGATGATAGGAAATTCTTTGCTGACAATTTCAGTTTAATTAAAAGAAGACATATGTCTGTGCTGTAATTGAATTAACAGCCAGCGTTTTGTTCCCATTTCTGCAGCATTAAAATCATTAAGCTTGTAAAACCTTTCCTTCCCTGTTTGTTTCCATATTTGATGCAGCTGTATCATTTCTCTTTTTGCTTTATTAATGTTAAAACTAACTACATATGTGATATTTTTTATTCTGTATTGTTTTATAGGGTGGTATGTTGAAACTGCTGCGCCCTGGTTTCACCGCGGGATTAAGAAGATGCTCCGGTCAGAAGAAGCCGGAGGATACCGATAAAGATGAAGAGGCGTCATTACCGGAGGAACCTACTACGTGCTGCATGTCTGGATGTGCTAATTGTGTTTGGATTGAATATGCAGAAACACTTTGCAAGCATTACAAAGATGGTGGGGAAAAAGCACGTGAAGTGATACTACGCAAAGTGACAGATCCAGCTGTAAGATCGTTTCTCATGATGGAGCTTCAGAATATGAAAATTAACTCAGAGTGATAAACCGATTATAGCATTCGTGCTTTGGTAGCAACGTATCATAAAATAGGGCAGAAGTACGTAAAACCATATTCTTAATCTGTAGCCTATAGCTTTATATCGCAGATCATAACACTATGAAAGAATATTACGAATATCTTAAATTATACATTAAATTAATTATTGTTATTAAATTAATACTAATAAGCAATTATCCTTTCCCTTTTATAAGGCCGCTGTCGTCTTGTTTGTATTAAAAATATACATATTTAATTGAAATGTAATACTTAAGTGAAAACCAGCTAAGTCACTTAATTAAAAATGTACATCGATGTATTGTCATCTCCTTGGTGCACTTCTATTCCCATTGAGATTTAATATACATACCCGGACACCCTACATGTTCCGCCACCTTCCTTACAATGTGGTATTGATCCTGGAGGTAGACCCGAATGATTTTCCTATTAAAGCCTGGGCAGAATCTGGTACACCCTTCCAACTACCGTTCAATAAGCCTTCTTTCTACCTTCTCGAAAGTACTTGAGAGGTTGATTCTAACCCGATTGTACCCAATAGTGGGTGACAGGAAGGCGCCTTCACGGTCGTGGTGTCTTTGGACATCGAAAAGACCTTCTCTACGACATGGCATGCCGAACTCCTTCACAAATTCACCAACCTGTGGCTCCCCACACAAATGGTTAACATACACCACTTCGAAAGACACTCCACATTCAAGGTACAGTCGCGGGGAAAACATCTACACCAAGAACTGCGAGAGGCGGAGTCCCCGAAGGCTCTGTACTATTCCCCACACTCTTCAGTGTGTTTATGGCAGATTTCCCAACCCAGCTCACGTCGAAATGGCACAGTACGCTGACCACGTGCTGCTATTCTGCAAAGACAGACAAATTGGCTGAGCTTTCAACCCTATAAAGAGACACCTCCGTCTCACACACGAGAGTTGCCGACGTTAGTGGATGTCCGTTAATCTGGACAAAAGCAAGGCCATACTCTTCAACAAGCGTCACGACCCCGCTGACTGTCCTAACTTCTACTTTAGAAGGCGAAGGATCGAGTGGACTAATTCCATCCTGTACCTGGGCGTCAAACTGGATAGAGACCTAACTTTTCACCTTAGGTTTCGGCAGTAAGCGCGCTTGTATTGGGAACCAAAGATTGCTGAAAGTAGTGGAGATATTGCTGCTCACATGACAGGGAATCTATTGAGGTTATGTGTAATTATTTGAGTTACTATCATAATAATTGTCTAGGTATAGGAAAATGTTCGAAGATACAGTTAAAGCCAAAGTGGAGAGAAAGCGATTCATATACTGATTAAACATGGCTATTTATAATTAAGGTATCAGAGATAAATTGAGTACTTGCTGAGGTTAATACACGGATTGCCAATCATGACGTCTCGGTTCAAAACCGGGATGTGGACTGGCATTGCGTCAAAGTCTGCCTGAATGACTCCATTCCTCCCAACCCCAACATAACCGACATTCCCTCCCTTGAGGCTGCGGTCTCGTCCTTCACCTCAGTCGTGAAGCGAACGGTCCGCAACCTTACAGTTATCACCCCAGCCCCCCTTCATCCGGATGTTCTTCCCCTAGACATCCTACTTCTCATTCGCCGTTCATGGGCAGCAAGGCGGCTCTACCAGAGACACCGCACGCCTCATAATCGAGGGCTTCATCGGCGACTGTGCCGAGAGGTTCGTGCCCGCCTCCGTGAGCACAGAGTGCGTGCGTGGGAGGACACGATGTCTCGTATGAACCTCGAGGACGGAGACGTGTGGAGGGTCATTAAAAGACTTCGGAACCGCCAAGGGACACCAAACTCCCCACTCCAGGGTACCCAAGGCCTATCCTACGAACCACAGGCCAAGGCTACGGTGTTCGCCGACTACCTTGAGAGGACCATGAGGCCTAGAGAAGACCCCCAGGACCCTGCCTTCTCTGACCGCGTTAGGCAGGAGGTTCGTCGATACTTTCGGCGACCCCCGGCTGAGGCGGACAGACTCCCAGTTATAAGGCCCAGTGAGCTTCAGGGTGTACTCCGGCGCCTCAAACCAAAAAAGGCAGCGGGACCTGATGGCATAACGCCACTCATGCTCCGCCACCTTCCCTTCAGGGCCGTGTTATTTCTTACTAAAGTCTTTAATATGTGTCTCTCTCTGAGTTGGAAAGAGGCTCGGGTGATATGCATCTTGAAGCCAGGGAAAGACCCGGTTAATCCTGCCAACTACCGCTCCATTAGCCTCCTTTCTGTTCTCTCGAAGGTTTTCGAGAGACTTTTCTTAGCCCGCATGCCCCCCCTTCTGGGTGACATACAAGCTATCCCTCCTCACCAGTTTGGCTTTCGTCCTGGGCATTCCACGTCACAGCAGTTGCTGCGCGTGGTGGAGGCTGCAGCCCTGGGTTTCCAGGACAAGGCATTCACCTCGGCGGTTTCTCTGGATGTCGAAAAGGCTTTCTCAACGACCTGGCACGCGGATCTTCTGTACAAATTCATCCAACTGGAGCTACCCACTCAAGTCATACACCTTCTTCACTCTTTCCTAAAGCATAGATTCTTCACTGCCACAGTGGCGGGAAAAACATCTACACGAAGGTCTATCCGCGGCGGAGTCCCCGAAGGTTCTGTGTTATCCCCGACGCTGTACAGCGTCTATGTGGCTGACCTTCCCACTGAACAGCACGTCAACATAGCACAATATGCTGACGACGTGCTGCTATTCTCAACAAATAGACACCCATGCAGAACCTTCAACCCCATCCAACGTTACCTAATCCTCCTCCAGGAATGGTGCACGCTTTGGCGATTGTCCATTAATACGGAGAAAAGCCAAGCGATATTGTCCACCAAGCGCCGCTTTCCCGCCAATTTCCCCCAATTTACCTACTTCGGGCAAGGGATCAGGTGGGAGAATTCAATCAAGTACTTGGAAGTCAAGCTGGACAAGGGCCTAACTTTTCGGGAGCACATCCAGGAGCAAGCTCATCGGTCGTGTGGTGCCGTGGCATCACTATACCCTGTGCTTCGGTCTGCGATGTCTGTTCCCCTAAAGTTGCGCCTCTTTATGGCTCTGGTCCTCCCTATCATGCTCTATGCGTGCGAAGTCTGGGGTGTGGCCGCAGGCTCACATCTAGTTCTGCTCCAACGTGCACAGAATAAATGTCTTTGGATTATTTATTCTGTTTGCACAAGGTTCCCCGTGAGATTACTTCACGAGGCTACGAGGCTTCATCCCTCCGATATGTGGAGGATGAAATTAGGCGCCGGGCGACAAAATTCTTCGAGGGTTTGCCCCAACATCAGAGCGCCCTCGTCAGATCCCTTGGGGATTATGTTCCTCGTGAGCGTCGCTTAAAGCGATACCGGTTACCCCGCATGTCTTGCGGTCATTACCGGTAACCACATGATCTCCATTCCAACCTAAATTAAATTTCAGCTAATCCAAAATTGTTATTATGGAATATTCAAAATTATACATACCTTCTTCCTAGTTTATTAACTAACCCACCAGCGGTGCTCGCTGTCCGTGGCACCCGGTTCATCATTCCCTGAGGAGCAAAAAGCTACCTCCCTACACTAACCCCACTTAAAATACACCCGTCATTCTGCAACATCCACATCCCACCACTACGTGGTTAAGCTCTTCCCAGAGCAGGTAGACGATTTGACCACCCTTCGGGCTGTTCCAAACAGCCCGCCAGCATCGAGTTGAGTTGAGTTGAGTGTCGTTATTGCTGGCAGTGGGAAGCCTTTCCCTTTGTCAGATGTGTTTATTATTAGAGGTTTGTTTCACGTACCTTAGAGTTGCAAATCACAGGGTTTGGCTTTACCCATGACCTTGAATATTGCACAAAGCCAAGGTACACGACTGCAAAATTGTTTCGTTTGTAAAATGATTGTGCAATAAGCTGACTAAACATGTCCTTACCTGTTCAGTATTCGTAACATAACTATTTCTTTTATTAAAGTAGAAGACAGAGTTCACAAAGGTTAGAATTTGCATTACTACTGAAAAAGATAGCAACGAAAGACATTACAAAGACGAAAGTAAGAAAGAAACAAACAAAAGAGGGAAGGAAGGACATTATTGCTACATATCACTTTTGCTGCTTTCGAGCATTGTACATATACAAGCCTTCTATCTGTGTCTGTCTGTCTGACTCTCTCTCTCTCTCCCTCTCTCTCTCTCTCTCTCTCACACGCACACACATATACACGCTTATGAACTTTCCGACATGCAAACTTTTCAACTCTACAATGAACGGACTCACAATTATTACTATTATTTTATGCAAAAAAGGTTCTTTTGTTGTTGAGAAAAACTACCTGTGTAAAAGCACAACATGGTAATTAAAGGGTTATTATGTTATTTTACGAGAATTCTTAGTGTTTAGAGTATTCTTAGAGTACAATTATACTTTCTTTGCATGATTAAACATATAGAAGTGAAGAAATTGATAGTTATGCCATAGACAAATTACTGCAGTCTATTCGCTGTAAGAATAAAGTAAAATATCAATCCGCATTCCTAAATCAGATCCGCCTTCGGTACGTCATTGGTTAACGTAACATCTGCACATGCGCACGTAAACGCAATGCTGTCATCAGAGTTTAATTGCCATCTTTGTTATTACATCAACCAGTATTTTTTTAAATTTTGAAAGTCATTGTTCTTCTTATAATGTTAATTCCATATGATAACAACTTGAATGGTTTATTGAAAACAGGTGACGCAAGAAGCTTAATAAACCGCAGAACTATATTGTGGAAGAAATACGGGAATATTAAAATCCACCAGCCAATGCTGTTAATTTCCGGTACATGCTTCTTTGACATTATTAGATTATCATTAATGGTAAAGTGTACTCTTTCTTGGGTCATTTTGTAAGAGAAATATTAATCGTGAAGCCTCGCGTTAAATGGTGAACTAAACATGGGTTGTCGGTTATCTGTTTACAGTAAACGTGCGCATGTGCAGAATATTGCTCACGTGACACTAACGTTTACGCTAACTGCCAAGAATATGGACAAGAACTCTCTATTTACTTTATTATTACAGCGAACTGATTATAATTTGGTAACATCCATTTTGCATATAAAATCTTTATTATTACCATCTTAAGCAACATGTTTCCCACTACAAAGAATGCAAAAGAAGAGAGGACTAATCTCTGTTTCATATAACCTTGCCCCGCTGACATGAATCACTCCGCGTGCAACTAACTTCCCCTCATCCTAATAGGCTAATTCTTTCGTGCCATAGGCTATAGGCGGTGCCTTCCCGTCACATTTAAACCTGCAGTAAACGTCATAATACTTGCCAGGAAGATAGATAAAATTATACAAATAAGAATATGAAGGCATGCAAAAATAAAGAAGTTTATAATGAAACTGAGCAAGTTGAAACTGAATGAATGAGCAATGAAACTGGAACAAGTTTATAATGGAAGGCTTTCTGCCTTTTCCACTGGGATTTTTTTAAACCAGCACACATACCTTGCAAAAATGCTTGTCTATCAGACTTAAAAGTCGTGTCACGCCATACTTGTCGTGTGTTCATTCACCCAAGTCTCGTCAAGGTAGTATATTTTGCGATTTGTATCCCGGTACAGTCTGATTGTCCTTAAATAACGTCTTCGCCACACAGCAATATCGCCCCTGGAGTGGTAAGTTTTCCTGTTGTCTCAGTTTCATGTCGCGATGTTCCTACGGATCTAACACACCTGTGAGTTCAGAGCACAGCTGTTCAACTTCTCTCACTGACAAAGACGGATTCTTCTCTGTGAGTGCATTAAATACATGCAACATAATTCTTTTTTCTCCGCTTTCTAAAGGTTTTCCCTTGCGATGCTTCAGCGAAAAACTGGCGCTAGACTCTGTCATTATGCATATAATAAGTACAGGCACAATAAGCGATCAATAAAATAATTTAGCTCTCGCATTCGGTATAGCACACCATCGAATGCCGATATATGACTAATCCAGTTCAAAAAAGGTCAGTGATAAAAGTCATATAAACAAATATGTCATCACTACCGCTAAATCACGTGCTATCGTGTCATGTGCTTGAGAGCAAAGGAGCCTCCTCTTTACTTCGTTTAAGAATTAACATGCATTTCAGATAAATCAACTCTGTTGCGTAATATATTTAATTAAAACAGTTATAAAAATATAAATTTGACAATTCTCTTCCAACATATAAAGACATATCACAATGTTAAATAACGAACTAATTTTTACCGCACAACAGTCCATACCACAACAGCAGCCAATGAGAGGTGATACGGTCACGTGACCGTTAAGAGATACGGGGCAAGCTTACGTGAAACAAGGGCTAGGGTCAGTGACAAGAACCTAGGTAAAAAAGCGGACCGAGCCCAGTTTGTACATGCCAAGAGACTGAGAAATGTGGGATTGTTATACATGAATGACCTTATTTATAGTCCGCATTAGCTTTAGTGCTTAGAAATAGCTATGTCTGATTATCACCAAGAATAGCTTTTCTGCATTATTTTACCTACTGAAATTACGTCTTTAATGTAAACCATTTCGCGTTATTATTATCGAGCCCTCCTCGTTGCTTTTTCGTAATTATTTTCATTATTAAAAAATCGTCATCCCCCAGTTGATGTGAAAGTATCCAGAATATTATGGAATACTTTGCTATTCTATATAGCAACAAATAAATTTGTGTTAATTTAGTTCATATTTTACATACTTGCCACAGCAATGCCTATGGTTAGTTGAACTTCTCTTGCTTGTTATAACCGAACTAGTACAGTTATCACCAAACAATTTGGCATGTGAAAAATTCCTTGGGACGAGTGTACGAGTCCATACCTGTAAGGTTTGTAAATAGTATTAGAACTCTCACTTGTGAAGCCCATGGGTCAGGTAGGCCAGCCGCGGGAATCCAACCCAGACCTCCCGAATGCAAACCACAGAGGAAACCACCTGAGCTATCACACTCGGTTAATACATTGAATTTTACACTTAATCTTTACATGAACATCCTAGGCATTCACAACCTAGGAAGCGGCTAGGGAATAGTCTAAACCTGGAAGTTCACGACGTACTGAAGAGCAAGAAGTAACGGGTAGTAAGACATAGACAACTTCTCAGTTGTTTCTCAGTTGTTTCTTTGATGTTATGGATAGAGTATTACAGTTTCAGGACAGAATATTTTTAAACGTCAAACTACTGTATTATCTATTCCCCTGTACTTACAACGAAATGTGAAATGAATAGGATTTTCTGATTAATATAATATAGAGAAATGTGCTACAATAGAAATAGTTTGTAAGAGTTGTAAGACAATTAACTGAGCAATGTAACGTTTGAAGCGCGTGTTCGGGAAATCCTAGGTTCAATTCCCGTCAGATCAGCTACTGACCATGGGTTTTCTCGTAGCTTCTCACGGTTGCTAAGCGAAAACTGGAACGATTCCTGATTTACCACAAATCCTATCAGTTCCTACTACAGTTCCTATCGTTTCTTTCATTGTTTGATGCTATATGTTTCAGGGTTGTGGAATAGTATTGGGCGTTGCGACGGGACGGTGGGATCTGCACCTAAATTCCTTCATGGCTGTTAGCTAGGATCCCTTCCTGGACTGCAAGGTTGAAGCTGGCTAAGGTAAGATCGCAGGCATCACTAATTGTTAGGGATCCTACCTCTTCTCTATTGTGGTCTGTGTCCATTGTGCTCCAGTCACTGGAGGCTCTTATATCTGACCAATCCTAATCCTACATAAAATCATCGATAGTTGATGTGGATGTAAGACATCGCGTTTCACTTATAATAATCTTTATATTCCCATTACTGCATCTGTATTAGGAATACTGGATATTCCTATTATCTAAATATAGGTACAAAATAATGACACAACGAAAAACAAGTTAAACAAAGAGAAAGACACATTGTAGCCCTAAATACTATACAGAAGATATAGACGAACATTCCTAAAACTCCCTACGTAATAAACGAGGGTGGTCTAAAAAGTTTCCGACCTCAACATGAAGATGGCAGCACTCGAAAATAAAAACTAGTGAATTTTGTTGCCCACCTGTTGAACAGTTACTCACGAAAGTTTCAGCCATTTTGGACGCTCAGTTGTTAGGTAACAGTCGTTTCAATGAGTTGATGTGAGTGTTTTTATGAAAATGGACAAAATCGAGTATCGAGCTGTCATTAAATATTTGTTTTAGAAAGGCAATACGCTTACGCAAATCAAAGATGAGTTGAATTCTGTGCATGGGGAATATGCACCATGATTTACCTTAGTGAAATTTTGGGAACCTGAGTTTAAATATCGCCAAAGTTCACCAAATGTTGCTAGACGACCGTCAAATGAAAGTGAGAGAGATAGCAGAGGCTATGAACATGTCAAAAGAACGGGTTTGTCACATATTAAATCAACATTTAGACATGAAAAAGCTGTCCGCGCGTTGGGTGCCGCGTTTGCTCACGTTAGATCAAAAATATGTTCGAATGAACATTTCTAACGCTCTGTTGTCGCAGTTTAGGCACAATAAATCCGAGTTTTGGCGCCGATTAATTACCTACTGTAGATGAACCTTGGATACACCATTATACGTTCTAAACAAAAATACAGTCCAAACAGTGGACTGTAAAGGGGGAACCGGCTCCAAAAAAGCAAAATATGTCTTTTCGGCTGGGAAAGTGATGGCACCTGTTTTTTTTAATAGTCGTGGAGTTATTTTAATTGATTATATTCAAAAAGGAAAAACCATTACTGGAGCATATAGGTATAATTACTTGACAAGCTGAAGGCAGAACTTGCGGAAAAACGGCCGCATTTGCAGAAAAAGAAAATCCTGTTTCACCAAGACAACGCACCGTCTCACACATCAGCGGTTGAAATGCCGAAAATCCATGAATTACGGTTTGAACTGCTTGACCATCCACCTTACTCAGCAGATTTAGCCCCAAGCGACTTCTTTTTGTTCCCTTATCTGAAAATTACGCTCGGAGGACAGAGATTTTCGTCAAATGGAGAGGCAATCACCTTCGTCAACAATTATTTTGCAGAGAAAAACGCCGAGTACTATTTGGACGGGTTACAGAGATGGGAGCATCGCTGGGAGAGGTGTGTAGAGTTACAAGGAGACTATGTTGAAAAACGCTGAGTACTATTTGGATGGGTTACAGAGATGGGAGCATCGCTGGAAGAAGTGTGTAGAGTTACAAGGAGATTATGTTGAAAAACGCCGAGTACTATTTGGACGGGATACAGAGATGGGAGCATCGCTAGGAGAAGTTGTAGAGTTACAAGGAGACTATGTTGAAAAACGCCAAGTATACTATTTGGACGGGTTACAGAGATGGAAGCATCGCTGGGAGAAGTGTGTAGACTTACAAGGAGACTATGTTGAAAAACGCCGAGTACTATTTGGACGGGTTACAGAGATGGGAGCATCGCTGGGAGAAGTGTGTAGAGTTACAAGGAGACTATGTTGAAAAACGCCGAGTACTATTTGGACGAGTTACAGAGATGAGAGCATCGCTGGGAGAAGTGTGTAGAGTTACAAGGAGACTATGTTGAAAAACGCCGAGTACTATTTGGACGAGTTACAGAGATGAGAGCATCGCTGGGAGAAGTGTGTAGAGTTACAAGGAGACTATGTTGAAAAACGCCGAGTACTATTTGGACGAGCTACAGAGATGAGAGCATCGCTGGGAGAAGTGTGTAGAGTTACAAGGAGACTATGTTGAAAAACGCCGAGTACTATTTGGACGGATTACAGAGATGAGAGCATCGCTGGGAGAAGTGTGTAGAGTTACAAGGAGACTATGTTGAAAAACGCCGAGTACTATTTGGACGGGATACAGAGATGGGAGCATCGCTGAGAGAAGTGTGTAGAGTTACAAGGAGACTATGTTGAAAAACGCCGAGTACTATCTGCACGAGTTACAGAGATGAGAGCATCGCTGGGAGAAGTGTGTAGAGTTACAAGGAGACTATGTTGAAAAACGCCGAGTACTATTTGGACGGATTACAGAGATGAGAGCATCGCTGGGAGAAGTGTGTAGAGTTACAAGGAGACTATGTTGAAAAACGCCGAGTACTATTTGGACGGGTTACAGAGATGGGAGCATCGCTGGGAGAAGTGTGTAGAGTTACAAGGAGACTATGTTGAAAAACGCCGAGTACTATTTGGACGGGATACAGAGATGGGAGCATCGCTGAGAGAAGTGTGTAGAGTTACAAGGAGACTATGTTGAAAAACGCCGAGTACTATTTGGACGGGATACAGAGATGGGAACATCGCTGGGAGAAGTGTGTAGAGTTACAAGGAGACTATGTTGAAAAACGCCGAGTACTATTTGGACGGATTACAGAGATGAGAGCATCGCTGGGAGAAGTGTGTAGAGTTACGAGGAGACTATGTTGAAAAAAAATTCTGAAAAAATGTCTTCTATCTTTATTAGGTCGGAAACTTTTCGCACCACCTATGTGCCTTTAACATAGAGCAGAGAGTATAAAGAATATTTGGTAAAAGGATGGTCAAATTTTGAGGCATAAAAGAAAGAGAGAAGAAAGAACAAAACAGACCAAAGGGGAAGACAAACAGTGTTTAACCACAGACAATCCAGGAGGAGAAAAGTACCTATTGTCTAACTGCTATGGATAATCTAAATTAAATAAAGGAAGTGTAACAAACAAAAGATATAAAGACTGAATAACTTAGCCTACTGTCATGCATATTTTTATTTCTTTTGCCTACAAATCTGCTGTAGATTAAGAAGTACCCTTTTCCGGTTACAAGTGATTTCTAAAGATAAACAATTTCTGAAGAGAGAAGTGTAAAAAGAATAATTCATTTATAATTTGTCTGTCCTTGAAGTTAGTCCTCAAATACGAGTTTATTATTATTATTATTATTATTATTATTATTATTATTATTATTATTATTATTATTATTATTATTATTATTATTATTATTATTATTATTATTATTATTATTATTATTATTATTATTATTATTATTATTATTATTATTATTATTATTATTATTATTATTATTATTATTATTATTATTATTATTATTATTATTATTATTATTATTATTATTATTATTATTATTATTATTATTATTATTATTATTATTATTATTATTATTATTATTATTATTATTATTATTATTATTATTATTATTATTATTATTATTATTATTATTATTATTATTATTATTATTATTATTATTATTATTATTATTATTATTATTATTATTATTATTATTATTATTATTATTATTATTATTATTATTATTATTATTATTATTATTATTATTATTATTATTATCATTATTATTATTATTATTATTATTATTATTATTATTATTATTATTATTATTATTATTATTATCATCATCATTATTATCATTATTATTGTTATTGTTGTTATTATCATTATCATTATTATCATTATTATTATTATTATTATTATTATCATTATTATTATTATTATTATTATTATTATTATTATTATTATTATTATTATTATTATTATTATTATTATTATTATTATTATTATTATCATTATTATTATTATTATTATTATTATTATTATTATTATTATTATTATTATTATTATTATTATTATTATTATTATTATTATTATTATTATTATTATTATTATTATTATTATTATTATTATTATTATTGTTTTAACAAAATACAAGCGAAAATAATTTTAAGGGTTAACTTTCTCTTTGAAGTGATACATATTTTTCTGGATTTATTACACTTTGAGGATAAGGACATTCTCTTTAAAGAGCCTGAAAAAAAAAGAAAAATATGTCACGTGGGCAAATATTGGAATGAATTTAATTCAAATGCATATGTCACTACTACAAGCATCAAACAACTTCGTCAGTATTACGTAAATTTAAAACGAGATGCGGAGAAGGACAAGTGACGAGTGACTTGAACGTTTGAAGACGGGAGGTGGACAGTGTATTATAGACATAATTTAGTGAATTATAATGCCAAGTTATTAATACTTGAAGCAAAGGCGAGATCGGCATATTCCTTTCGATGCATGTTCTAACCTCTCTTGTACTTCCGCAGTAACCTTCACAGCAACTTCTTTCGACATTGTAGAAAATTTTCTTCTGATAGTTCCTCAAAATCATTTCTCCTCATAGGCCGTACTCTATTACGAATGCCATTTAGATGGCATAATAGCAAATAGACATCAACAGCTGAGTTCATGCTCGCCATCTTGACTATTTACAATTGTTAAGGACTTAAGAAAAGCAATTTGGCTTGTTAGTTCAACAAGAGATTTAACACGATTGTTAAGCTAACATTTGGTGAAATGCAATATTTGTTTTAACTATTGCTAAACTCGTGTTAAGTCTTATAATCTGTTGGGGAAATCGGGCAAAAGGATATTATTTGAAGGATTAAGAGCAAGATATGTTTAGGCTTCATAGACACAGGCCTTTATAAACTATAACTTGTTTGATTCACTTTCGTCTTTACAGACATGATACATATACACTCGGCTCCTTCCTTAATCATTTGGGCTGTGTAATATGTGACCAGCCTCTACTAATATTGTTTAAACGCAAGTGTTTGACATAACCTAATCACGTTAAGTGGCCACTATCTTCCGTCAAGCGTGCGACACTGCTGCCGCGATATGAGCTACAAGATAATTGACCAATAGGAATTCAGTGTGAACGCGACAAGATGCGTACAACGTGTCACCACTCTTTTCCAGCAATGTTATGCAGCCTTGAAGCAATGTGTGGTCTAGCCTCAGTCTCGAAGTGTGCATGGGTATACTATAGGAATAAGTATGACACTGGAATCGAAGTTTAAAACTTGTTTAAGAATTGCTTCTTTTTGTAATATTCACGGAAATCGCGAAGTTGGCGACAATGTACACCAATCTATATTAATGTACGGAGTTACTATGGGTAACGTGTACTACGCGAAAACACGTGATTCTCTATGTGTGGCAAGAAAAGATACTTCCCCCAGCCAGGTCTTTCTTCCTGGACGACCCGTCCAGCTGTGTCCGAGATGCCCTTCCCGAAAATTGTATTATTGACACCAAAATTCCTTTTGTTACCATGCGGTCCTTTTGTTTACATTTGTTTTGGTGACGAGCCACTAAGGAAGGGTCTAAGAAAGCACCTTTACACAAGTGTCGCCCATCTGGACCGCCCGCGAAGATGCCGTCCCTCCTAATGAACTGTTAACCCTAAAACATCCTGTTACATTTAACGAATAAATTAAGTGTTCATCTCTAATGCATTGCGCTTATTTATTTATTTATTTAATCCTTAATTTCGGTATCAAATGGAAGTTGAACCATTAAGCACGGCCATAGTACGGCATAGCGGCACATCAGGCACATTAAAAAACCCACTCCCTTTCCACTCTTTATATGCAAACTGTTTCGTCCTTTTTTATTTTCTCGACAAAGTTGTAACGATTTTTTTTATTAACTCACCTTTTATTTAAGGTATTTAATACATAACAACTAAAATGTATCTCTTTAGTTAAAATTGTCTATTATTAGTATTTGTCCTGCGTAGCGTAATGGACTACAGCGTGTGCTTTGGTTTCCTGCGTCCGGAATGTGTCCTGGGGCGGGGGTGCGGATTTTAAGTCCCGGGTATAGGACCGGGAGGAAATTGAGGAGCTATGCTAGGTAGCAAACCCTGATCTAGAAAGCCAACTTTCTGGCTGGGGGTGCCGAGATGCTGACTACATCTCCTTCATGTATCAGTTGGATGATTATGCATTGTGATGTGGGCGTCAGGTGGGAGTCGGGTTGCCAGGCTCAGGCCCACTTTGCGCTACTACGCCATGAGTTACGTTAGTAGTGGCATTTGAGGGCATCCTTATTTCAAATTAACTTTTAATAATTTTTTTTTCGAGTGTGGGAAAAATCCCTTTACTGAGTCCCACTGTGTTGGAGGGCACAATGGGGACTGTGCGGCTTGCCTGTCCTTGGCAATACCCACTAAAAACCTCCACCGGATATATGAAAGGAACTGATAGGAGAAATGACGTGGCTTCTTGCGGTACCGCATAGCTCCCGCGTTAGTACTTGAAAGCTGCTAAGCTGGTACCCACTGGGTACTGTAGCCTAGAAGATAGACTCCGCTATCCTCTACCTAAGTCTATCTAGGGATAAAATGCTTAGGGTGTTGAGCCTACGGCACGCGGCGAAACTTGAGCTCCTACACGCACATGCGGCTGAGGGTCTTCCGCTGCTGTTCTGTTGTGTGATGTTGGCTCTCTGCTGATGGTGCAGGTGGTTGGATGGTGGAGCTAACTAGGTTACGGAGAATAGTCCGGAGTTCGTCCAGCTTCCGGTGAATGGAATGGTGTTCTGTTGTGAAGTGTGGTGCCTGGAATGAGGATGACTGGAACTCTCTTAGGAGGTCCTCCAGGGCGGTTAGCTTGGCCGCTATGACCAGGAACTCCGAATGGAGATCCTGCACGGCCTTCTCTAGGTCCCGGACTTCCTCCCTGAGCTGCTCCCGGCTGATGAAATGGTCTGGTGCTGCTGACTGTTGAGAAGGTTGATGATGTGGCGGTTGTTGCTGTGTCCTCGGCTGCTGCTGAGGTGTTGCCGGCGCTGATGGTGCAGGGATGCAGGGGGCAGAGCGCCTGCCCAGTGTAGTGGTTGTGTCCACAATAGGAGGCACAATAGCGACGTCGCCGGTGGAGGTCGTGTTCTGTGTAGACCGAGGTGAGACTGGAGGCACCACAGCAGTGGTACCTTGGATCGGCTGCACAGGACTCGTAGACGCAGCAGCGACGGCATGGAGCTAGTCGGCTCGGTCGGTTGCCTCGGTCCTCAGCACCAGCCCTAATAAGGGCAGGCTGGTAACCAAGGCAGCTTCTAGGTCAGTGTTGCTGGCTAGCTCCACTCTGAAGTGTTGGGCCCCGTGTTGACATGATACGGTTGGCTCTCGTTGCTGAGGGCTACTGTTGCTGCACTGCAGCAAGCATGAAGCGTGCTTGCAGATCCGGGGGTCCTTCACCACGATGCTGGTGCGATGTGGCGGTGGCGGCGGCTGTTGGATGACTGCCGCTATAAGCTGTCCTGCTCCCGGCTGGGAGTCAGGGTCAGGTTCAGGTTGCGTTGAGCTTGCTGAGCTTGGGCGACGGTAGCGTAGCGACGGCTGGCTGGCGACCGCTGATGACAGGCGTGCTCCCGGCTGGGAGGCAGAGACAGGTTCCGGCAGTGGAGATGGTTGCAAGCGAGGCTGCTGTTCGGTGGTTGCGTGCGTTTCCTTGACTCGTCCCATGGAGTTGCGGGGACGTTGCTCCTGCGAAGACTCGAAGAGAAGTCTCTAGTATAACTAATAACCATATGGTGTAGACGAAAGTTTACCTCAGACAGCTTAGAGCTCGTAAAGCATACAATGTGTAACTATTATTATTTTTGGTTTGTCACTGAATTGAGTTCTTCAATGCTTTGCCATTTTTGATATGCTATCGTCATTCGGTTGTTTTTGCAATGTTATAGAAAAAATACAGTATTTCAATTGGAATATAGGTAACAGCATCCTTGTTGTAAATACATAAAACGATTATGTAATGAATCTCGTCCCACAAACGTTTATCTCAATTAATATGAAGTAGATATAAAAATAAGATTGTGTAAAAATACTTGGTAGGAGTTATATTATAATAAACAGGAAAATATAACGATGGAACACACGAGACATTTTTCCTTTTTTGTCATCCTTCTATAAGAGTACGTGGCAGCGGACGTTAAATCTGTAAACCCTGCTATTGCAAAGCATGACAAAACCACAAAGGATGTTAAACTTAAAGAGAAGCCTTGAGCAAGTGTCATTTAATGTTATAACCCAGATATGATATAAAGAACACCAGGTAATATCTCCCTCAAAGGTCGAGTTATGGAATGATTGACTCATCCGCACCTCAGTAAAACATTTGTTACTTTTTATTGTTTCATAGGACATTTCTTGAGAAGCAGCTGTGGGTATTTAAATAGTTAACTTAAAGCATTAATGCCCGATTTCACCAACAGATGTTAAGACTTTTCTTTTGTAATTTACGTCCTCCAACGTTAAGTCACATCGGACGGTGAATGAATTGGATGAAATGATGCTTAAATGAGTCCAGGGTCAATGGAGCTTAGAGTTACCCAACATTCGTCTTTAAAAATAAGGGAAAACCCTGGGAAAAACATTATCCAAGTAACTCACCCTGACCGAGATTCGAAGTCGGGACCTCTTGAACGTGAGGCAGACATGCTACCACCACGCTACCGAGGCGGACGTTAAGACTTAACACAAGTTTAGCAATAGTTATAAGAAAAATTTCATTTCACCAAGTGTTAACTTAACACTCGTGTTAAATATCTTGTTAAAGTAAGAAGCCAAATTTCTGTTGTTAAGTCCTTAACAATTGTAAATAGTTAAGATGGCGGGCGTGAACTCAGCTGTTGTTGTCGATTTGCTATATTTAAGATAGTCTAAATGGCATTCGTAATAGACTACGGCCTACTAGGAGAAATGATTTTGAGGAGCTAGCAGAAGATGTTCTACAGAGGTATAGACTGTCGAAACAAGTTGCTCTGAAGGTTACTGCGGAAGTACAAGAGAGGCTAGAACATGCACCGAAAGCAATATGCCGATCTCGCCTTTGCTTCAAGTATTAATAACTTTCCGATTTTATAATTCACTGAATTATGTGGATAATACATTGTCCACCTCCCTTCTTGAAACGTTCAAGTCACTTGTCCTTCGCATCTAGTTTTTAATTTACGTAATACTAAGTTAGAATATGCATCGAAAGGAATATGATGATCTCACCTTTGCTTCAAGTATTAATAGCTTTGCGATTTTATAATTCACTGAATTATGTGGATAATACATTGTCCACCTCCCGTCTTGAAACGTTCAAGTCACTAGTCATTTGTCCTTCTTCACTCCTCGTTTTAAATTTAAGTAATACTGAGTTAGAACATGCATCGAAAGGAATATGCCCATCTCACCTTTGCTTCAAGTATTAATAGCTTTGCGATTTTATAATTCACTGAATTATGTGGATAATACACTGTCCACCTCCCGTCTTGGAACATTCAAGTCACTCGTCACTTGTCCTTCTCCGCATCTCGTTTTTAATTTACGTAACACTAAGTTAGAATATGCATCGAAAGGAATATGATGATCTCACCTTTGCTTCAAGTATTAATAACTTTTCGATTTTATAATTCACTGAATTATGTGGATAATACATTGTCCACCTCCCGTCTTGAAACACTCAAGTCACTAGTCACTTGTCCTTCTTCGCTCCTCGTTTTAAATTTACGTAATACTGAGTTAGAATATGCATCGAAAGGAATATGCTGATCTCGCCTTTGCTTCAAGTATTAATAACTTGCGATTTTATAATTCACTGAATTATGTGGATAATGCACTGTCCACCTGCCGTCTTGAAACGTTCAAGTCACTTGTCCTTCTTCGCTCCTCGCTTTAAATTTACGTAACACTAAGTTAGAATATGCATCGAAAGGAATATGATTATCTCTCCTTTGCTTCAAGTATTAATAACTTTTCGATTTTATAATTCACTGAATTATGTGGATAATACACTGTCTACTTCGCGTCTTGAAACGTCCAAGTCACTCGTCACTTGTCCTTCGCTCTTTGTTTTAAATTTACGTAATACTGACGAAGTTGTTTCATGCTTGTAGTAGTGACACGAATTAAATTCGTTTCCAATATTTTTCCACGTGACATCTTCCTCTTTTACATTCACCGCATCCGTACTCTTATTTTCCACGATATCCTTACACTTCGTCACCAATTCAATTAACAATCCTTTCTCCATCGATGAGAGCTTTGTCCCATGGTTTCCTTTACGATTTTGTTCACCCGCCATTTTTGCAGCTGTGTGCAGACGAAAATGAAAACAATAGCACATCGCAGTACGTTCAGAAAATAATACGACTCATCCATAGCCTTCTATAACTGTAAAATGTTCAAGTCTCTTGGCGTTAACACGTGTTTGTTAACATTTTCAGTAAACCGGTTGGTGAAATGCAAGAATTTTAACAGCTTTGTTAGCGCTGTGACAATTGTTAACGTCGATATTAGCATCTGTTGGTGAAATAAGTATCAATCTTCATACTTAGAACTTAAGTCCAACCTCTTTCAAGAAGTATCATGAAAATGTTCACGAAACTTACACTTTGGGTTCAAGAGAGGTGAAGTTTGAAAACGTGTTTGGAATAGCTTTCGGAAAGCTCTAAGGTGCATTATAATTTGACTTTGAGTGGCATTGTATCAGTGCACAGATCTCTCTGTAGGTAAGTTAAAATACGTTGGTCCTAAGTAAAGAGGTAAACATAACGGTGTCCGCCTCTGTAATACCGATGGTAGCGTGTCTGTCTCGCGTTCAAGAGGTCCAGAGTTCGAATCTCGGTCAGAATGAACTTATCGGATAAGACTTTTCCCCCAGGGCTTTCCCTTATCCTGAAAGAGGAACGTCTGGTAGCTCTAAGCTCTATGTACCCTGTACTCATTTGAACATCATTTCTTTCATAGTCCGATATGACTTAACGTTGGAAGTTTTCTCTTATCCTGAAAGATGAATGTCTGGTAACTCTAAGCTGTATGTACCCTGTACTCATTTGAACATCATTTCTTTCATCGTCTGATATGACTTAACGTTGGAGGTTTTCTCTTATCCTGAAAGATGAATGTCTGGTAGCTCTAAGCTCTATGTACCCTGTACTCATTTTAACATCATTTCTTTCATAGTCCGACATGGCTTAACGTTGGAAGTTTTCTCTTATCCTGAAAGATGAATGTCTGGTAACTCTAAGCTCTATGTACCCTGTACTCATTTGAACATCATTTCTTTCATCGTCTGATATGACTTAACGTTGGAGGTTTTCTCTTATCCTGAAAGATGAATGTCTGGTAGCTCTAAGCTCTATGTACCCTGTACTTATTTGAACATCATTTCTTTCATCGTCTGATATGACTTAGCGTTGGCGGTTTTCTCTTATCCTGAAAGATGAACGTCTGGTAGCTCTAAGCTCTATGTACCCTGTACTTATTTGAACATCATTTCTTTCATCGTCTGATATGACTTAACGTTGGCGGTTTTCTCTTATCCCGAAAGATGAACGTCTGGTAGCTCTAAGCTCTATGTACCCTGTACTTATTTGAACATCATTTCATTCATCGTCTGATATGACTTAACGTTGGAGGTTTTTTCTTATCCTGAAAGATGAACGTCTGGTAGCTCTAAGCTCTATGTACCCTGTACTTATTTGAACATCATTTCTTTCATCGTCTGATATGACTTAACGTTGGAGCTTTTCTCTTATCCTGAAAGATGAACGTCTGGTAGCTCTAAGCTCTATGTACCCTGTACTTATTTGAACATCATTTCTTTCATCGTCTGATATGACTTAACGTTGGCGGTTTTCTCTTATCCTGAAAGACGAACGTCTCGTAGCTCTAAGCTCTATGTACCCTGTACTTATTTGAACATCATTTCTTTCATCGTCCGACATGACTTAACGTTGGAGGTTTTCTCTTATCCTGAAAGATGAATGTCTGGTAACTCTAAGCTCTATGTACCCTGTACTCATTTGAACATCATTTCATTCATCGTCCAATATGACTTAACGTTGGAGGTTTTCTCTTATCCTGAAAGATGAACGTCTGGTAACTCTAAGCTCTATGTACCTGTACTCATTTGAACATCATTTCATTCATCGTCCGATATGACTTAACGTTGGAGGTTTTCTCTTATCCTGAAAGATGAATGTCTAGTAACACTAAGCTCTATGTACCTGTACTCATTTGAACATCATTTCATTCATCGTCCGATATGACTTAACGTTGGAGGTTTTCTCTTATTCTGAAAGATGAATGTCTGGTAACTCTAAGCTCTATGTACCGTGTACTCATTTGAACATCATTTCATTCATCGTCCGATATGACTTAACGTTGGAGGTTTTCTCTTATCCTGAAAGATGAACGTCTGGTAACTCAAAGCTCTATGTACCTGTACTCATTTGAACATCATTTCATTCATCGTCCGATATGACTTAACGTTGGAGGTTTTCTCTTATCCTGAAAGATGAACGTCTGGTAGCTCTAAGCTCTATGTACCCTGTACTTATTTGAACATCATTTCTTTCATCGTCTGATAGGACTTAACGTTGGCGGTTTTCTCTTATCCTGAAATATGAACGTCTGGTAGCTCTAAGCTCTATGTACCCTGTACTTATTTGAACATCATTTCTTTCATCGTCTGATATGACTTAATGTTGGAGGTTTTCCCTTATCCTGAAAGATGAACGTCTGGTAGCTCTAAGCTCTATGTACCCTGTACTTATTTGAACATCATTGCTTTCATCGTCTGATATGACTTAACGTTGGCAGTTTTCTCTTATCCTGAAAGATGAACGTCTGGTAGCTCTAAGCTCTATGTACCCTGTACTTATTTGAACATCATTTCTTTCATCGTCTGATATGACTTAACGTTGGCGGTTTTCTCTTATCCTGAAAGATGAACGTCTGGTAGCTCTAAGCTCTATGTACCCTGTACTTATTTGAACATCATTTCTTTCATCGTCTGATATGACTTAACGTTGGCGGTGTTCTCTTATCCTGAAAGATGAACGTCTGGTGGCTCTAAGCTCTATGTACCCTGTACTTATTTGAACATCATTTCTTTCATCGTCTGATATGACTTAACGTTGGCGGTTTTCTCTTATCCTGAAAGATGAACGTCTGGTAGCTCTAAGCTCTATGTACCCTGTACTTATTTGAACATCATTTCATTCATCTTCCGATATGACTTAACGGTGGAGGTTTTCTCTTATCCTGAAAGATGAACGTCTGGTAGCTCTAAGCTCTATGTACCCTGTACTTATTTGAACATCATTTCTTTCATCATCCGACATGACTTAACGTTGGAGGTTTTCTCTTATCCTGAAAGATGAACGTCTGGTAGCTCTAAGCTCTATGTACCCTGTACTCATTTGAACGTCATTTCATTCATCGTCCAATATGACTTAACGTTGGAGGTTTTCTCTTATCCTGAAAGATGAACGTCTGGTAACTCTAAGCTCTATGTACCTGTACTCATTTGAACATCATTTCATTCATCGTCCGATATGACTTAACGTTGGAGGTTTTCTCTTATCCTGAAAGATGAATGTCTGGTAACTCTAAGCTCTATGTACCCTGTACTCATTCTGACATCATTTCATTCATCGTCCGATATGACTTAACGTTGGAGGTTTTCTCTTATCCTGGAAGATGAATGTCTAGTAACACTAAGCTCTATGTACCTGTACTCACTTGAACATCATTTCATTCATCGTCCGATATGACTTAACGTTGGAGGTTTTCTCTTATCCTGAAAGATGAATGTCTGGTAACTCTAAGCTCTATGTACCCTGTACTCATTTGGACATCATTTCATTCATCGTCCGATATGACTTAACGTTGGAGGTTTTCTCTTATCCTGAAAGATGAACGTCTGGTAACTCTAAGCTCTATGTACCTGTACTCATTTGAACATCATTTCATTCATCGTCCGATATGACTTAACGTTGGAGGTTTTCTCTTATCCTGAAAGATGAACGTCTGGTAGCTCTAAGCTCTATGTACCCTGTACTTATTTGAACATCATTTCTTTCATCGTCTGATAGGACTTAACTTTGGCGGTTTTCTCTTATCCTGAAAGATGAACGTCTGGTAGCTCTAAGCTCTATGTACCCTGTACTTATTTGAACATCATTTCTTTCATCGTCTGATATGACTTAACGTTGGCGGTTTTCTCTTATCCTGAAAGATGAACGTCTGGTAGCTCTAAGCTCTATGTACCCTGTACTTATTTGAACATCATTTCATTCATCGTCTGATATGACTTAACGTTGGAGGTTTTTTCTTATCCTGAAAGATGAACGTCTGGTAGCTCTAAGCTCTATGTATCCTGTACTTATTTGAACATCATTTCTTTCATCGTCTGATATGACTTAACGTTGGAGGTTTTCTCTTATCCTGAAAGATGAACGTCTGGTAGCTCTAAGCTCTATGTACCCTGTACTTATTTGAACATCATTTCTTTCATCGTCTGATATGACTTAACGTTGGCGGTTTTCTCTTATCCTGAAAGATGAATGTCTGGTAACTCTTAGCTCTATGTACCCTGTACTTATTTGAACATCATTTCTTTCATCGTCTGATATGACTTAACGTTGGCGGTTTTCTCTTATCCTGAAAGATGAACGTCTCGTAGCTCTAAGCTATATGTACCCTGTACTTATTTGAACATCATTTCTTTCATCGTCCGACATGACTTAACGTTGGAGGTTTTCTCTTATCCTGGAAGATGAATGTCTGGTAACTCTAAGCTCTATGTACCTGTACTCATTTGAACATCATTTCATTCATCGTCCGATATGACTTAACGTTGGAGGTTTTCTCTTATCCTGAAAGATGAATGTCTAGTAACACTAAGCTCTATGTACCTGTACTCATTTGAACATCATTTCATTCATCGTCCGATATGACTTAACGTTGGAGGTTTTCTCTTATCCTGAAAGATGAATGTCTGGTAACTCTAAGCTCTATGTACCCTGTACTCATTCTGACATCATTTCATTCATCGTCCGATATGACTTAACGTTGGAGGTTTTCTCTTATCCTGAAAGATGAACGCCTGGTAACTCTAAGCTCTATGTACCTGTACTCATTTGAACATCATTTCATTCATCGTCCGATATGACTTAACGTTGGCGGTTTTCTCTTATCCTGAAAGATGAATGTCTGGTAACTCTTAGCTCTATGTACCCTGTACTTATTTGAACATCATTTCTTTCATCGTCTGATATGACTTAACGTTGGCGGTTTTCTCTTATCCTGAAAGATGAACGTCTCGTAGCTCTAAGCTCTATGTACCCTGTACTTATTTGAACATCATTTCTTTCATCGTCCGACATGACTTAACGTTGGAGGTTTTCTCTTATCCTGGAAGATGAATGTCTGGTAACTCTAAGCTCTATGTACCTGTACTCATTTGAACATCATTTCATTCATCGTCCGATATGACTTAACGTTGGAGGTTTTCTCTTATCCTGAAAGATGAATGTCTAGTAACACTAAGCTCTATGTACCTGTACTCATTTGAACATCATTTCATTCATCGTCCGATATGACTTAACGTTGGAGGTTTTCTCTTATCCTGAAAGATGAATGTCTGGTAACTCTAAGCTCTATGTACCCTGTACTCATTCTGACATCATTTCATTCATCGTCCGATATGACTTAACGTTGGAGGTTTTCTCTTATCCTGAAAGATGAACGCCTGGTAACTCTAAGCTCTATGTACCTGTACTCATTTGAACATCATTTCATTCATCGTCCGATATGACTTAACGTTGGAGGTTTTCTCTTATCCTGAAAGATGAATGTCTAGTAACACTAAGCTCTATGTACCCTGTACTCATTTGAGCATCCTTTCATTCATCGACCTATATGACTTAACGTTGGAGGACGTTAAAGAAAGCAAAACATAAGGGTAGTATATGTCTTTTAAAGTTGTAGGATAGGGCATCACTTTCGTCGGGTCTCAGAAACTAAATGTGAAAAGGTTTCTCAGAAGCATACAATTAGAAAAGAAATAAAGAAAGAAACAGCAATGTACGTTGAGTGAGTGAGTGTGTGGTGTTTTAGGGCCCGTGTTTATATGGTAATATTTCAGGAGTAACAGTGTGTTTCTGTGTATAATGAATTGCTTTCCTTGAGTGGTTTCTAAGCTTCCCAAGGGCATGGCACCCGCTTCTGTAGCGTATGTGGTAGCGTATGTGCCTTACAGTCATGAGATCCCGAGTTCGAATCTCGGTTAGGGTGAATTATCTGAAATAAGATTTTTCCTAGGTTTTCCCTTATCCTGAAATATGGATGTCGAAATTCTCCGCAAATAAGAATTAGCCTATCTAATAACAGGTCGTCAATAACTCCATCCGCACTGGGTACTAACCTACCGCTCGAGAAAAGGTTGGCATCCCTTATTTTCCGCATTCCATTCTGAACCACATGTCATTGTTTCCAGTTGCCAGTGAGTGACTGTGCTGGTCAGTTTGATGTAAGTGCTTGTGTTCCAGTGCTGCCATCGGAATTCCGGACTCTAGGGGAATCTTGGTTATACGGGAGGTGTGGAGCGACTTTTCGATGACCCAATATTTATCTAAATATACAGTTAGTCAAGTTCAGAGGTTCTACTCCCATTAGTCCTGGACCCTTAGGACCAAGGACCCGGGCTTTCTTCTACCCGGGAGCGATGGAAACTCCGGGGCTCTTTCCATAGGGCAATATCTGGAGTCTAAAAAGCCCCTCCCCCCGCTGAGCACAACGTCAAGACGGGATGGAAGTGGATACGCCACTTACGCGCGTCAACCCCGCAGGGAAGACTACCGATAACCTCGGTGGGGCCGAATGGTGATCTAGCACACCTTCTACTAGCTCTGTAGGCTAGTAATCGGGACTATTCAGGCAACCCTCTACCCCCTCCGGGCGGCCGTAGCGTGGCCGGAAGTACCCATTTACCCGTGCGTGTCGGGAACACACTGCCCCCTCGAGTCCAACCCAATCCGAACAACTCCCCAACGGGAGGGGCTCGGCATGTTCGGCCCGAGGTTCCTCTAGTAACGTCAGAGGTACCACGAGTGCTAAGAGTCCGCAGCGCCCGCACTTATCTAAATATACAGTAAAAGTTAATGCTGCCCACAACAGGTGATACCTGAACTACCTGTTAAGTGTTTCGAAATGCCTAGTTCCGATCTTTTAACTATAGCCAAAATGTCGATTTATATAAAGCAAAAATTATAAATTGTGGCGAAATTGCGGATTTAAGTAAGAAACAGAAGGCAAACGAAATGCAGATCAGCTGCTGTTGTGCTAACAGTTGAAATAATACTGCCATAATTGTTCAATGTTTGAAGCAGGATTGAAGATGCCTAGAAGTTATTTTTTAACTGTTAAAACGGTGTTATTTTTTATTCATAACGAACATAAAACTGCTGATGACCAGGCATCGGATCCCGTACACCTTAGCAGTCAATGTACGCGCACAGGTACTATACAAGGTCAGGCGCGACATCAACAAACAACCGTGTCAACAAGTATACCGATGCGCTTGTGTGTGTACAGTCCGGTAGGGATACAAAGTATAAGCTACGTTACAATATGCCATCTTCCTCATTGCTTTCGATGCGGGAATTACAGTGAACAACCATGTACATTCGTAAATTGTCAAATGTGAATTTTCTGCGCATCTCGCTGTAACAATATAAAAATATTGGGAGAAAGTTCGTTCAATGTCACATGACGTTAACGGTGCTTATGAGTAGGACAAATCATTTTCAGATGTTTGTCCGAGACTTAGTTTATTTCTTATATTATTTAGCACTGAAGATCCAGTATCTTTGTGTCGAATACTGTACAATTATTTTTTTTTTTGCTCGTTTGGTAGTTGGTGCATTCTCTATACTGTTAATTTTTGCAGAAACCTCCTCGACTGCCTTTAGACAGCTCGAAATTACAAGGGGCGCCCAGAAAGTAAGTTCTGTTTCAATTTATCTCCGCTGCAGCGCTGCGATCGCAGTTCTGCACATGCGCGGTAGACGCTCTGTATCAAGGAGAAGAAACGTGCGCCATTGTGAGATCGCTGTCAGCCACGTACGCTTTGTTGTGCTTGTTTACAATGTCGGTGTTGATTGAAAATCCCGCCGCTTGTGAAATCAGATCTGTGATTCGTTTTCTGAATGCTAGGATTGCACCGCGCAATACAGATTAAGCGCCGAGGAATGCTGTCAAAAGGTGTTGTGTTTCTTCACGACAACGCACGACCACATACTGCAAATGCGACGAAAAACATCCTACAGGGATATGGCTGGGACGTGTTTGGCCACCCCGCGCACAGCCCTGACCTCCCTCCTAGCGACTTTCATCTGTTTTTGCATCTCTAATCTTTTCTTGGCGGTCAACACTTCAACAATGACGAAGAGCTAAAATAAGACCTGAAGCTTTCCTGGCGACGAATACGCTCACTTTCTTCTCGGGCAGCCAGCCAGGTGAAATGATGATTAGATGTCAACGTTTCGGGAGTGTACATCTCTCCCATCATCAGGATATTTATAAAATGTTATAACCACAAAATGAAGTACTGGATATAACCAACTATAAACAAAGACAAAACACTATCAAAATTCGCATTACTGAATAACAGACTGTTTTCCGTAAATTAAATGTCAGATCAGGAGATGGCGTGAGTATAGAAAATTGTGTCAAAGAAACGTAACTACTTAACTTGATTATCAAGCTGTATTGATCTTTGCTTCTTAATTCTACGGATGTCAATTTTTAAGGCCGGTTTCCAAGAGGAGCTGTACTGAAATCCAGCATCACGATTAAGCATGCTCATTTCAGAGGAAATGGCCAAAGCCTCCTTAATTCTCCGCTCCCAGTAACTGTTGCATTTTACCAAGATGGTCGTCTCCCGAAAGTTGGCTCTATGGTCGTTATCTAAACAATGTTCTGCCAGCCCAGAAGAAATTGAGTGAATGACGAAGAGCTGAAAGAAAATGTTTCCAACTGATTGAAGACACAGACGGCAAACTTCTATGAAGAAGGTATACAAAAACTTATGCCTCGCTATGACAAATGCCTGTAAAATTTCGGCCGTTATGTGTAAAAGTAGTTTAAGAGTTGTAGAACTTTGGGCAATAAATAATTTTTCTGTATCTGTACATAATTTAATTTTATTACCAAACAGAACTTACTTTCTGGACGTACCTCGCACATTGTTCAAGCTGTTTAATGATTGTTGAAAATACCCAAATCTTTTGATTTATAAAATGGAGATTGTCCAATAATTGTAAAACTAATGCTATTAATATACTATGTCAAACACCTTGCATTCCCTGAAAGTCAGATCTACCTGCGTCAGTGTTATTGCGACTTAATCGCGCACTCATTCGTTCCAAATTAGATTATGGTGGTATCGTTTATGGCTCAGCACGACCATCTGTGCTGAAGAGATTAGACACAGTCCATAATTGTTGCATACGTATCGCAGTTGGGGCATTTCCAACGAGCCGAGTTATAAGCCTGTATGCTGAGTCTGCAGAACCTCCTCTGCAGTACAGGCGCAACATGCTATTAGCAAATTATGGCTGTGGACTTAATTGCATGCCCACACATCCATCGTTTACGCCGTTCTTTAATACCTTCATCTACGTGCGTTATAGGAACACCTCTATTAAACCAAAGCCACCTGGTTTTCGTTTCCGGGAGCTCCTTAGACATCTTGATACTGAAATGCCCAAGATGTATCCTAGGGGGGAGAGGACATACCCTCCTTGGTTGTGCTGAGCGTCCCACGTTGATCTGGGCATGACCACACCTGATAAATCTACCATGTCTATGTCTAGTATCCGCACATGTTTTTAGAATTTTTATCGCGATATGAGGACCATTTTGTATCTTATACTGATGGGTCCAAGAACTCAAATGGTGCTGGTTGTGCTTACGTGTGTGGAACCGAACCGTATACATTCGGATTCCACACTAGCACTTCCATTTTTACTGCAGAGCTTTATGCAATATACCGGGCCATTTTACACGTACATCGACGAAAGTTGGGGGACTGCTTAATCCTGAGTGATTCCCTCACTGCACTTCAAAGCCTATGGCAGCTGTACAACTATCACCCTATTGTGCAGCGGATACAGGATGCCCTCCACGTTTTACACGCTTCTGGCGTTAGCTTGGTGTGTGCATGGATCCCTGGTCACGTAGGCTTGCGGGGGAATGAAATAGCGGATTTGGCAGCCAAGACGGCTACCATGAAGCCCAGGGTTCGAGTACCATGTGTGACATCGGGAGATTTTAGGGCCGTATTGCGGAGAGCTGTGCAAACCTGCCTGCAGGAAGAGTGGTCCGCTCTCCGCAATAATAAACTTAGATCTGTGAAAGAACTTCCGATTCCCTGGGTTACCTCCTGTCGGTCATCTCGACGCGAGGAGGTGAATTTGGCTTGGTTGCGTATTGGGCACTGCTTTTTTACTCATAGTTTTCTATTTAAAAAGGAACCTTCTCCACTGTGTCCGTTTTGCATTGAAGCGTTATCTGTACGACACGTGCTGCTAGAGTGTTTTCACCTAGCAGACCTTAGGACGTCTCTGCAGCTGCCGGCCAGCTTTGCAGAAATGCTAGCGGACGATGACGCAGTAGGGGAGAAGGTATTTAAATTCTTCTCCAAATTAGACTTTAGGATCTAGTGAAGGAAATTTTTAGCAAGGTTTTTTTTTTAAATATATATGTGTGCAGTTTTTAATAGGTTTATACATAATTATATATTTTTTAGAAATTTTTATATCTGGCTTTTGCCATGACTTGCTCTTTAAAGGGCGCTGATGACCGCCGTAGTTGAGCGCCCCTATACACATCATCATCATCATCATCATCATCATCATCATCATCATCATCATCATCATCATCATCATCATCTACCTGCGTGGCGAGCAGTAGTTGTAATGAAACTAAAGCTACACGTTGCGAACTGGACTATCCATGCGTGTTGTCCCCGGGACTGACGTCAGCAGTTATATACTGCGAGACTCGTAAACTTCATAAACGTTTAAAGGTGTACGGGCTCCGATGCCTGCTGATGACGTTTAGGCACTTATACGTTAGTGTTTCAGCGGAAAAAAAAATGATCGAACTTTGTGAATGTTGCAGTAGCAGTGATGCCCATGCGAAAGAGATTTACCTTGCAACCGCAGTCTCAGGCAGCGATTAGGAGGCGGCGAATTAATTGAAATCAAATAATTAAAAGAAAACAAATTAATGAAAATGCTTTGCTAAACTAATATAAACATCTTGTTATATTTATATGAAATTAGAATGGATATAGTAATGATTAAAATAGCGGTTGACTTAAAGAATAAGAAAGGAAGAATATAATTTAATATAGCATACATACATATTAGCATCCAGGCAAGGAAGAGAAAATATTCTTGTAAAAATCCTTCGGAGAGACAGGAAGGGAGGAACGTTACTCTCTTTGAACAAGGAAAGGTTGAACATCCTAGAACTATAGAATAGCTACCAGCCAGGAATTTGTTGGGACAAAGGGGTTTTCAAAATGCGTTGGAGCATGAACGATAAAGGGATTTACTTCGCTGATTTGATAACGATGTATACCGTTACAGAGAGCCCAGGGTAGGCGTTCCCCAACTCAGGGTGGGCTGAACGTGAATGAGTTAAATGCGTTTTGCAAACCAATGCAAAAATTCGAAAAAAAAATGAGAAACCAATAATAATATAAGGTATGAGAGATGGGGAGAAAGGTGAGCTAGTTTGGTCATGTGATAAAGTTAGAGAGGGGATCATAGTCACCAAATAAAGAAGAAATAGAAACCGCGCCGAAGTAACTTTAAACAAGTAATCCAGGGTTTCCAGTAATTTGAATTTGTGTTAATCTACTAACAAGTGGTCACCGATACAAGTCAATCAGGATCAAACTTAGTAAGAATTAAACTAAATAATTTTGCAACAAAACAAAGTGCTATTAGTACAACTGAGTAGCCAACAACCACCAAAATCCATTTCATACAACCATACACCTGAGGATAAGAGAACTCATAGCTCCAATTAGAACGCAATCAATTTAATTCTGGTATGTGGGTTTGCCGCAACCTCCACCTACTGTTCTTTGAACTATGACGTAATCATGGGACTCAAAAACAAACCTTTTTAATGCTTGTTCACCCGAGGGAAGAGGAAATGCTTCATTCACAAAATGAAGAAGTTGGGGTAAGACGATAAGGTGACGTCATTAGCTCATAAGAAAAGATGTTGGGCACCACTGTTGGTTAGCATTACTAACCTCTACTTCCAAATGTCCTGTCTTGATTCCCTCGCATGAGTCTGGAAGTAGGGTGGTGTGTGTGTGTGTGTGTGTGTGTGTGTGTATGCGTGCGTGCGTGCGTGTAGGGAAGTAATATTGAAGAAAAATTATTTGACATAAATTGTGTACGATATCTACATTCTGGTGTAGTAAGATTTTATCTATATCTTATGATTTACTAGTTATAAAAAAGGTATCCAAAATGAAGAGTATTTCTAAAACTATTCCAAAAAGATTAATGTATATGCTTTGTTTTTCTTAAAATTCTCGAAATGTCATTAATGTAACAGATGTCACGGTTTTCTTGAAAATCTTCGTGCCGCATCCTTCCAAATGACTGAACTCAAAATATCAAGGTATTTGGCCGAATTTACAATTTTGAGTTATGTTGTTCACACACATACGGACGTTTTCATAAAAATCTTTTTTTTTTTTTTTTTTAATCAGAGTCCTCAAAATGTGCGGAATCGAATATCTTCTCTATCATATATGTGGTAGAGAAAATACAAATTAAGGTAACAAGAGAAATGTAATGAATAATTAGGTGTAGACGAGCGAACAACATTTTCAATAAACAATTTGTTCCAAAGCCAATGTGGCAATTGCTCTTAGGTTGGTCAACTTGGAGATACATAAAAGTTGTTATGACGACTTTCTTTTGTAATAACTGTTGTATTTAAAATGTGGAATAAATAGTGAATTAACAACGCAGGATATCTTGTGATTTTGTTCTTAAAATAAGGCTAGACTTCCAAAACAACAACGCCGACATCGCATATAAAGGAAACAAATGACAAAAGACTGATAAGTTGTACTGTATTCCTATAGCGCCCGACACGAGCCCTTATACGTAAAGAGGTACACTTTTTTGGGGTCCACTGTACACTCTTAACGGCAGACTTGCAGACGCCAGCGTAGATTGCCTCTAATTCGCAAAGCTGTCTGAATAGTAAACAAGTGAGACAATGAGATGCCAATAAGTCGAGTTGTTCAACTGCCGACGGATTGTGCTAGTCACACTCAGGACCAAAGCAGCAACAACATACACAGATCGTGGAGGTAAGTCTCTCTGTAGTGCCTTTAACAGTTTAAATGTAAGGGTGAGGACTGTATGGCGACAGGGGTTCAACTAAGGGCAAAGTTACAGTTATACCCAACTTCAAGACTTTTTGTAGTACGATTCGGTAAAGATTTGACTCGTTTTCTACTGAGTATATCCCTTTCCTTACGGAAAACTTTAGGATGAAGTCTAGTAGGAATCAAAGAAATATTATGGCGATTGATATACTTAAATACTATCACGATCACAACTTACTTATTTTTTAAAGAAACATTCATTGAATTTGGCATATAGGAACGATAAGGTCAAAACACGTACAATAAATATTAAATACTAACACTATTTTCAGACTATCTTATTCGATACACAATTTGTGTGTATGACAGTAACAATAATGCATTTTATTTCTATTTCGACCAATATATAACGCGACTTTATACAATCATTCGATATTGTTGCTAAGGAGGGGAATAATAATAGAGAGAATACTGAAATTCTGCTATAAGTGTATTAAAGGGCAGAAAGGGGAATAATTGAATCTGTGCATGAAGCAACAGAAAAGCATTAAGAACACAAACAGTTGATGGTCGGAATTGGAAAGGACGGTATCGAAGATAGGTATGGGAGATCTATGGAGAACAGAGGAGATAAATCATAGCAGTTTTTAGAAGGTAGAACTAGAGTACAAGACATAGATAGGCAAGAGATATGGGAAAGTACAGAAGAAAAGAAATCTTTGAAATTTTATAAGCAATTGAAGACAGAATGGGGTAGGGAAAAATATATAGTTCAATGTGACAAAATTGGAAGAGAAGGCATGACATGGATGAGAGTAGGAATAATATATCTAAGAGTTGAGAAGTAATGAGGTAGAGATATGTGAATTTCGTGGAGATGAAGAGAGCACTGTTCATTACCTGATAGAATGTAAGGAGTTAACAAATTGTAGGAGAAAAATATGGGATAAGAAATGAGACAATGTAAGTAAAGAGATAGTGACGTTACGTGTGTTAACGGGGATGGGTGAAAAGAAAAATAGATGTATAGGAGAATTCTTATATAGGTTAAGAGAAAAGTGGATTAGGGTAAAAGAAGCGAAGGTCAAGAAGAAATGGAACCAAGCTGCTCAGGAAAACCAAAGGCTTACAGAGTGAATAGAGTTCATATCTTTTTAACGGTTCTGCTCCTTGTGTAGCATACATTCTCTGCCACACACATTTGCTGTCCTTGTAAGGTTAGCAGATTCCTTTCAGGGATCTTCTTTGCGTTGCTGGACAGTATTTGTACAGGATGTATTATAGTGCGTGTTCGATGTTAAAGTCAATGTAGTGAAATTGCAATAGAAACTGTACAAATAAATATGAAATATTCTTGCTATGGTTATGTATCAAAATGTAAAGAGGGAGGAAAGCCTTTCTAATCTTAAAGTACTACTTATTAATACATTCTAGTTGTTAAATAATATGTTCTAATGCTGAATACGTAGTGTATGCACACCTCGTAATATATTGCTGGATATCAAATTTTAGGTTCTGGCGAGTATGCGACATGGGGTAAATTAAATCGTCAGTCAATTGACCATTGGAGGGCAAAACACGAGTGTAATACCATTAGACAGTAACCGAATTATTAAAGAGGGGGAGGGGTCAAAGTAGGCTACATTAACAGGGCCTTCTAAAGGTCCTGACATTAATCAAGAAGTGCGGTAAAATTTCGTTTGCTAAAGAACACTTCTCCAGATGACCGAAACAGTGGAGTACCGCATAATTTCAATATACGACGGTCATTTGATAAGTCTGAACATCTCACCTTGTTTCTCGGCATAGTATCTATTGATGGCTATATACTTGGTCTAGCGATGTTCCAGATTTTTCATTACGTCGGAAAAATAGCTTACGTCACGATTTGCAAAATAATCGTTGACGGTGACTATCACTTCTTCATATGATAAAAATTTCTTACCACCAAACCGAATTTTCAAGTTTGGGAACAGGAAGAAGTCACTTGGGGATAAGTCTGGTGAATGAGGTGGATGAGGAACCAATTCAAAGCCCAACTCATGTACTTTCGCCATTTCGATTGCTGATATGTGCGATGGTGCATTATGCTAGTGAAAGAGCAGATTTTGCCTTTCAATCTCGGTCTCTTTTCAGTCAACTCATGTTGTAAACGATCCAACAATGAAGCATAATAGGCTCCAGTTATGGTTCTACCTTTTGCCAAGTAGTGTATGAGGATTATTCCTCTAGAATCCTAAAAAACAGTGGCCGTCACCTTACTAGCTGACAAAACGGTCCTTGCCTTCTTTGGTGCACTTTCACCAGCGTTTGTCCATTGTTTTGACTATGGTGTGTAATAATGGATCCAAGTTTCATCCATGGTCACAAAAAATCTTGCGGATTGCAATAAAACATCGGCAAACATTCGGTAGAAGTATTGTTCCGGATGCGCTTTTGGTCGACTGTGAGTAATTACAGTGATTCCCTCAGTGCACCTCAAAGCCTACGGCAGCTGTACAACCACCACCCTATTGCGCAGCGTATACAGAATGCCCTCCACGTTTTACACGCTTCTGGCGTTAACGTGGTGTGTGCATGGATCCCTGGTCACGTAGGCTTGCGGGGGAATGAAATGGCGGATTCGGCAGCCAAGACGGCTACCATGAAGCCCAGGGTTCGTGTACCATCTGTCACATTGGAAGAGTTTAGGGCCGTATTGCGGAGAGCTGTGCAAACCTGCTGGCAGGAAGAGTGGTCCGCTCTCCGCAATAATAAACTTAGATCTGTCAAAGAACTTCCGATTCCCTGGGTTACCTCCTGTCATTCATCTCGTCGCGAGGAGGTGAGTTTGGCTCGGTTGCGTATTGGGCAATGCTTTTTTACTCATAGTTTTCTATTTAAGAAGAAGCCTTCTCCACTGTGTCCGTTTTGCAATGAAGCGTTATCTGTACGACACGTGCTGCTAGAGTGTTTTAACCTAGCAGACCTTAGGACGTCTCTGCAGCTGCCGGTCAGCTTTGCAGAAATGCTAGCGGACGATAACGCAGTAGTGGAGAAGGTATTTAGATTCTTTTCCAGTTTAGAGTTTAGGATTTAGTGAACGATATTTTTAGTAGGGTTTGATTGATTTTTTTTATGTACGTGTATTTTTAATAGGTTTTGTTACACTTGTATAGCTTTTAGAAAGTTTTATATCTGACTTTTGCCATGACTAGTTTTTTAAAGGGCGCTGTTGACCGCCGTAGTTGAGCGCCCTTATTTATATATCATCATGCGAGCAATTGCGGCACCCATTTTGCACACAGCTTTTTCATGCAGGATATTGTGCATTCGCTAATTATAGGTGCCTACAGCCTCAGCAATCTCATGAATTTTGATTTGGTGGTCTTGCATAGGATTAAGATTTCACTATGGAGGGGATTCGGCACGTAGGCCAACATGCGGGACCCATTGTGGCTATGCTCTCAAGTGGGGCACACCAGGGAGGAAGGATGAGGTGAAGGAGACATAGGGCGGCCGATCCAAGGAGTCATGACAGTACAGAAGGCAGGGCCACTACAGTTTACTTGGATAGAGACGAAAACGCTCCCCTTTAGCGGAACGACCGAGCCCTAATGGTCCCAGGCAGGCGATCTAAGCCTCAAAGATCCCTGGCTAGCGGTCACGAAATGCTCCCAGCAGAGGAGCGGAGACCGGCAACTGACCTACCGGAGGAGGAAGAGTTTTCCTCAGAGTATATCATCCTGCCATGCACCACCGAGAGACCCGCCGACACTTCTACCCTGAAAGAGACCACCAGATGAGAGATGATATGAGATGATGATGGAGATGAAATGGAGGGACAGGAAATTCGGGGGCATTCACCCAGTGACACGGGAAACCCCCGAAAAAACCATGGGTCAGGTAATTCGCCCACGGAAATCGAACCCGGACTTCCAGAATGCGGGCTGCAGATCAAATTGCCTGAGTCATTCCACTCGGCACTGTTAAATTGATTTCCTGATAAGGCGTGTAAATAACGTAAATAATATGCTTCACCTCAGCTAATATGCCTTGTTACATTACCTAATCTGAAAATATCGGCTGCTAAACTCGTGACGTCGAGGAATCTTATACAATAATGTGATAATACAAAAATTTGAATGCAGTTTGTTTCCACACAATGCTATTTGATACTGTAGATATCTATTGAATATGAGAGAGGCTCCAAAAGAGGCTCAGGTGGCTACACTATAGTGGAGCAGAGAAGTACCAACACGCAAGCGTCTGCGCCATCTGCCCGCCGTCGACCGACTTCCACGCCCGGAGTCATCCTTTGAGAGGGACATGCAATGAAAGGAAATGAGGGATAGGAGAGCCACCACTCAGTATTTGTCTTGCTGACCAAGAAAATGCACGGAAAATACCATGGTCAGAGTGGACGGCCATTAGAGATAAAACCCAGGACCTCGAAAGCGATCCTCATCTTCGTTGTTAGCAAGTATTTAGTTAAAAAGTTTAGTTAAAATGCTCTTGCAAACATTTACTGTCTTTTATTCACTCCACACTTGATAAGGACAACGATCTTACTCCGTGTTCAAAGCACCATTCCTATTGTGAATCATGTGATATTCAGATGCAATATGTTTTCATTTGAGCTGAAAATACGAGGACTGTTCAATAAAGAATGATCACAATTGTTTTGAAAACGTACCTTTACTTATCCTCATAATTTTGATGGTCCTTCTCAAAATAGTCTCCCCTGAATGCGATGCACTTGTCCCAGCGTTCCTGCCAGTCTTCAAAGACATGCTGGAAACAATTTTTGAGAGATCCTTCAAAATCACATCCACAGCCTTCACCACTGCTTCTGATGATGGATAATGTCTCCCACGAAGGCGTTTCTTCAAGTTATGGAATAAAAAATGTCACATAGGGCTAAATCTGGACTATAGGGAGGGTGAGGGATGCACTTCACGTTGATTTTTGAAAGATATTCAGCAACAACATTGGCAATATGCGGCCACGCATTATCATGGTGCAGCATCCAGCCTGCTTCACGGAAATGTGGTCTTTTGCGCCTTATATGGACTTGCAAAGTTTTCAGGACATCCCTGTAGTATTGTTCAGTTACTGATGTGTGTGCAAGTACAACATGCTGATAAACCATTCCATGAATATCAAAGAATGAGATGACCATAACTTTCCCAGCAGAAACAACCACTTTTGCTTTTTAGGGGGTTGGTGATGAAGGAGATTTCTACACTGAGCTTTGCTGTTTGCTCTCAGGGTAAAAATGATGTAGCCAAGTTTCATCAGCAGTGATTACGTTTGAAAGATACTCCGGATCTTCCTCTAACATCAACTTTAACTGCATGCAGACCTGTATGTGAATGTCCTTTTGTTCGGGAATCCACAGTCTTGGAAGCTATCGTACACAGACACGTCTTATTTGTAATGTTTCTGTCACCAACGTGTGGGTGGCACCCAATGAAATATTCAGTATTTCAGAAAGTGATGTTAAGGTCATTCGTCAATCCTCTCTCACAATGGCAGCAGCAGTGTTGGTTTCTTCCGTAAGAGCAGTAACTGGAGCACTGGGTTCACCTTCCTTTGAAATTGATTGTCTCCCCTCTTTAAACATTTTAAACCACCTTCGAGCTGTGATGTAGGGAAGAACAGAGTCTCCATAGGCTTCCTGTAACATTGTATAGGCCTCAACTGTAGATTTGTTGAGACGAAAGCAGAATTTCAAAGCCGCATATTGCTCCTCACGTGTTACCTCCATTGCAGCGGTAGGCGATACTGAACATGTGTGAACTTGCCTGGTTTCCACAGGCGGGAACCAGGAGTACCAACAATGAAACTACTACGGAGTGTTTGTTTCACATTAAGCTAATAGAATATATATATATAATAAGGTTGAATTTTGATGCGAACAATTATGACCGTAAAAAAATTATGATCATTCTTTATTGAACAACCCTTGTGGTTATGCCTGAACACGTGTTTTTGAGGAGAAGGTGATAATTTAAAGAGAAAGAGAAATAAAAGTTTACAGAGAAGATTTAAATCTCCAAATTATCGTTTCGGGATACTATTTAATAAATATATTTTGTGAGACTGGTCCTGTTATGATGTTACAAGAAGTGGCAGATCCCAATTATTTATTTGGGGGTGCTGCAAAATCAAGAGTATAAAAATATAATCCAAAAATAATACATGAAATGAAATGTACAATGATAAATTACAATACTTCAGTGATTAGAATTAATCGTATTGCTTTACAATTAAATTAAATGTCTTTAATAGAATGGGAGGTATTTTTAACAGATTCTTTCTGTGGGTTAAGATTTGCTTTCTCTTTCTACCACGTTCTCCAAATTCATTCGAACCAGTCCACGACTGTAGCATACGGAACGCAAGGGCTACCACCACATTCACATATACCACTGTGGAGAAACTTACAGATCGTACTGTATTTTTCCTTTTATTTAGTTTTATTTCGTGAGCATTTCCCAGTTTAATTCTCTCTTATGTTACATTCTGTTTATAGGCGTATTATCCCACGTTTGTGCTGCGATTGCATGGTTGTGTGTCAGTTTTATGACCCAGATTAGCTCACCTCTTGTTTATAGCTCTAAAGACAAAGCTTTAATCCCAACCTTGAACTTTATCCACGGTGTTTACTGTGCATGTGTCTGCAGTACACTTTTATTAAGATAGTAAGTGATATGTTAGTTTTCAATCGTTATTTGATAAGAAGTCTGGATACAAATCCATCTTTAGCTACATTTAAGAAAGCAATGACTGAGCAAAAGTATTTAAGCAACTAAGCTCTGTGCTTCACTATAGGCTATGATTTATTTTGGAAAAAGCAAATAAGTCTATTTTATAAAATAAATACCGCATAATCTGGTAAAGTGCTAGTTTAATTTAGTTTCTTACTTTTAGTAACTAAGGGAAGTATCCAATTCTCCAAAATTTCAATCTCGAGATCTCATCGGAAATATGCGATTTGTGACCCACTAAAGCCCCCCAAAACATTATTGGAAAACGGGTGGTGGCAAAAATATCTCCCATTCCAACCTACGCTTTCCAAAGAATATTTTCAGACATTTTTTTTTTTTAAATGACTATGCATTATTAAACTAGTGCAAGTTTCAGGCCACGCCGTGGGTTCGATCCCAGGCCACCGCAAAGTGAGATTTATGGTTGAAAACCTGGCGCTGGGGTGGACTTTCTCTGGGATCTTCGGTTTCCCCCGCCATCTCCATCCACTGGTATTCCATCTTCATATATCCCCAGTGTCACTGCCTGCCGTGCCGTATGTAGTAAAAGTGGGCGTTGAACGCTACACACACACACACACACACACACACACACACACACACACACACACACACACACACACACACACACACACACACACACACACACACACACACACACACACACACACACACGTCGCAAGTTTAATATATTTTCAGGAAAAATAAAATGTGTATATTCATTTTTTTTAATAACTGGCAAACTGAAAGAAACAGATACAATCTTAATGTACAAAAAATACAGAGCTTATTAAAAATACAGGTCGTCGAATACTTTTTGTATCTGTAGTTAAACCCATTTCGAGATACTCCTTATTACTGATTTAATTTTGAGATGCTTGCACTTTTCTCAAATTGGAAGTTGTTATTCTTTTACGATGGGGAGGCATGTGAAAAGAAGAGGATTTCAAAGTCATTATAAGGCAACCCTTACTTAAAGAATTTATTATCACTTAAAGTCTACTATAATCATTGTACCTACAGTGAAATATGCAGTAAAACAAGTTCTGCAAACGTTAATCTTGATTAACATGAATTAGATGGAAAAGGAAGCATCTGTAAGAATATTTTGTTTAAGAATGAATAGAGAATGGCATGTCGGAGCAAAATGTCAGATTGTTATAATTTGTGTGGTCAAAGATCGAAAAAAGTTTATAGAGAAGTTTTAATTACACTTTTTTAGATAAAATAAAAATAGGGAAAGTACAGTAGCTTTAAACGACAGTCAAATGTTTTGAAAAATTATCGCTTTGCCACGGCTGTGTAATACCATTCATTCTCTTTGCACGGCCAAGAAATGAAAGGAGGAAAAATGACAAACATGTAAATATTTTAACACAGAAACCAATTCCAGAAATATATCGGATAAGGTGGTTAACTCCACAAACACACATGCATATACCAAAAATGTGTATTTGATATAAATCGTATGCTTTAGCAAGATCTGCATTTTTGGGGTAGGTAGCGCCGTTTACGTTATACAAGTCATTCAGAATGAACAGGACTTCAGAGGTTATTCTTAAAAAATTAAAATATACGTTTCATATATCATGAAACGTCTTAAAATCATGTCATGTATTTTAATAAATATATCTAGCGGGATGGCTCAGGTGGTTTCGTCTGTGGCCCGGGTTCGGAAGGCCCGACTTCGATTCCCGTGGTGACCTACCTGATCCAAGGTTCTTTTGGGGATTTTCTCGGATCGCTAGGCGAATGCTGGGTAGATTCATTAGATCCCCCTAATTTCCTGTCCTTCCTTTTCATCTCCATTATCATTTCGCGTCATCTCTCTTCTGGTGTCTCTTTTAGCGAGTCTTGGCGTTGCATGGCAGGATGAAGTTCTGAGTAAACACTTCCTCCATTTCAGGACCATGGTGGGTGGAATGCCGGTTGTGCTGGCCTGCCCTGGAGTCCTCAACTGGTAAATAGTAGGATCCCTGCCCTCTGCGCTGTCGTAACTCCTTGGGTCGAACGCCCTGTCTCTTCTCGCCTCATCCTTCCTCCCGAAGATGCCCCAGTTTGGGATAAGGTTAATAAACCACAGGTATCGGCACCGAATCCCCCCATAGTAATTCTAATTCTAATCCTAATTAATCAACGTCATTTTTGGGAAAAATAAGATTTTCTAAAAAAAAAAAAAAAAACTGGAAAACAAAAGAACTTAAAAGAGTAGGGGGTCTGAATACTTTTTTAAAACTCTTCGTGTCGCAACCTTCGAAGAAGTTGAATTTAAATATAAAATTTGATTTTAAGCAGATTTTTAAATAAACATTAAATAAATGTAACACGAACATCACAAATGGCGATGGCTTAAACTGAAAGAATAATTATTGAAATAATCACAGTTAATCTAAAACCATATGTAATAAATCAATACTACTATTAAACTTTTTATAAAACTATTTAGTTTCTGTATCTAAATTAATGTTCAGATACGTTATTTGCAATATGAATGAATTCAAATTAACATTTCTGTCCTCAGAAGAAAATTTGATGATTGCCTTAAAGAAGAGTTTGTTCCTTTTTCAATTCTCTTAGTACGTAAACCTCAATTGAAATAATTCCAAGATGAGAAAGTCTCTTTTCTTTAGTAGAATTTCTAAAATATGTTTTGATTTTGCTCAGTACTGGAAGTGACCTTATAGGTATGCCTCTAATAGACAAAGCTGTTTTCGAGAAGCTAAATAGCCAATTATTTTTAGTTTTAATGTGATAATAATTTTAAAATTTCAATTTATAGTAATCTTAAAATCTCGCACATGTGTAAACGGTCATCAATGTTATCAAATACTTCACAACAGATGCGTTTATAGTTGATATTTTTCCTCTTCGAAGGCTTTCCCAGTTGAGAGAGGTTTTCTTGGAAACCCATTCCAGTCGCCACTTGCTGCAGCAAGGGAGCGGCGAGTTTCTTGGAGGTTATGTTGACAATACAATACAACGCTTACTTGTGAAGGATGTTGAAGCTGAATATTTTGTCGAAAGTTTTAAAAGAAAAAGAAATCCGAAGGCTTTCAAAAGCTTAAAACGCTATAAACGGGTAATAAAATATCTGACTCATTTGCTTGCGACTGTTTATAGCACAAAACATGTCACACAGTTCAGTTCTGTCCTTGCACAACCAACCTTGATGAGTAATTCCATTGCGTTAAACAGACCTGGGGGAAGATGACATAGCAAATTTTTTTTCCCAAGAAGCTTAACACTTAGGATATTTTAATAAAAATGCTGCAATCCATTAAGTGAACTTGGTATCCATTAGATACTTTTATACAAAACTGGTTTTAGTACATCGGTGAAACAGAAATGAGTAACTTTGATTTTGCAGCAAAGATGCAATGCAGCCACTTATACAAATTTCTTTAGGTCCTTATTTTATAGCTTTATGTGGGTTGGGGGGGGGGGGGGTTATAATCCTACAGAGTATTAAGATATGAACGAAACAGACCTATAGAGACATAATCACGTCACTCAGCAAATGTACTTACAGTAAAATCAGGCGTATCACCCAAAACAAAACATGGCGAACTTGGCAACGTGTAGCCAAACTATGACATTTTTCGATCTTTTTTGTGCTTACGTTCTACACAATTTACATACCATTTGTTTAAAACAATAAATGGGTATTTAATTGATCTTGCACTGTTTAGGTAAAACAAGGCATTAGTATTTAAATTCCATCTTTTCAATTGTTTTCTTTACACTCATTTTTTTATTTCTTCAGGTACATTACAGCCCTTATTTTACCACCAGGTTATCACGGGGAATTTATAAAATAGAATAGTAATTACAAACATAGTTTTATTTTAGAGAACGGAAGACGTTGCTGAGGAATCTGGTTATCTGTGATGTTGGTGTGGTACTTTAGTACTAGTGGCAAGGGAACAGCTCGTCTTTTGCCCATCTTGGTAGCGTGGTGGTAGCAGGTCTGCCTCACGTTCAAGAGGTTCCGAGTTCGAATCTCGGTCAGGGTGAGTTACCTGGATAAGGTTTTTACCGGGGTTTTCCCTTATCCTGTAAGACGAATGTCGGGTAACTCTAAGCTCCATGGACCCCGGACTCATTTGAGCATCATTTCATCAATTCCATTCATCGTCCGATATGACAACGTTGGAGGACATAAATTACAAAAAAAAAAAAAAAAAAAAAAAAAAAAAAAAAAAAAAAAAACTCGTCTTTCTCTTGTAAACCATGTGTCAGTAAATGCAGCGGAGTTCTCTATACTTTTTACTGTTCAAAACTTTTCTTGAATCACCGTTCATAACTTCTTATCTTGAAAAATTCAGGAGAGCATTAGGAGTCAAAGCTTTTTTAAAATTTCTTTCACACTAGTTAAAACAAATAATAAATAACTCAACTGAAATTATTTTCAATGATGCTTCAGGAAGAAGTTAAGACAATTTTTATATTAAATTAATTAAAATTAAGAAATATCTGTACAACTTCAATATATTTGTACACTAAGCTTAATTTAAAAATCTGAGAGTGATATGATAAAATGTACTATCAATGAAGAACTTCATTAACATATCAATAAATGCTTAATTATTTTTTTATGTGTCCCTTTTCCACCAATGCTGGTGTAAGAGTAGCTTGGGTTCCCTCAGAGCGAGGGAGCCGAAACATATTGACCTGATAGATGAGATCAGGGTTGGGGGGTCGGCCAACCGCCAAATGAAAGATGGAGCAATTGGTGGAATGATGGTGGGGGAAACCGGACGACCCGGAGGAAACCCACCCCAGCGCCATGTTGTCCACCACCAAAAATCCGGCTTTGCGGCGCCTGGATTGAACCCGGGCCGCCTAGATGATTAATTATAAATAGAAAATTTAAAATCTTAACAATGGTTTCACATAACTCGTTAAAATTGTGTTTTTCGTGGTTTAAGAATGAAGAAACGCAAGTTTGTTCTGAAAATGCATGTACATAAACAATGAGATCCATATAACCCTGAACAATTTCACAGATCTGTATACACAGATCCCACTTAAAGTTTGTTTACCCCTAGTTACTATGCAACAAGCGAATTGTCTTGTACAGCTCCAAAGTCCAGTGCGATCCATATAAACCTGAACCATTTCAATAGGCCATAACTTTTGAACCAATAATAGGACACACGTGCAACTTTGGGAGAATATAATACACAATTGGGAGATTACATTACACTATTTACATCTCAGAGAAAATGTTGGAAGTATCCTCCACCAGCATCTATACATGTTTGCACTCGTCTCACAATATTCTCTGAAGTTTTACGGAGAGTATCCTCGCCAATGTTACTTATTTCGATTCGAATAGATTCCTTGAGAACATCAATTGTCCGTGACCTTATGTTTGTAATTTACGTCCTTTAACTTTTTAAGTCATATCGGATGATGAATGAAATGGGTGAAATGATGCTAAAATGGGTTAGAGTTAACCAACATTCGTCTTTTATGATAAGGTAAACCCCGGAAAAAACTGTATCCAGGTAACTCACCCTGACCGCGATTCGAACTCGGGACCTCTTGAACGTGAGGTAGACATGCTACCATCTACGCTATCGAGGCAGGCGGCCTATTCTTGTACACTCTATATTTTAGATACACGTACAAGAAAACATCCGTTGAGGTTAGGTCAGGGGATCTGGAGGCCATAGACCTTTTGAGATTATTCGATTATCAAAGAAACCGGTTACAAGTTCCATGGTGTCATTAGATGTATGGCACGTTACTCCATCTTGCTGGAAATAACCTTCTCTCAATTCGATATCATCCAGCTGCTCCATAAATGTCTTGAAGATAACCATATAAACTTCAGTGTTTACAAGGTATCAAAGAAAATGGGACCAACGATCCATAGATGCTGGTGGAGGACACGTCCAACATTTTCTCTGAGATGTAAATAGTGTAATGTAATCTCCCAATTGTGTATTATATTCTCCCAAAGTTGCACGCGTGTCCTATTATTGGTTCAAAAGTTATGGCCTATTGAAATGGTTCAGGTTTATATGGATCGCACAGTACTTTGGAGCTGTTCAAGTCAATTCGCTTGTTGCATAGTAACTAGGGGTAAACAAAATTGAAGTGGGATCTGTGTACGTATAAATGGTATACTTCTATGCAAAAACTGGAGCTTAGAAAGTTTCTGGGTTCAGGTACAAATTGGTAATTAGATAATCTGATAGTCAAAGTCTACATTTGTGGCGGAATATTTATGTATATATAGCCTTGGTAGTGTAGATGGTAGCGTGTCTGCCTCCGTTCAAGACCTCTCGAGTTCGAATCGCGGTCAGGGTGAGTTACCTGGATAAGGTTTTTTCTGGGGTTCACCCTTATCCTGAAAGACGAATGTTGGGTAACTCTAAGCTCTATGGACCCCGGACGCATTGAGAATCATTTCATGCATTTCATTCACCGTCCAATATGACTTGACTTTGGAGGACGTAATATTGCCTGAGAACTAGCTATATATAATTTGGAATGTATATTATTGTATCTGTGTGGTAAGTGAAAGAATCTTAATACGATATTACGACAGTATATTTTTACTTGGAAACCTTCCGATGTAATTCTGTATCGACCGTAAGCACTGTCGTCGGAAGGTTACTCAACAACAATGTCCCACGTTTTCCTTTATCGTTGTTTGCGCAGTAACTTATTTTACTTCATTCTCTGTGCGGAAACATATTGAAATGTGGCGGCAGAGGAGCACAGCAGTCTAGAAGTCGACAGTAACGGAACAAGGCTAGAAGCGATGATCACTGTGGTTGTTTCTTAAGAGGAAAAGGAAATCCGCAAACCTACATGGACAGGAACATCATGGAAATTCCGGAAACAGTAAGAAACATTCAACTTTTTGCAAAGAATCGATGTCTAAAATTACACTAGTCATTCATTAAGTTGCAATTTTAAGAAAACAAAATTGTATCTGAGGACTTATGGTATGTTAATTGCCACTGAATAATAATTCGGTCTCCATACACCACACCCTAAGTTTTTGTGTATTAGAGGCCCTCTACTCCTTTTTACACATTTTGCCATTTTGTTTGTTGATTTACGTCCTCCAACATTTAGTCATATCGGACGATGAATGAATTGGGTGAAATGATGCTCAATACGTCCGGGATCCATGGAGCTTAGAGTTACCTGACATTCATCTTTCAGGATAAGGGAAAACCCCAAAAAAACCTTATCCAGGTAACTCACCCTGACTGAGATTCGAACTCGGGACCTCTTGAACGTGAGGCAGATATGCTACCACCTACGCTACCGAGGCGGGCTCACATTTTGCCATTTTACCTTTCCTAATCTACATTTTTCTCTTAATTGTTCATAGCCATCTCTCTTTAACTTTCCCTAAATAATTCCCTATATATCTCCTGTTCTTTTCCTCTTTTATTGACAAAATTTTTCCGATTACTACTTCGACCTCCTCCACCAAATTGTCCCATTTAGGTAGCCAAGTCTGCTCTCTCTATATCTTTGTTTGACTACAATATAATATACAATGGAAATCTGCATTCTCTTCTCCACACAATGGACATTTATCTAGCTCCCTCTCTTGACCTATACCTTTCAAGTTTCGCACTCCTTTTCTCACCCAAGCAAAACCTTCTTGCCCTAACTTATTACATATATCTATATCTCCTTCCCTCCCCCAGGTTGTTTTTATTTCTTTATATAATGATATTTTACGTAAGAACTCCATCTAAACTTTTGATATTGACATTTCACTAAATATTATCTGTTTGTGCGCGCACGATAAGTTGAATGAACACCATGTCTCTCACGGATGCAACCCAGATATTTTCAAGCAATTCCCCTCTCCCCAAATTATTATTCATATGTAAACTTTACATTTTATATAAAAATGGCACCAACTTTGATTAAATTCTGATCTGTGTGACATAAATTTTTAGTTTTGTCCCAACTCCATCAGAAGACTCTTTTACTGCTGGATGCGACAAAATAGTGACACTCTGCAAGGATATTTTAAAACGCTACATATTTATACGAGAGTTTCCGTTTTAGTAGTGGAAACTCGTATCATTCATTGCTCAATGACAATTATGTTTGTTAGGTTAGATGGCTTTAGTCATAAACCGCTCCTCTACCCTTTAGCCTTCGGCAGACGCTTGCCTAGAAAAGCGACGGGCTGCAAGTTCTACTTCTAGAAGCTGTTCATGCCGGTCTCTCACAGTGCTCTCAGTTCTATGTGCTTTGTGAAGTGTTCAGTTGTAGAAAAGTTTACGTTTAAAGCCGTTACTATAGACGAAATGCCGTTTAATATCATTCAAAGGTAAGCAGAAATAAAGGAGTATTTATATAACTCATAATGACTACCTATGGAGATATTATAAAGGAAATTAAGGTTATAATAATGTAAATACGTGCGTGTTATATGCCGGTAAATAGTGATGTCAGAATAGTGTTGGTTGGCAGTAGTGGTGATGATGATTAAAGAAGTAATAAAGACTGACGTTATGTGAAGACCATTTTATTTAGGAAGTTCCAAGAGAGTTAATTAAGTAAATTATTGCATTGCGCACGCGCGCACATACACATACACACGTATAATAAATAATAAAAACAAGGGGATAAAAATCCAAATAATCCCAATCAAAATCGGAGAAACTGCAACCCCCTAAAAAATTCAACTAATCTGCAAGAACAAATATCTATTAATTAATTAATAAAGAAAATTAAGTAAAATTAAATAATGGCCCTTAATCGAGAAAAATCATGTTCCGTTGTTTTTATTAAATTAATAATTCTGAATTTATATATTAAATAAAAAACGCTGTATACTCAAGGATACCTATGACTGAAAATTTGAAATCCTGAACTAGTAACGCTAGCTTTTTAAGATTTATACCACAGATGTAACTTAGTGCAAATATGATACAGCTCAAATTTTATCAATTGCACTTTGATAGTTTGGAAAATATAGTCAAATTTATTTATTTTTGGTTACCTCACCTAAAAAGTCCCTTGCGAAAAAATAACTTAAATTTTGGTCTAATATTTTAACAGGTTCCCAATACATCCATTTTTTAAATTTTCTTTAGGTTTCTCTGTATCTCAATAGCTTTAGGCTCCAGAAATTTTTAAAGCTATGAATATTGCTTTTTGCCCAAAATTTGAAATGTTTGTGTTTTGAAGTAAAGAAACTGTTCTTAAATCACCTCACAATAAAACCCAATGAAATTTCTATTCACCGTGTCTCTGTGAACGTGTGTAGCAAGTTTCATTGGTCTAACATCAAAACTGCGACGCAAGAAGCATTTTAAATGATGAAAAATATTAAAATTTTCAATAGCGAGAAAATAAGAATAAAGAATTTCAATTCATATCTAACACTGGCATTCATGTAACTTTCAAACTAGCTTACAGCATTCAAAATGGCTTGGGGATGTTATCTAAGCATTGTTTTGTATTCAGCAAGACTTACACTATTTTATAGACTAAAAGAGGAAATGGTGATGTTTTGAAAATGTTAATGAAATATCAGTCATATATATCCTTAAGGACATTGAGGAGTTCGCTCCATTGGTTTTCGACTATATTTAATAATGAAACATTAAATGAAACACAGCAAATTACGCGAGAATTAGTAATTTTAATCTCTGTGAAATATTTAAACTTATATAAAAAAGAAAAGAAGTTAAATTTATTTTTCCTTGCTTAATACCAATCTGATTATGTCACTAAACCATTGGTTTGTAAAATATAAACATTTCAAGAACTGATAGCCTTGAATTTTGCACTTGACATCACGTAAGAGAAAAGCTACATTTTCGTAACTGTATCTGTATTGTTGCAAAATGTGATATGAATTTGTCCAGATGCATTTTCTGGAAAGGGTGGCTTAGGATTTCTGTGTTATATAGAAAACCGTCCGAATAGAATATCTTGAAAGCCTTTTATATCCCCAAAGGCAAATATTTTAAAAGCAACGGATTGTAAATCTTACAAGGTATGAAGAAATATGAAGCGTTTTATAACATACTAATAGTTTACGAAATATTATGAAGAATGTCATTTTTGTCACCTGCATTTATTCTACATAGCACCACAAAAGTACTTGTTCCCATAATGATAGGAAACATGGTTTCATAATTTGTCTGTCTCTCATTCATTGTTCATTTTTTAGAGAACATATATATGACATAAACCACTTCATGTGTAGTGCATCCGAATGTTTCGTTTCCCTAAATATTTATATTAGCATTCTTTGGCTTTTAAAAATCCGGGGAATTTTACAAGACTCAAAATCCCCATTCGCGGTTTCATCAAAATTTAAAACCTATTGCCAAATTTTGTTTTGCGCTCTCGTATATGAAATTTCCATCGGTTCGCCTAACTGAAAACGTTTGGATCCTCTTCACCTAATCCGCGCTTAATCTTGTAGCGATTTCAAACAAATTTTAAATATGTTGATATATTTCCTTCAATATTTATCTCTGTATTTGCAACACTTGGTGATTTGTTTCATGCGTACGGATGGACAAAGCGTCACTAATAGATGCTCTGAACTAACTTATTAGCTTAAAAACACCTCTCGTTTTGGTGCTTATTGTACAAGTAAAGTGACCTCGCATATTCATTCACCTTTCCGTCTTAAACTTTGTATGTGAAGTATTTTAGTGACTCATAGAAAGTACTTAAACAATTAAGTATCTTTAAGAAACAATGTGAAATTATTTATGTATGTAAATTAAAATTACCTAACAGAACTAAACATTAATTAGCTTAGACGTAATTTTCTCAAACAACTAGGAATATCTATATTTATATCTTACGATATAAAAACACAAGGAAAAATGGAGAGAACCTCTACAACGGATGGATGAAAAAACAATTGCAGTTGTAAGTATAAACTTATAGGAGGAAGAAATATGGAAAAACCAAGAATGAGATGCTCTTAATTATGAAGTCGGAGCAGGCAAATGGTCTAGACCATAAAGTGATTGTGATAATGAAGATAATTTCCCAGGAGAGATGTCTAGTCCACAATAACATCAGATTCCACCTCGAAACCTTAAATGAAATTGTATCAATTAGTAGTTCTTTCCTAGACTATTTTCGACCTTTTAAGTTGAATCATGTGGTTTTTTTGAAGATCTAAAAACTTACCTATCACGCTCTTCAGAGATGTTGCAATGAAACCTGGCAGTGCAAACTCCGGGAGTTGCAAATTTGAGTGATTAAGCGACCTCAGAGGTCTTTATTCCATATTATTAGTTGTCTTCAGTAATACCACGAGTGCTGATAGAATATAAACGAATTTGAAAGATTTATTAAGTAATTTTAAAACTTATAAGCAAGAGGGATAAGTGCAATGTGAACACAGTACCATATATTGTGGTTACAGCTTGTGTAAAACGTCGTGACAGTCCCCGCTTCCTGAAGTAAGGATGCGCAATGGCACCGACTAGCCTATATAAACAGTATTGAAGTTGGGGTCAGTCTTCCACCTGCTGTGACAGCCAATCTGTTGTATATGTGAAGGTCTCGAGTTCTGGTAACTTCTAGTTCCTTGCTCTTCCACCACTCCCATCGGCTGAAGACTCGGAATATTGATTCCATGCCATATTTTTGTTTCTCTTTGTATTCTCTTGTATATTGTGACCTTCTGGGTTCGTAGAATTAAACGTCTTGTTTGCAGAAATTCAAAATGCTCTTTATTGCAGTACACAATAGCTTTGCCACCCCTTGCAAAAATACACAAACGCAGTCTTTAAGGTCGTCTCCTCCGCTCCACTGCACGTTAACAAACAAAAAAATTCACTGCGGTACAGTTCAATAACCCTCATACAACTCTCACTCTGCACAGCTGCAATACAATTAACAACGGACTAGCAACTAACACTTTGCCGGCTTTTATACCTCCAGTCAGTGTTCTAGAAAGCCGCCGATCGTTCGATAACAATCACGATAGCAGCGGGATATTCCAAACCATCTCTGCCTCTTTCTATAGGCAAGCGTCCAACTCGCGCACCACTATCTGTCTCTTTCTTTCCTGCCCACACATGCCCGGCGCTGGCTCCAACCAATATGCGATCGGGGACAATATTTTGAATCTGAGGTCAAGAATCTCTCCTTTGTACCAACCGCCAATAATGAACGAGAAAGTATAAGAGAATAGGCTTCACAGCCTTTGAATCAAGAAGGAATAACAAAATTTAGCAATAAAAAGTCTGCATTGGTATACTCAAATGAGTTTCTCCACCAGCTATCGCTTGTTAGTGTATTACAAACTATTCCTACGAAAGTTTATTTTTCTATCTGCTCTATAGATGTGTATGGAACAGTGATTTTATCAAGTAGAACGGTAGCAAACCTAACGCATGGCGTTATAGTCCAAAGTGGGCCATAGGCTGCCAACCCGACTATCGGCCTTACGTCCACATACGTAAGGCAGAGGTGGGCAATCATCCGGCCGGTACGGGGAGCATATGTGGTCAGCAAGTTGGCTTTCTAGACCAGGGTTCGCTACTTAGCGCAGATCCTCAATAGGGCCTATACCCGGGACTTAAAATCCGCACCCCCCAGTGGTGGGTTCGATGCCAAGCGCAGGAAACCAAACCACAGCGCTCTGGCCCACTACGCCATGGCGAAGGAGAGAATAGCAGTAAGGTCTAGTTAAGTTGGAATTAATTCGCAATCCAGATTTCCTTAAACTCTACTGTATTGAATTCTTTTACAAAGTTTCATAACCTGTCAATGTGTATATTGAGTACGATAGTATATACCTCGGTTTCTACGCTTAAAAACAATGGAACTTGAAAAACTAAAGTATAGTTTTACCTTTGTATGTGCCAAGTCTTAAATTTTAACTTCGGCCATAAAATGTTACATGCTCTTAGCATTTTTATAGAACAAAAATTATGTAGATTAGGTTAAAAACACCGAGATACATTAATCCGTATATTTCTAGGTAACTTAATACCTCTGGTTTGAGATATATTTATACAAGGGCTGTTGAATACAGAATGATCATAATTTTTCGCACTAAAACTCCATCTTATTATATTCTGTTAGCTCAATGTGAAACAAACACGCAGTAGTAGTTTCATTGTTGGTACTCCTCGTTCCCGCCTGTGAGAACTAGGCAAATTCAGACATGTCCAGTATCGCCTACCGCTGCAATTGAGGTAACATGCAGTTAAAGATGATGTTAGAGGAAGATCCGGAGTTTCTTTCAAACGTAATCACTGCTGATGAAACTTGGCTACATCATTTTGATCCTGAGAGCAAGCAGCAAAGCTCAGTGTGGAAATCTCCTTCATCACCAACCCCGAAAACAGCAAAAGTGATTGCTTCTGCTGGGAAAGTTATGGTCATCTCATTCTTTGATATTTATGGAATGGTTTATCAGCATGTTGTACCTGCACACACATCAGTAACTGGACAATACTACAGGGATGTCCTGAAAACATTGCAAGTTCATATCAGGCGCAAAAGACCACATTTCCGTGAAGCAGGCTGGATGCTGCACCACGATAACGCGCGGCTGCATATTGCCAATGTTGTTACTGTCTCTCTTGCAAAAATCAAAGAGAAGTACGTCCCTCACCCTCCCTGTAGACCGGATTTAGCCCCCATTTTACTTTTTTCTATTCCATAACTTGAAGAAATGCTTTCGTGAGAGGCATTATCCATCACCAGAAGCAGTGGTGAAGGCTGCGGAGGAGATTTTGAAGGATCTCTCAAAATGGTTTCGAGCATGTCTTTGAAGACTGGCAGAAACGCTGGGACAAGTGCATCGCATTCAGGGGAAACTATTTTGAGAAGGACTATCAAAATTATGGGGATGAGTAAAGGTATGTTGTCAAAAAATATTGTGATCATTCTTTATTGAACAGCCCTCGTAAGAGAAATATTAAAATCGTCTACAATTCTCGAGTTCTGCTCCTTCAATAAGTACACATGGTTTGCTTGGAAACTTAATGACGAAATTGTACCACGAGATCGCAGTAGCCAATAAAAACCGACGCGGCAATTGTCACATTGTGGTTACATTACTGTAGCGCCACCTGCTCGATATCATGCTCTTCAACTGTCAATAAAGTACGATTCTGAGTGGTGAATAACACATCAATGACACGGTGAAAGGCTAGTCACCTAATAGGTGACTTGCACCAATCTGGGATTCCTAGATGTTAAAACTATGTTGTAAGGAACACCGTGACCAAACCTGTATTTCCTTAATTATAGAGCATCTCCTGGAAACGTGAGCTGCGTCCTTGAGTAACACGTGACGCTATATGCTGTTTTAGAGAGAAGGAAAATATTGCCCACAGATTTTCCGTATTGAAACCAGCATTTAGGAATGTACCACGCTCCCACATGTGCAATACATAAGGAAATGAATAGGATAAAATAAATGCTTGGGGTATAAGTAGGTATAACCAGTAACCTGAGTGGTCAGTGTGTTCAACCGTACACAGAGGTAAGTCGTATAGAAACTAGCTGAATGAAGGATGGATGGGTAAATAAACTCTCTGCTTATACTACCATAATACATTGTACGCCACCCATACAAACATACCGAGATTTGTATGCCTTTCTGTAAACAACTGAACTCAAAAAACTACCCTCACATGGAAAAATGTTATTTACGATTTTCTTTGTCGAATTTGATTAGAATACTAAATGTTTAAGTAAATAAAATATGTTATTTGTTAACGACGCTGTTGTTTGCCTCGATCATATCAGTGACACCGGTGTGCCGAAATTTCACGCTGCAGGAGTTCTTTTACAAGCCAGTAAATCTACTTAGGCAGTACACTTAAGGTCCATCGTCTGGACAGGGTTTAAACCTGCGGTCATACGTTGAATTTTTGGGGGAATACCTCGTGAAGTCTTCATCCTGAATGATTTTTATATGACATGAAAATTGTAAGGGACAAGCGAAGTCGTATTACACAAAGAATGTAAATCTCATTAATCTCACATCCAATAACATCAAATAATAATTTCTGGCATTATAATTTTCGAAATAATCTTTATTGTTTATGTGCTTAAGCTTCGTGATTGCCCGCCTTGGTAGCGTGGTGGTAGCCTGTCTGCCTCACGTTAAAGAGGTGCCGAGTTCGAATCTCGGTAAGGGAGAGTTACTTGGATAAAGCTTTTCCGGGGTTTCCCCTTATCCCGAAAGACGAATGTCAGGTAACTCTAAGCTCTATAGACCCTGGGCTCATTTGAGCAACATTTCACCCATTCCATTCATCGTCTGATATGGCAACGTTGGAGGACGTAAACTACAAAAAGAAAGAAAAAAATTTCGTGATTTGAGCGAAACGGCAGGAGCAATTTCTAAAGTAAATTTACTTCAAATTCTTTATGATTATTTGAAATGTTCAAATAACACACTGTTTCAGTGGCAAGTCGCTATTCGCTTTTCTCGTGGTAATGCTAAGAAGATGGAATTTCAAAGCCATCACATTACAACCTCTTTTTGAAAGTCTGCCTTGCTGGTTTCCCGCACATTTACAGCGAGTAAAAGAACCTTAGGCCTGATAAAGGGACTTCTGATCTAAACTGTAGCCTTTCATGTCCATAAATATATTAAAATAACTGAGCATCGCTTTGTCTGTCGTATGTTTAACGAATCTCGAAGTTGGTTAACAAGAACTAGAGAGAACAACAATCTTTGTAGGAATAGTTTAATGGTGAATGAGCAAATCATGTGAACGTAGTACCTCACTTTTAAAATGCTATCGATAACTAATAAACAGAAACATACTATCTCACAGCAAACCTGCAATCCGCGTTTCATCGAAAGTTGTAACAAATTTGCAGTGAAGTTAACATAGGTTCCTCATTTGTTTGAGAATATGATTTCCAATGCTAATTAAATGTACGGACCAATAAATGAAATATAAGTCAAGGTTTTAACTCGGAGTAATTTCTGAATTGTCGGCTGATGCTATGAAGTATTATCATACAGTATTTTTCCCTCATATTGCGGCCTTGGGCGACATAATGCACTTCAGCAGATGTAACTAAGGCTACCATCGCCCACACACAATGCATTGCGCTTGTTTAACTTATAATCTCTATGGCACACTTTAATTCATAATAACTTTACATAGTTGTGTGTGCTAATTTTTCAGCAAAATTCTGCCTGTTGTTAAGTAAATAAGGAATTTTCAGTTGTTATACAGAAAGTTTTACTTATTTATATATTTTTGTAATTATGTATTTCATTTATATTGGCCCCTTTAACTTTCAGTGTATTATCGGTTGCTTTCACTTGGGAAACAGCTCCCTCCTTCTCTGCCACGTACATAACACTCATAAGTACATAAGGTATTGCGTTTGAATAAAAATATTCTATATCTTTATTTCACTGGAAATAATGTTGACGCTCCTGATCCTTATTTGTACTGTGTGAGCCACATAATTTGAAAACGAAAAGCCAAATTTGGTATTCAATTTCAGTATGTTTCAGAAATGTGACACGAAGATCTTTAAGCACATTCCCCAACAACAAGCCGCCTTTTACATAAAGAATTCTCCAAAATGTTAAATTTTCTAAAAAAATTCGACTAGTTATTTTATTATAATATCACTGTTAAGCATGTTTAAATGTCAAATAAAGTATATATTTTGAATTTTCTGAGAATAATCTGAGAAATGCTCTTCATTGTGAAGGAATTGTGTAGAATCTTCTACAACTAGTAAAAATAAATGACAGATGAAACTACAGTGCACAAAAATTTAGAACCCTTTAAAACGCATATTTCATTTCAAATACATTTCGTACCATAAGCCATTCCAGAGGTATTCTATCAATCATATGAATTTTTTAAGATTTGTCATTTCTTTAGGCCTGTCGGTATTCATCTGTTTCTCGCGATTGCGTGGAAAGAGTATGGAATTTTAAAGCCAGTATACAGTTTTTAGAATTTGACTATCGCCATTCCTTTTGTGTTTATGACGAAATGTTCAATGTAGCTATTCTTTTAAAGGTTCATCTCAAATAAAATTAGACAGAAAAATAAATACTCGAATGAATAGTTTGTATATCCATCAGTTAACATTAGAGAAAGTCACGTGAATCTAAAACATATAATTTATTAATTAACTTTTACATTAAAGACGCACATTCACTCCCGCATTCATAGATATATTTAGCCGGCTCTAGGGGCGTTAGAGATTGATTGTCCTCCCCAGCTGGGAAAACAACTCGGGACCTTTAGGTTGAGAAGTGAGAAAACTGGCTCACTTGGTCACAGAGGCAGTCCTACACAAAGTTGTTTCATTATATTCATGATAAAGTTAAATCTTTGCTGTATTTTAGAAACGTTGGAACTTTATTATTTCTAGAAATGCCGATTTCTTTCATTGTATAATGCATTGGAAATGAAGGATTGATTTTCACTCATCCCTGTTAACATGCGTAACGCCATTACCTCTTTTTTCACACTGTCCCATTTCTTATCCCATATTTTTCTCCTGCAATTTGTTAACTCCTTACATTCTATCACGTAATGAACAGTGCTCTCTTCATCTCCACAAAATTCACATATTCCTACCTCATTATTTTTCAACTCTTTTAGATATATTATTCCTACTCTCATCCATGCTATGACTTCTCTTCCAGTTTTGTCGCATTGATCTACATATTTTTCCCAACCCCATTCTGTCTTTAATTGCTTATATAATAATAATAATAATAATAATAATAATAATAATAATAATAATAATAATAATAATAATAATAATAATAATAATAATAATAATAATAATAATAATAATAATAATAATATTAATAATAATAATAATAATAACAATAACAATAACAATAACAATAACAATAACAATAATAATAACAATAATAATAATAATAATAATAATAATAATAATAATAATAATAATAATAATAATAATAATAATAATAATAATAATAATAATAATAATAATAATAATAATAATAATAATAATAATAATAATAATAATAATAATAATAATAATAATAATAATAATAATAATAATAATAATAATAATAATAATAATAATAATAATAATAATAATAATAATAATAATAATAATAATAATAATAATAATAATAATAATAATAATAATAATAATAATAATAATAATAATAGTCCTGAATAAGTTTTGTTTAGGTTATGCATTACTCAACAGAGCGTTGAGGACCTTTAGGTGACCAGCGCTGTGATCGTCCCTTATCGGGTGTTATCTGGTCCATTAGAAGCGTGAAATATTAGTAAGTTGATGTACAGTAAGTTACGAAACACAAATAGTGCGATTGGCAGCTGCGTGTGTCTATATGTTTTCTTGCACTTGCCGATGTATGACACATTGGTGTCCAGAAGACATGATTACATCTGAACAGAGTATACATACACTGACTCACCGTGTATGTGCGATAAGCTGAGGTAAACATCTCTGTGTTGCGAATTTCTTCCGATACGCCTTCTCGCTTTGCCATGTAGTATATTTATATTATTGTTTATATTATGAGGCAGTCTTTATCTTGTTGCAAGGCTCTCAGATAAAGTAATTCCTTCAAGATTCTGTGAGACATAATTGTATTGTGTTACATATTAGATGTTCGCATTTCATCCAGCGATTTTAAACATGGAAACTTAATTCAGAATTAACTTTTCATTTTCTCCATTTCATACTTCTTACATAGAAGTGAGGAAAAAGTAACAACTAGTTCTATAAAAACAAAGCATTGCATGTCCAGGAAGAATAATGAATATTAATTTTGATATCTAGGAGGTAAAGTACTGCTGAAAGCGCTAAAATTTTACATTTATATGCAATAAGGAAAGAGCTAAATGACGAATATCAGACGGTTTTCCCACTATCTAATCTTAAACGTGTGAATATGAATGTTATGCAAATATTCAAGGCTTCAAATGAAACTTTAAATTGAAGATATGTATGGAGTAATGACTTAAATCACCTGAAGTTGCCTTGTCTTCCGAACGTGGGTTTTGAATAGTTACTGTCAAACCAGACGACTTATATTTGGAGCTAGAGGTAGGATTGTTTATGTACAAATATTCATTTGTCTCTTTTTGAAAACTACGACTGCATTGTTTTCATATGTCATTAAGCTATGCATGTCTTCTGTTACTTATAAGTATGCATTGATAGCTGCAGATTGACAATTTAATATACAAAATGTTGCTTTTCATGGCAGAAAAAGAGCCGTAACGTTTTGGTTCCGGCTTCAAAACATATCTAGCCATCCTTCCTTTGGTTTTCCCAGATATTTTCCCTCTTTAGCACTCTCAAGAATATTTATCCCATTTTCCAAAGAGATTTTAATTGAGCGCCGTTTGTTTGCAAGATTTTCTTACTGAAAAAAATACATTTATTTAGTTCATAGGTGCAAATTTTGTTTATCAATTATTCATTTTACAAACATTGTGTCTCTAACAGTTATTTCACAAATTTTTCCATCTAAAACTTATCATTATCTTTAATATTTTTATAAACTTTTGTGCGGCATCGCTAGTGAATGCAGTAATTCAAAATTATAAATTTATACTAGCAGGTATTTAAATATTTTGGATAAATGTTTGTAAACCAGGTCTAATTTTATGAGAAAAATGTAAACAGCATTTTAAAACTCAACTTAAGGTTACAAAAGAGGGCATATAACCATAAATTTGAATAATTCACCTTGCCTAGCACCCGAGACTTCAACAGTAGATGACATACTGTCTCGTAGTTTTCTTGAAAAATAGTTTCATAAAAAGCTTTAGTTTTCTCTAGAAATAGAGAGGCCTTTATTGTTTATTCTGTATATTAACGACATAAAAACTGTGGCACAGGGTAATGTAGCTTTAAGTTTGTATGCAGACAATGCCACACTGGGTTTCAGCAACAGCGACTTACTAAATCTAGAAATCGATGCAAATTTGACCTGCAATATCGTGACACAGTGTTTTAATGATATCAGGCTGTGTACTAATGCACAAAAAAGCGAATTAATTCCAATTGATTTTAAGAGACGTCCTTTGGAACCTCAGCTTAATATAGGCAATAGTCTAGTCAAGTGTGCAAAAAGTGTAAATATTTTAGGTTTAATCCTTGATGACAAGTTAACTTGCAACAACCACATTGAAAAACTATAAAGTAAATTAAGCTCAGGACTTTTTGTGTTGCGATATTTAGCCAATTTGCTCTCAGTAGATACTAGTAAGTTAGTATATTTTGCATTAATATATTCACACATTTTTTATGGCATCGAGCTGTGGGGACACACTTCCAAATTAAACTTTAACAGAATTTTTCTCCTACAGAAAAGAGCTATCAGATACCTGGCAAAAATAACACGTATGAGTTCATGTAGGCCGTATTTAAAAAAATTAAACATACTTACTCTTCCCTGCATATTTATTCTGCGAACAATACTTTTTGTACATAACAGGAATATAACCTCCACAAATTCTGATGTCCACACATATGAAACAAGGGGAAAGAATAACTATATAGTTAAAGGTCACAGTCTAAAACTTTTTGAACTTAAGCCACAATAATTTGGTCCAAAACTACTTAATAAGCTTCCGAAAAGCCTAAAAAATACTGTGTCAGCTGCTAAGTTTAAATCTAAACTGACTAAATTCTTGTTAAGCAAAGCCTATTACAGTATAGATGAATATTTTGATGACAACTTCGATGATTTTGAATAATTATGTTTTGTGTATGTGTGTGTGTGAGAGAGAGAGAGAGAGAGAGAGAGAGAGAGAGAGAGAGAGAGAGAGAGAGAGAGAGAGAGAGAGAGAGAGAGAGAGAAGATGAACGACAATTTTTTTTTTTTTTTACATTTCTAATCGTTTACTTTTAAGAGAGAGTATGCATTACAAATGACATGGCTTACTTGTGTCCAAACACTGTATTAAGTTGGAATAAATATGAATATAAGAATATTAAAATAAGACAACAGTTTTTTATATCTTCAATTTTTTCCCTTTCTTCCATGTTGACATAGTTTTGATGTTTTGATAGAACCACATCATCCATAGCCGTGAAATATTTTTGTCCAAATTATGAGAAATTGTATGTTGATGACAGTCCAATAAAACATGTCTTGGTAATGAAAAGAAAGTTAATGGCTGCAAGTAATTGGAATTCACTACCGCAGGTGTTTTGTAAAAATGACATAACTAAATCGCAACATAAAGCTGAATTAGTTAAATGCAACAAGAAGATAAAATCTCACTGCAGTATGCAAGTTTGCAAGTTTTCAAGGAAATGTAACCTTTTGATTACTGTTAAGGCAATAATCAGATCTTCCTAAATCGCCTTCAAAATTATACAGAGGCCTGTTTGATGTTTACAGATAAAACTCATTTTACATAATTAAAAATTTAGTTTTACAAGTTTTGCAAATACGGTGCTCGACTGTTGTTCAACCTGCTCATTTTCTTGAAACTAAGAATTAGACAAATCTTACGCAACATATTCTATGGTGGGACCGCCAATTTTTATTATTATCATTTTTTATTGCGAATGAGCCCATGTACTGTCCAGCAACGCAAAGAAGATCCCTGAAAGGTATGTGCTGCCTTACACAGTGGGGCAAGGACAGCGAATGTGTGTGGCAGAGAACGCATGCTACACAAGGAGTAGAACCGTTAAAAAAGCATGCGCCCTATTCACTCTGTACACTAAAACCGAGAAGATTCATTCACAAAAGTAGAGGCCGTCGAATGGTCTGTAACTGTACTGACATGGAGTGTCATAAACCTGTCCAGGGAGGGTGTGGGAACATTCGCCAACCCCCCCCCCCCCCTGCGTCTCAGGCCTCGGAGACTATCTCTCCTTTGGAGGACAGTAGGACTACCAAAGTACAGTATACCACAGGAAATAAAGTTTCCGGGTCCTGAGAACTGAGCTTGTCAGTTCAGTTATAGACCATTCAAAAATATTCTGACGGCTTCTACTTCTGTGAATAAATCTTTTTGGTTTTAGTGTACAGAGTGAAAATAGTGCATATTTTTTTAACGGTTCTGCCCCTTGTGTAGCAGGCTTTCGCTGTCCTTATCCCACTGTGTAAGGGTGGCACTGGGTGACACATTCCTTTCAGGGATTTACTTTACGTTGGTACTTTACTTGGAGACGTTTCTTAGTTCTGTATGAATCTAAGTTCTCTCATTCTTTAGCTGTTCTCTCGTCTCTCTACGTTGTTCGGTTTGTCTTCTTGGTCAACTTCCACTTATGCACCTTCATTGTAATGACGACCCCGTCTAGGATATCGAATGATTTGAATGATTTCTGACAATTTTAAATCATATTTTGCTTCACCAATCCATTTCATAGTCTCTACTTGTGCTTTATTTCTATTGCATTCTACAATTTGTTTAGTGAACCTGTTTAAAGTTAATATTTAACATGCCCATAAAATTTTAATCTTCGTTTCTTAATATCATGATGGATGTCTGTATATATATTTTTTTTATTTCCATTTTACTCATAGTATATATTCATCACCTACGTCTCGTGTACCTAAAATTTTCTAATAATTTTATGTTCTTCTTTTCCTATATTTTCGATATCTGCTTTTCTGTTCAAAATAACTGTTTGGGCTCCATAGAGGCACTCTTATTATTATTATTATTATTATTATTATTATTATTATTATTATTATTATTATTATTATTATTATTATTATTATTATTATTATTATTATTATTATTATTATTATTATTATTATTATTATTATTATTATTATTATTATTATTATTATTATTATTATTATTATTATTATTATTATTATTATTATTATTATTATTATTATTATTATTATTATTATTATTATTATTATTATTATTATTATTATTATTATTATTATTATTATTATTATTATTATTATTATTATTATTATTATTATTATTATTATTATTATTATTATTATTATTATTATTATTATTATTATTATTATTATTATTATTATTATTATTATTATTATCATCATCATCATCATCATCATCATCATCATCATCACAATCATCATTACCATATTTCAATAGTATTAGAAAGATATGACAGTACATACGTTTGTTTTGGCATTCTAAAATAAATGTGTTTAAAAACGAAAGCTTTTTTTTCGTTGTTTCGGAAAAATATATCTTTTCTTTTTTCTAAATTTATTACTTGGATGATCAGCAAGCACTGATGAATCATATAAGTACTATATAAATTAACAAATGAGGAATTACTCTATCCTCTAACATATGCAATATGTGATAAATATGTAATACAAACAAATAGATAACAATTAAGAACACATTAAAATGAAAGATAATAAAAGATAAAGTATACAACAGGATAGCTAACACATATAATAAAATAAAATGCGATGGATAACAATTGAAGAGAGAGGTTAGATATGTAAGGCTAGATTATGATCAATGGTGTTATGATAAAATTAGAGAATATAGTCTGAATTAGTAAGAAAAGTCTCCATCTTCTGAATGAGTGAACAGGATGTCTTGAGCCCACCTCGGTAGTGCAGATGGCATACCATGTCTGCCTCACGTTCAAGAGGTCGCGAGTTCGAATCTCGGCCAGGGTGAGTTACCTGGATAAGGTTTTTCCGGGAGTTTCTCTTATCCTGAAAGATGAATGTCAGGTAGATCTAAGTTCCATGGACCCTGGACACATTTGATCATCATTTCACCCATTTCATTCATCGTCTGATATGATTTAACGTTGGAGGACGTAAAATAAAAATGAGAAAAAAATATTGATGCAGTTTTATTTTCAATCTGGTTCTTTAAAAAAAAAAATTATCTGAATTGAAAGATACACCAATAAGAAAGCAATTTTCATTAATTGCATAACCTATTTTAGAAACTTGTCACAAAATTAAAGAGTAAAAGATGTTTGATAGCACAAATATTGATTAACTGCAAAATTACTAAATTTACAAGATGAGATTAGATTTCAATGCAGCAAATGGTAAAGGATAGCAAATAATAGAAATTAAGATTGTTTTTCCAGATAATTTATGACTATATGGTTTTATGATTATTTGACGGTACTGTGTAAAGAAACTGTTTTCAACTCCAAATGACCACGGTATCACATTCCTTGTTACACACATGTCTTAGTCTTTTGTTTTCAGCAATCACTAAGATAAGATTAACAAACAAAGGGATTATTAAAATAAGTAGTGATCCATTTTCTTTAGGGCACGACTGTCCTTGTGGTATTAGCGGACAGTTATCTGAGTACCATAAGCTGATTGGTCATGACGTATCTAACAATATACTTAACATTTTGGTGCAGGTCGCATAGAGAAAAATGACTAGAAGACGGATATCAATTCACAAGATGTCATCAGTTGTCGCCCCGGTGATTGATGAGGAGGCCATGGCCACTTATTACGCGATAGAGCAAGAGCACGAAGCCAGTGGCGGACCCAGCGGCGGACCCAAGAGAGATTCCAGCGCCACCAGTAAGTAATAGCAATAGCAGCTTATTAGTGTAAAATTAAAATATAAGTGGAGTGAGGCACAAGAAAATTATAAAATAATACTATGTAATAAGACAAAACCCAAGAGGCGTTCACTGGTCATAACTGTAATTTCCAAGATAATTACAATGGGTACACATGCAGTTTGTTCGGTGGGTAATAGATTGACATATTGGATAAACTGCATAACTGTGTGATAGTTTTGTGTGAGTGCTAAAAAACAGCGATGTTAAATATTCTTAGTTAAGCATACGAGTAAATTATAGAAAGAAAAAACTTAATTATACTGACAATTGGTCAGTTGTTTACAAAAATTGTCTATGTTTTTAAACTATGTTATCAGATTGCGTAGTGTAAATGCAGGTGACTTTTGAAAATATTTTGGAACCCTTTTAAGGACAGTGAAAAGTTTCTTTTCTTTTTCTCTCTAATTGATTCAGGAGAGAACTAACTTGCGTATTATGCAAATTTTCTCTACCACTTATCAGAGGTAACATGCAACTTTAACATTACTGCTGAAAAACAAGTGTGCAAGATTGATAATATTCTTTTTAAATGTGTTTCTTTGACAACTTTGATAGCTTTCAGCGGCTAATGTTAGGTGTACATATGTGGTCTGAAAAGTTTTCGACCTAATAGACAAGACATTTATTCAGAATTTTTGTTTTCAACATAGTCTCCTTGTAACTCTACACACTTCTCCCAGCGATGCTCTCATCTCTGTAACCAGTCCAAATAGTACTCGGCGTTTTTCAACATAGTCTCCTTGTAACTCCACACACTTCTCCCAGCGATGCTCTCATCTCTGTAACCAGTCCAAATAGTACTCGGCGTTTTTCAACATAGTCTCCTTGTAACTCTACACACTTCTCCCAGCGATGCTCTCATCTCTGTAACCAGTCCAAATAGTACTCGGCGTTTTTCAACATAGTCTCCTTGTAACTCTACACACTTCTCCCAGCGATGTTCTTATCTCTGTAACCCGTCCAAATAGTACTCGGCGTTTTTCAACATAGTCTCCTTGTAACTCCACACACTTCTCCCAACGATGTTCTCATCTCTGTAACCAGCCCAAATAGTACTCGGCGTTTCTCTCTCTCAAAATAATCGTTCATAAAGGTGATTGCCTCTTCATTTTACGAAAATCTCTGTCCTCCGAGAGCAATTTTCGAATGAGGGAACAAAAAGAAGTTGTTTGGGGCCAGATCTGGTGAGTAAGATGGGTGGTCAAGCAGTTCAAACCGTAATTCGCGGAAATGAATGTGTAGTGTTTAAAGCCCGCTTTTACTACATACGGCACTGCAGGCGGTGACACTGATGATACATGAGATAAAGATGGAGCACCGGTGGAATGAGATGGCGGGGGATACCGGAGGTACCGGAGAAAACCCGCCCCAGCGCCGTGTTGTCCACCACAAATCTCACTTTGCTGTCGCCTGAGATCGAACCCGGACCGCCTTGGTGAGAGCCAGGCGGTCTAACCACTGAGCCACGGCACGGCCCCGTAATTCGCGGATTTTCGCCATTGCAACCGCTAAGGTATGAGACGGTGCGCTAACTTGGTGAAACAGGGTTTTATTTTTCTGCAAATGTGGCCGTTTTTCCGCAAGTTCTGCATTCAGCTTGTCAAGTAATGATGCGTAGTATGCTCCTATAATGGTTTTTCCTTTTTGAAGATAATCGATTAAAATAATTTCATGTCTGTACCAAAAAACAGTTGCCATCACTTTCCCAGCCGAAAAAAAAACAGTTTTTACTTCTTTTGGAGCCAGTTCTCCCTTTGCAGTCCCCTGTTTGGACTGTATTTTTGTTTCGGGCGTATACTGGTGTATTCAAGTTTCATCTACAGTAATTAATTGGCGCCAAAACTGCGCCAACAGAGCGTTGGAAATGTTCATTCGAACACGTTTTTGGTCTAACGGGAGCAAGTGCGACAACCAACCTGCGGACAGCTTTCTCATGTCTAAATGTTGATTTAATATGTGACAAACACGTTCTCTTGACATGTTCATAGCCTCTGCTATCTCTCTCACTTTAACTCGGCGGTCGTCTAGCACCATTTGGTGAACTTTGGCAATGTTTTCGTCGGTAATTGCAGTTTTTGGACGTCCCGAACGTTCATCGTCTCCCAAGGTCTTACGGCCACGTTTAAATTCAGCTACCCAAATTTTCACTATGGTAAATGATGGTACAGAGTCCCCATACACAGAATCCAACTCATATTTGATTTTCGTAGACGCATTGCCTTTCAAAAACAAACATTTAATGACAGCTCGATACTCGATTTTGTCCATTTTCATAAAAACACTCACATCAACTCAAACGACTGTTACAAAACAACTGAGCATCTAAAATTACTGACACTTTGGTGAGCAACTGTCAACAGATTAATTAACGAAATTCACTAGCTTTTATATACCAGTGCTGCCATCTTTACGTTGAGGTTGGAAACTTTTCAGACCACCCTCGTACAGATATTTTGTGCGGAAATGGGATTTGTTCAAGTTACATGAGAAGCTTGCTGAAGATGTGGAGACTAGGGTTTATCGCGTCCTAACATTTGTTTTGCCAAGAGAATTAATTGTTAAAACTATTCAAGATTGGGTAAACCTTAACCCTGGTACCTCCATATCACAGCATACATGGCAGAAATGAAAAAAAAAATGACACACTTCTGAGGCTACCGGATACATGTTGATAAAAAAAAGGTGGCATTCGTAACATTTCAGCTACATTCGCAACATTTTCAGTCTTTCAATGTAGTATTTTGAATATTTTAAGAAACAGTTAAAGAAATCGTACTCTCTTTAAATAAATTACTTCTAAATTCGAATCGATTTTAAGCCAATTACTTGTACAAACATTTGCTTATATTGTTTGGCACATTCAATTTGCTTTCTTAATTTAACAGCGCCAACATTATTTGCCAATGTAATTTTGGATTTTACAAGCATTTATGGAGTTTTATTATTACATTGCGTGCCATGATATTTTGTATCACTGAGATTGTCCAAGACTGTATTTGCTTCCAATCTACTTGGGCTTTAGTACAGTTTTAATTTGAGGGGTGTGCACTTCCTGGGGCAAGCCAATGGATCGCAGATGTTAAACGTGTTAACCCCACTTGCATCACGACCATACTCCTCTTCTAATGCCAAATCAAATAAACGAGCGTAATTATTTCCTCCTAGCAAATGTCAGTCAAGTAGGTATACATTTGATGGCAGAATTTTCTTTAACTAGCGACTACGTTTTAGCCTTGATTCGGAATTCTTCGACTGCAACTTCAGCTCGGAAATGTTCATCTTTGTAGGTGATAGTTTAAGACCTTTATTTTGGGGCTCTCCATTTATAATCCCCTAATTTTGTGTTTATTTCAACCAAATGTAAAAGCGTCAAGAAGTCATGTTCAACTCTTCATGTCCAACTCGACTGCCGGTGGGCGATCATCCAAACGATTCGGCAAAGAGATGTGCTCAGCATTTCGCCGCCCCTACCATTCTTCATCTAAGGTACACTTAATTTTGCATCGATGTCAACTAAATTTGAAAATTATCCACAAATTTTCTTCAAGCCCCATTACAACATTTAAACTTGGTACTCACAGTGGATGTACATCCTAAGATTTGATGTGGATCATTCACCAGCAATACCGTTTTGAGGTCTTCTAAAAGATTATTTTTATTGATACTTTCATGTGAGCGCGTACTGTTGATTTGCTTGTATGTGTCTTTTTTTGTTTTCTAATTTACGTCTTCCAATGTTAAGCCATGTCGGACGATGAAACGTTGGGCGAAGTAATGCTGAAATGAGCCCAGGGTCCACAGAGCTTTGAATTACCGATATTCATCTTTAAGGATAGGGAAAAAAAACTCATCCGGATAACTCACCTTGACCAAGATTCGAACTTGGGACCTCTTGAACATGAGGCAGATATGCTACCATCTACGCTACCAAGGTGTGCTTTCTGTGTGTGTGTGTGTGTGTGTGTGTGTGTGTGTGTGTGTGTGTGTGTGTGTGTGTGTGTGTTAGGATTAGGATTTCATTACGGAGCGGATTCGGTACGTAGGCCACCGTGCTAGGCCCATTGTTCCTGTGCCCCCAAGTGGGGCAGCCCCGGGAGGAAGGATGTTGCGAAGGAGACAGAGGGCGGCCGACCCAAGGAGCCACGACTGTACAGAGGGCAGGGTCCCTACAGTTTACTTGGATAGAGACTTCCCCCGACAGCTCAGGACAACGGACATGCTCCCGTACTGCGGGATGGTAACGAGTGCTGCAGTCGAGCCCTAAAGGTCCCAGACTGGCGATCCGAGCCCCAAAGGTCTCTGGCTGGCAGTCCCGAAATGGTCCCACCAGAGAGCGGAGACCGGCAGCCGATCTACCGGAGGAGAAAATAGTTTACCTCAGAGTATATCATCCTGCCATGCACCGCCGAGTCACCCGCCGACACTTCTACCCTGAAAGAGACCATCAGATGAGAGATGATGTGAAATGCTAATGGAGATGGAATGGAGGGACAGGAAATTCGGGGGCTGCAATTAACCTCTCAGCATTCGCCTAGCGACCCGGGAAAACCGTCGAGAAACCCATGGGTCAGGTACGTCAGCCACGGGAATCGAACCCGGGCCTACTGATTGCGGGACACAGACGAAACCGCCTGAGCCACACCACCTGTGTGTGTGTATGTGTGTATATGTGTGTATATGTCTGTGTATATATGTGTGTGTGTGTCTGCTTGTGTTTGTGTTTATTGTACACCTGTGTATGAATGAACCTGTTCCCACACCCTCTGAGAGGCCTTGCTGTACGATAAGCATTTATGAGTTTATTTTTACGTCCTCCAACGTTGAGTCATATCGGACGTCGAATGAAATGGGTGAAATGTTGCTCAAATGAGTCCGGAGTCCACGGAGCTGAGTAACCCGACATTCGTCTATCAGGATAAGGGAAAACCCCAACTTCTATTAGATCTACTTGGTATGTGAAGTTATTTTCTTGCATGAAGATCTAAAGGCCAACTTTCTGATTTGAATTTGAAAAGCGTTCTTCCGTTTGTATGTTAGGCAGACTATTGACACCAAATATTACAAAACTATCTAGGGGAAAAAAGGAATGAAATCTTGAGATCAGAAATCTCTGATCAAGTCAGTGACACAAAGTAGATAATGCTGTGTTTCAACTGTTCACAATGTAAAACAGTGGAAAGCTGTATATTGCACAGAAGTTCAACGAGAATAGAAGAAGAGGAAGAAAAGCCTATTTTCAAGTTTAGAAACGATAACTGCAATATTCTGCCTAGTGTTTCAAGATGCATTAAGAGATGTCTTACAGCGTTTTACTGTAGGCATTTTATATCAATGTATTGTAATTAACTCTAATTAAGTAAAATTTTGGTCAGTTGCAAATGTGCACTGCTGTTATGTCTCGGAAGAAGAAGAATAAATATATATTCGGTTAATGCACAGGAACCGCTCAGTTGGAGTCCGCGAGTATTTTTTTTTTTAATTTACGTCCTCCAACGTTAAGTCATATCGGACGATAAATGAAATGGGTGAAATGATGCTCAAATGAGCCCGGGGTCTATGGAGCTTAGAGTTATCCGACATTTGTCTTCCAGGATAAGAGAAAACCCCGAAAAAACCTTATCCAGATAACTCACCCTGACCGAGATTCGAACTCGGGACCTCTTGAACGTGAGGCAGACACGCTACCATCTACGCTACCGAGGCGGGCATTATGAGTTAATCGTACACCAGCAAATGTGTTGCTTCGTTCACATTGTTGTTTATTTGGTACATGTTGGAAAAAAGTAATAAATAAAAGATAAACAGTTAGTTAGTAACACTCCCCACATGGCAACCTTGGCCTTCGGGGTAACCTCACCCCACCAAGTGATGACCGGACCCATTTCTCAGGTGGAGGCACCCAGAGGGCGGTGTCCATTACCTCCGATGATAGGGTGATAGTGAAGATGGCGGTGAGGTGAGAGGACCTACAGTTTTTACCGTGGACTCCGAACCACGTTGGGCATAGGGGATACTTCACGTGTGCTAGACAGAGGTGAAGGCGTGGATAGGGCCGACTTAAAATCGCCAACCCCAGAGCCGGGAATCGAACTCGGGACCCTTAGAACGGGAGCCGCGAACGAAACCACCGCGCTACCCCGGCGCCCATAAAAGATAAACATGAAAGAGTCTTCTCAACTTGGAGGTACTAGATTCGATTACCGACTGGTACGTGGAAATTTCTCATTAATTAGAATAATTTCCCACTTTCTGCAGATTCGGGAACTATGAATCCGTGAGTGAATGAGAATGTGTTTCCATTGAAAATAAATAAAGCCCAAAAAGCAAAAACGTGTTGTTTCGGAAATCGAAGTCTCCGATAGGACCATGTAAGTTAAAGGCGATTTTGCTACAAATAAAAAAAAAAATCATATGTTCAAAGCCACCAATATTACTGGAGAAGTTAGAGATGGATGCATCCTTGGTTGGAGGTAGAGATAGTTAGACAGAACGGACAGTGCTGTCTGTAAAAGTGAGATCGAAGTGTTTAAATCAGTGACATCGCAAACGCCCTTGCTGGGAATTTAGTTCACAGATTGTCTAATCATTGTTTAGTTTGAAAAGTACACAAATCAATAAAGTGTGTGTGTGTGTAACGTTTGTCATGTGCCATGTAGCAGTAACTAGTTAGAACTAATCAAAGATTGGGCTAAGGTCGACTTCATGACCAAATCCAGTATGTATTTGTTTGCTTATTAACCTTCATTGAGCTACTTGCCACCAATAAAATTGCCTTTCCAGCCGTGAGAAAAAGAGCAAAGATCTCTAGGTGTTCGCTGAGTTTGTCCAAGATTCTGTTTATCACTGGCACTTGTTCATCGCGTGATGAAGTGGAAGAAAGTTGGCACGTGACTGTCTTAGAAACAGACGCGTTTGTATCAAATGCACCCCTCCAAATTACCCCTTACAAGGAAAATTTTTTGAACATTTTAATTTTCTCAAAGATAGCTCTAAAAATTTTAGTTAAAATACTTCATGTTTGAGGAATTTTCATGAAACATTAAACACATATTTTGGATTTTCTGACAATAAACTCGAAAGTCCTCTTCGTTCTGGATTAGCGTAAGTGGTAAACTGTAAGAAATAGACACAACCTTACTTCACAACTTATGTCAAACATATTTTTCTCAAATACAAGAAGTCTTCCATATATTCTATTCCCACTGTATCTACAAGGAAATAGGCCCAAATGACCTTGTTGTCGACGGGCCCTTAAACACCACACTCACTCACTCTACAAGAAAATACATAATAAAACCTTCTACATAGAATTAGGATTTCATTATGGAGGGTTTTCGGCACGTAGGCCTCCATGCTGGGCCCATTGTTCCTATGTCCCCAAGTGGTGCAGCCTCGGGAGGAAGGATGAAGCGAAAGAGACCGAGGGCGGCTGACCAAAGGAGCCACGACCGTGCAGAGGGCAGGGTCCCTACAGTTTACCTGGATAGAGACTTCCCCCGACAGGCCAGGACCACGGACATTAACAATAGGGATATAAGTAGGGCAGGTGTCACTGACCTCCCTCCCAAACCAGGGAGTTACCGAGCTGTCCCCGAAGGGCGCCCGCCGCCTCCGTGGGGCTTTCCATAGGGCAAGACCTAGAGACTAACAAGTCCCCCATCTGCTCCGAAAACACAAGACTGGTGGAAGTGGATACGGCACTTATTCGCGCCAACCCCAAAGGGGAAGGCTTCCGAACAACTTCGGTGGGGCGCCTGGTGATCTAGCACACCTTCTACTAGCTCTGTAGGCTAGTACGCGGGAATATATGGCTTCCCTCAACCCCGTCTGGAGAGGTACCCGATCTTCCACGGGTATCGGGAACCACTGCCCCTCGAGTTCAACCCAATCCGAACAAGTCATCTACGGGAGGGGCTCGGCAGTTCAGCCCGAGGTTACTCTAGAAACGTCAGAGGTACCACGAGTGCTAGGTGTCCGCAGCGCCCGTACCACGGCAGCTGAAGGGGACGGACCCCCCCCCCTACGGGGAGGACCACGGACACGCTACCCTACTGCGAGACGGCAACGAGCCCAGCAGCCGAGCCCCAAAGGTCCCTGGTTGGCGGCCCGAGCCCCAAAGGTCCCTGGCTAGCGCTCCCAGCAGAGGCGCGGAGACCGGCAACCGACCTACCGGAAGAGGAAGTAGTTTAACTCAGAGTATATCATCCTGCCATGCACCGCCGAGACATCCCCGACACTTCTACCCTGAAAGAGACCCCAGATGAGAGATGATGTAAAATGACAATGAAGATCAAATGTAGGGTCAGGAAATTCGGGCATGTAATCAACCTACCCAGCATTCGCCCAGCGACCCGGGAAAATCCTCGAAAAACCAATGGGTCAGGTAGGTCAGCCACGAGAATCGAACGTGGGCCTCCCGAATGTGAACCACAGACGAAACCGCCTGAGCCATCCCGCTTACGTTAATATCGGTTAACGAGTAGACAGAAGACTAATCTGTCCGCCTCTGTAGCGTGACGGTAGCAAGTCTGCCTGATATTCAAGAGGTCCCGAGTTCAAATCTTGGTCAGGGTAAGAAATCTGAATAAGGATTTTTCCAGGGTTTCCCTTATCTTGAGAAACAATATCGGGTAATTCTAAGCTCTGTGAATCCTGGGCTCATTTGAGCATCATTTTACCCATTTCGATCATCGTCCAATATGATGTAAGTTAATAGACAGAGAGAGACAGAGATAGAGTGAGAGAGAGAGAGGTAGGAATCCCGCTGTGTATGTAATGTTCATATATAACTGTCTGCATGTTCTGGTTCTCACCATTTTAGTGTCTTGCTTCCCCTCACCACTTCTCTCGCACATATGGAGTTTCATGACGTTTTACACAAGCTGCAGTCAAGTTATATACATACATCCACCAATAATCAGTATGCCGGTCTTTATTTTTCATTCTCCTGTGTATCCAAGGCTCATCAACTCAGCAAAGAAATATGCCAGACCTCACACAGTTGTGCTCAAGTCCCATATCGTTATATTACTATATCGCCTAAATAAACATTTGGAACCTCTAACCACATTCTGTCTGGAGTAATGTTAAAGCATTCTGTGGTTTCTCATACTGGGTCTTGTGGAAAGCTTTCGTTAGGTCTTTTGTCCCATGAAACAGTTCAAACCAAAGCGACATCTGGGCAGATTTTCTCCGGGCTCTCCGGTTTCCTCCCACCATTCATTTTATTATCTGATACATAATCAGCTTTCCTTTCATTGCACCTTGCACCGAAATTTTATATCTACTTCACTCTCATTGTACCAGATACTGGGCTGATCTTCTATCCTGAATATTCTCTCGGATTCAGAGTTTGCCAGGCATCTGACCACAGGCACCCAATTGTGAGTTCGTACTGTTGAATGTCCTTCCTTTTGAACACATATAGTGTGTTCTAACATGATAATCTCTTTACAACTGTATCGTTTTTCTTCCCTTGATGAAAGAAGCAATCTTTAAGACCAAAAAGTGTTACAAAAGATGTGCCTCTAATGTACAAATACTGATGTTGTTACAGTCGACGAGAGCAGTATGTCCACCAAGGAGAAATTTAAGCAGCTGATTCCATGGATGCAAGAAAAAGTCAGAAAATCCTTCTCTCAAAAAATGCTGTATCGACGCCTACCACTTTTGAATTGGCTGCCTCGATACAACTCTGAAGATGCCATCGGCGACCTTGTAGCGGGAATCACTGTCGGTTTGACGGTTATACCACAATCTCTTGCATACTCCAATATTGCTGGAGTCCCTATACAGGTAATACTCCATTACTAATTACATTATTATTATTATTATTATTATTATTATTATTATTATTATTATTATTATTATTATTATTATTATTATTATTATTATTATTATTATTATTATTATTATTATTATTATTATTATTATTATTATTATTATTATTATTATTATTATTATTATTATTATTATTATTATTATTATTATTATTATTATTATTATTATTATTATTATTATTATTATTATTATTATTATTATTATTATTATTATTATTATTATTATTATTATTATTATTATTATTATTATTATTATTATTATTATTATTATTATTATTATTATTATTATTATTATTATTATTATTATTATTATTATTATTATTATTATTATTATTATTATTATTATTATTATTATTATTATTATTATTATTATTATTATTATTATTATTATTATTATTATTATTATTATTATTATTATTATTATTATTATTATTATTATTATTATTATTATTATTATTATTATTATTATTATTATTATTATTATTATTATTATTATTATTATTATTATTATCATCATCATCATCATCATCATCATCATCATCATCATCATCATCATCATCATCATCATCATCATCATCATCATCATCATCAGTAGCGCAAGCATTTTTAAAATCTTTGCAAAAGTTAAAGGCATATGGAGGCGGGCAGTATTGCAGACTCCAGCGAATCCTTAGCTTGCTCCTCCTACCAGCGCTGCCGAATGTGATACACGCATCTCACGCGCCTGAAATGAGATTATCTTATTAATTACGCTGGGATATTAATATTTGAAAATGACAGATGCCGGTCTCATAATAAGAAAACATTTTATTTTCTGATCATGAACGCAGATAAGTCGGAAAAACAACACCATTCCTTCTTGACAACACTTATCTCAAGCATAAATAAGCAGTTCACCTATTGCACGCAGTTTGAAACAGGCCGAGTTAATCCTCAGTTTGTTTTTAGATTAGGGTTTCTTATTTTGTTAAAGTGAACGGCATCGTTAAGTCGTGAGTCGAATTCGAGCTGAAATATTGTTAATATTACATTAAATTATTATTTTACACATATATTTTATCCAGTGTTAGTGATATGAATGCATGAACATGTCCTTCAAAGCTGGAACAAGTGATTTTTCGATCAACGAACGTGAAGCGATTCATTCTCAGGGCATAAAAATTATATTTAATATGAACAAGTTTTTACGAAAGCTCTCCAATCCAGAATATAGGGCAAGTGTACATTTTTCAAAAACCCAGCAATTAACTCTGTAACCTTGTGGTGTAGGTAGTGTACACACAGTGTCAGGAATTTGTAGTGAAGCAGCTTCGTCCTTAGAAAAAAGAAACGTGCTTGTATTTCAATCTCCAGGAAAGACTTACAAAGTTGGAAAGCAGGTTAATGGATTGGAAACTGTGCTTGCTGTTCCACCACTATGGTGTGTGTCAAGGTAAGATTTTAATGTTTTAGGAATATTTAATGTGTTCTTTAATTACGGGAAGAATAGGCATAACCTTTGCTGACCAAGTCCAAGTCCAAGTCGAATACTGACAGGCTGTTAACAGCCAGAAGGTTTTTTTGCTGCGTACCCACCCAGGTTTTGGGTCTGACCGCAGGTTGATAATTTTCATGGTTACAGGATGATGTGGGATTTTTTTTTGATGAGGAAATTTGATTAAGGTAGCTTTTTTGCTCCTCTTTAATTTTTTACAGGATGCCAAACCGCTTTTTTGTTTACACCCTGGTGTTTTATTTTGCTAAAAGTGGGGTAAATTTTGTAGCCAAACAGCTCATTTGGAGGTTTTTGAAATTTAGCTTATGCTGCTGTATGGATTAACTCCTTTGTTACCTCGGGTGCCCGCAAGCCATACGGGGTACCCGGTAAAGCCTGAAGTGGCATCTCTTAGCGTCGTAATCTCGTAGAGACCGAACCAGGGCGCTCCTGTGAGCTGGAATTTGAGCGTAAAATTGTGTCGCCCGGCGCCTAATTTCGTCCTCCACGTATGGGAGAAGAGAAGCTTCGTGAAGCAACCTCACGGGGAAAGAACGACCCACAGAATAGATGGATCGGAGTCCTCTATTCTGTGCACGCTGAAGGTATGCCATCCAGCTATCGGCAGCCATGCCCCAGATTTCACAGGCGTACAACATGAGTGGGATTATCAGCGCTCGAAAGAGGTGTAGCTTTAAGCGGACTGGCATCGAGCGCGAACCCAGCATTGGGTACAGAGAAGCAATAGCCCCCTGTACCCGTGCCGATAGTTCCCTGATGTGTCCGCGGAAAGTTCGGCCTCTATCAAGTTGAACGCCCAGGTACTTGATGGAATTTGTCCACTTTCGGCCTCTAAAGAGGAAGTTGGGGCAGTCAGCGGGGGTGTGGCGCTTTGTAAAAAGAATGGTAAAACTGCTCTTATGTATAGAACCTCTGCCGGTACACCCACCACGCGTGGCAACAGCGCTCCGCTTGAGCAATGGCCAGCGTTCATATGTATTTAACTTTTGTGAGCAGTATAGGAGCTAAAGGTGTATGTTTAACCACAAAAACTTAACCAAATCAAGGATTCTCTAGTCTGTTTAGCATGTTGGATAAAAAGCACTATTTGTTAGAAGGGATTAGGGTAGGTCTGAGGACACTTCTCCTGAAGTGTCATAAAGAAAAATAAGAAATTATCTAACTGTTACAACAGATTAAAGACACTTCAGTAATATTCATATATTTCCTATATAAGCTCCCGTTATCTGTTTTGCATCTAAAGAGAACAATGCTATAGGTTAAAGGAAGATCATCTTATATTGATAAATGTAGATAGACTCACATGTTTATGTCCATCATAAAAACGGATAAAGCGCTCACATTTCATAAGAGTCTTATCTTTAAGAAGTCTGCCAAAAAGTAACTATTAGCACTTTGGACGCCAATCCTCATCATGTATCCTGTAGAAAGTGTTTTCGCAACGATTACTTCCAAATGTGGCAGATGCCCTCGTAGCCATGGATGCTAGCTTATATATCTCTAGCGTTCGTCGCGGGTTCGAGTCTTACTTTAGTCATGGCTGTTTATATGTATAGTATATATGTGTAAAACACGGAAAACAAAACAGTAATGAAACAGTAATAAGGACAAACAGATGAACAAGGTGGGGGGAATAGTTAAGGAAAAGAGTATTTATGTACCGCTATGCCTGTTGCGGGCGGCAAGTCCGTTTCACGAGTCTCACTATTCAACAATTCCGAGATGTGCATATAGCAATAATGAGTACCTATATTACTGGGCGGATTGTTGTGTGTGTTGTGTTTTGTGGTTTGATAGGCGATGCTTTATTTATTGGTTTAGAATGTATTACTTAGCAATCATATCTCCGTTAAAATCAAGATTGAAGAGTGCTATATCCTGTGGCCTTCAATCGAGAGCGCGGCAATCCGACTATGTCCGAGCAGTGCCGAAGTTGTTGCGCAGCTCCGGCTGGCAAGCTTTCCTTGCGTTACTCTACGTCATTTGATTTTGATATCTGAAAACGAGTGTATTGTATTTCTGACTCAGAATCTGTTAAAAATGTAAAGATAAGACTAGACCTCGGAATTTAGGCATGAAAAAGTGACACATAAACCATATAACTGGCCACGAATTCAGGTTTACTTTTTCTACCAGTAGTACGCAATAGGAAGAGAACATATCGCATTCCACCCAAAAATTAGATGGCAATATCTATTGGAAACCCGTTTTCAGAGCCTGAATTACCTAAAGCAAAATCATGTTTATAAAAATATCCCTCTATATTTCCAAAGATCGCATAATAACTGAAGAACGTAAAGTCAGTTATTTATCAAACTTTGTATTTAAATTTAGAGTCCTCCAAGAATGAGACTGAAGACTTTCAAGAAACTTCCGCACACCAAATTACCCTTTACATGAAAATTGTTGGAATAATTTCATTTTCTTTAAAGATTTTATTTAAAATACAAGACCTTTATGACATTTTCGTAACATTTATTTATTGAACTGTCTGCGAATAGCTTCTGAAGTCCTCTTCACTCTGAACGATTTTGCATAATCGATAAATGTAAGAGCTAGACAAAATATTACTATTAAAAGATGTAGATGTCCTTAAAACACGAAATTACATACGAGTAAAATATATTTTGTTGCTTATTTTTTGTGGGGTTAACCATTTCTGGGATATTTCTAGTTATTGGTTTCACTGTTAAAATACTTTTTTTCAATTGTGAAGTCTTAATTTGTATAATATGTATTTTTCTCTTCCTCATGCAAAGAGAATGAAACTTCAAAGTCAGTAGCCAGTAACTTTTAACTTATGCCTACTTTATTACCGTATTGCCATTGTATCCGCAAGGTAATATTAGGTAAATCATTTATATAATTGTTTATCATGGTAAGCATGAAATAGGTGGAAGAATAGGTGCATTTTTTAAAACATAGTTTGTTAAAAATTAGTAGAAAAGATCAGGTGATTGCAAATATTATATTTTTTTAGTTATACAGAAGCTTGACTGCAGATAGACCGCGAACAAAGTGCAGTCGGTGTGCGCATGCGTGAGCACAGTCGTCTCTCCTCCTCAACGTGCAAGCATTACATAATTCCCTCCCCTCCATACGTCGACCAGTGCAGTACAGCTTGCGCTATGGAGGAGATACTCGCCGAGGTCTACTTCCCATAAGCCCCAGCCCCGTAGGACCGGGAACCCGGGCCTCATCTGTTATTTCCATTAGGACAGCACCTATTTTATAAGCTGCCCCCCCGTCTGCCTTACGGCAAACAGGACGGATGTGGATACGCCACATACGCGCCAGTCCTTAATGAACCAGCTACCAAAGAACCTTGGTAGGGCCGCCAGTGTCTAGCTCACCAGCTACTAGCTCTGCAGGCTAGTCCCCGGGACTTATAGGACAACCCTCTGCCCCCTCCGGGCGGCCCTGGCGACCTGGCCGGAGGTACCCAATTGCCCGTGGGTGACGGGAACCATCTGCCCCCTCGAGACCAACCCAATCCGAACAACTCCCATGCGGGAGGAGCTCGTTATGTTCGGCCCGAGGTTCCTCTAGTAACGTCAGAGGTACCACGAGTGCTAGGGGTCCGTGCGCTATGGAGGAGAGGAGAGGCAGCCTAAAATGACGGTAGAGGGGGAAAGTTAGAGAGCTTCAGGTTTGGTAAATCACTTCTCCAGCTGCATTTTGTTCGCGGTTTACCTATAATACCTTTACAAGCATAAAGTGATACTCCTAAGTGGCAAAAAGTGTATACCAGAGTTACTTAAAATCTCAGAACAACTTGCTAAACGCATTAAAAAGGGTGAAAAAGATATTGAGGTTAGAGGTGCAAATTTAAATGTACAGATGTATTTTTTATCTTGAAAAGTGCAGAGCGATGCGCAGTGGTATCTGGACGAGTCCACCTCAGAACGGTTGCAACTGGAGGGGAGGGCAGGTCAGTTGCGTATCAGTTACGAGCAAGTAAACACGTGCAGAGCTACTGAGTAATACTACAGCTTGTTTCAAAATGTGCTTGTCTCCTGGTTCCAAGAGAGCATTTATAAATGACGCCTCCTAGCAGCACATTAGGAAATAAAGTGCTACATGAGAAGTAATAACCAATATCCATAGATTTATAAAAAAGGAACAATGGTCTGAATCAGCTATAAAAATCTGGGGAAGGGTATCTGAGGCAACAGTTGTGTCTGAAAGCAGTTTAGGAGAGTTATTAAGGAAAGAAAAGCCATTGGTGCTAGTGCAACAACGTCCTTCTCTATGCCCAGTAAACAAAGTTTAAGAACATGCACAAAATCTAATTTGGATGTTTTAATTCAGAAGTAGTTAGACGAACTGTGAATAATTTTTAAAACACAAAAAAACAAAGACCAACTTTGAAGAAAGTGCTTATGAAGCTTAAAAATTCTACTGACTTCCAGGGCAGTATCTGAACATTAAGAAGAGTTCTTTTGAAGCTAGGATTATTTGAAATGAAAAACACTAAGCGTGACAGACAAATTTTAATCGAACATCGCACCATACGTGCAAAAAGGCTTAAGTATTTACGAAATATTCGGAGATACCGAAGTGACGTTTATATAGTTTATATGGATGAAACTTATATAAATACAGCACATACTGGATCATATGCCTGGAGTGAAATACGTTACAGGGACTCTGCAGTGATATTGAAAGGCTGACAGTTGTTTATCATGCCTGCTGGAGGAGAACAGGGTTTTGTTCCAAATGCCTATGTACTATTTAAGATCCAACAAAAGCGTGGAGATTACTACCATAGTAAGAATTACAACTTAGTTTATAAGAGCTGCAAAACTGGCTTCGATAATGAAATTTGTTTTTAGACACCTTATGTACCGCTCTCCCCTCTCGTATCTTACGCGTGTGACGCATTGTGGCAATAGGTGCACTATCCCCACCACAGTTGCTACTCATCCCTACCGCGCAGGATTCCTATCAAGATAAAATAATACGTCTGTAGTTACATTTTTCTTGTATAGTGGTGCAACTGTTATGAACGCACTCTAGCTTTTAAATGAAAACTTACTAATGTAAAATATAGCTTGATAAATTCGCATTATTTCTCTATCGTTACATCCAAGTATTCTTATTTAATTGTCATTTTTGAGACACTAAGTTAATTAGTTTCGGTGGATACAGAGGTCAACCGTTATCTACTTGGCATCCCAAAATCATCATTATTAAGCATCGCATGTTTTATAAACGTATATTTAGTGTTTAGGCACATGTACTTATTGGTTATTCTCCTAGGCGTACTTGACATACAAAGGGCAGAAGTATGCATTCTATTGGTATGAAATACATCAACTATACCAAGGCACTGAGTGTTTAGTTGCTTTATGCATGAGCTTATAAAATATGCCATATTGGAAATAGAATATTAATAGTGACTTTATAATTAAAAAGCTTGTGTGAAACTTAGGAAGCGTTTTCAAGTTGTTCTCGGGAAGCAAGTCAGGTTAAAGACGATTAGAAGGCGTACATCTCTCCCATCATCAGGATATTTTAAGAAATGTTATATCCAGCTATACAGTTTGTGGTTATAAATTTCTTAAAATATCCTGATGATGGGAAAGATGTACGCTCCCGAAACGTCGATTTCTAATCGTCTTTACACCTGACTTGTTTCTCGAGAAGATCTCGAACATATTCATCGCCAGGAAAGCTTCAGGTTTTATTTTAAGAAGTTTTGTTTGTTAATGGTTATTGTTTTGTTTTTGCAGTATGGGTTATATGGATCTTTCCTGGGCTGCTTTTTGTACATTCTGCTGGGCAGCTGTAAGGATGTGCCGATGGGTCCAACAGCCATCATCTCATTGCTGACTTATCAGACAACCCACGGTCTGGATCCACAGTATGCTGTTCTGCTGTGCTTTTTGGTGGGCTGTTTAGAACTTCTAATGGGAATTCTTGGACTTGGTAAGTGTTACTACCATGATAATAAACACCTAAAACATAAGTCATCAAATTGAGTGATAACGCTGTTAGCAGTACCTGGATCGTGGGGACCGGACACCTTGACACTTAACTTCCCGAGGATCGTCTTATACATTGGAACAACTCATAAAATAAACGGAAAGGGCTAGTATTTATAACTTATGCTGCAATATATATCGTCTTTTAATCTTAATGGGAGTTTGTGTAATCGTTTCACATTGTTTTTAACATACTGCATATCTAGCACGTAGAGGAAATATTGCATTCCATAAGAAAGCTAGCTACAGAGATTTCACCTGAAAATTTCTGAACCCTAAAATAGCATTTTTAGGTCGTGTGTTTATGTGACCAGCATAACTCCAAAACCAAAACTCGGATACCATAGGTACTTGATATTCAAGTACAGTAACTTTCAAGGAATACGACACGAAGACTAAACAGAATTCCCTACCTTAAATTACATTCTTTCTTCTGTAATATTTATCTCTAAATTTTGTGTGTGTCATCCCGAGGTTATAAACGTAAAAAGGGATAACATAAGGTGAACAATTGATAGGAAGTCCACAGTTCGTCGTGAAGATTATACCTACCGTATATAATATAAACAATTAAAAAGAAAAGTAGGCCACGCCATGGCTGAGTAGTTAGACCGCTTGGCTCTCACCTAGGCGGCCCGAGTCGATCCCATGCTACCGTAAAGTGGGATTTGTGGTGGACATGTACAATATGGCGCTGGGGTGGGTTTACTCCGGATCCTCCGGTTCCCCCATCATCATTCCACCAATTGTCCCATCATTTATTCATCCCAGGCGTTGGATCGACCCCTCTACCCTGTTATCTCAGGTGAAATGCTTCGACTCCCTCTCTCTGATGGACCCCGAGCGACTCCTAGCACCAGCAAAGGGAGACAAAAAAAAAAAAGTAAATTACTCGTATACATTAAGCAAGGAAACGGTGGAACTAGCTTACCTTACCTGCTTAAGAAAGTGCTCATTTTGTTCTGCATTTCTATCTAAGAAACAGCAAGAATTTCTTGACGAACTTATTTGTCAATTCATTTAATGTGTGGGCTACTTTTATATACCTTTTCTTTTAATTCCTTACCCCAGAAAAAAAAAAAACCACTGCAAGCAGATAAGATCGGGGTCTAGGAGGCCATATGTTATTAGATAACTACCTAGAAATACTTAACGAATTTCCTGTAAGATAAATTGGCCATATGTGCTGTCGCTGAGTCATGCTGAAAGGTTAAAAAGCACGTTCTCTCTCAGTTAATTGGTCATAAAAAGAGCGCAAAAGGTTTTGCACATTCCTCTTACTGTTGATCGTTTCTTGAAAAAAAGTATTTTCTCTATTATCCTTTCACCACTAATGGCGCACCACACTTCTATTCTTTGACCATGTCGGAGTGCGTCCTAAACTTTTCACAACTTAAAGGTTATTTTGTGAATGTTGAGAAAGCAGTTACAACATCGTGTTAGATATATGGGGATCATTTACTTTCATTTTTAAGCGTTATATATGTGCGGCAAACCGCACTCTATTTACTGCGTCCTTTCTGTCACCCACATCGGCGACATAGCAACCAGCTTCGTCGGTGATCCGCATGCCGTGTGAAGGATCGTTCGCGCATTACTTCTTTGTGTAAACGATATTCATTTATAAAACATTACTCTCACCTAAGTATTTGCATGAATTATACTTTGTCTTATAGTGAGAAATAGACCTATGCCCGTTTCTGTAGCCTAGATAGTAGCGTTTCTTCTTCACGTTAAAGAGTTCCCAGTCAGGGTAAGTTATCTCGGTAAGGTGTTTCTGGGGTTTTCCCTTATCCTAAAAGATGAACTGCCTGGTAGCTCTAAACTCTATGTACCCTAGACTCATTTGAACATCATTTCATTCATCGTTCGACATGACTTAACGTTGTAGGCCTTAAATTATATAATTGATTTTTGTGTTTTGGAAAATTTATTGGGTTTCTTTGGTTTCGCAATGCTATTTATATTATGCCATGGCTAATGTTGCGTACTACATGGCAAAACGAGAAGGCGTATAGGAAAATATTCGCAACACAGAGATGTTTACCTCAGCTTACTACACATCCAGTGTATGTTTAATCATGTCTTCTGGACAGCAACGTGTAATAATAATAATAATAATAATAATAATAATAATAATAATAATAATAATAATAATAATAATAATAATAATAATAATAATAATAATAATAATAATAATAATAATAATAATAATAATAATAATAATAATAATAATAATAATAATAATAATAATAATAATAATAATAATAATAATAATAATAATAATAATAATAATAATAATAATAATAATAATAATAATAATAATAATAATAATAATAATAATAATAATAATAATAATAATAATAATAATAATAATAATAATAATAGTAATAATAATAATAATAATAATAATAATAATAATAATAATAATAATAATAATAGTAATAATAATAATAATAATAATAATAATAATAATAATAATAATAATAATAATAATAATAATAATAATAATAATAATAATAATAATAATAATAATAATAATAATAATAATAATAATAATAATAATAATAATAATAATAATAATAATTTATCTGAGATCAAGTACATTGAATAAGACATCGTCATGAATAAAATACAATGGCATGAGGTACATACAGTTCGGCCGCTATATCTCCGGCTCTGACATTTCTCGAAAGAGGGAAGGGGGCTGTTGCCAGTTCTTTAGCGGGAATTTTAAGAAGAGGAACAATGTGTATTTTAAATATTTCACGTATTTGCATATTTCACGAACCAGTCGCCATATTATTATAATAGCGATAATAATAAGACTTACGAACACTAAAAATAGGAATTCACGCACGAAAAATATACCAAAGAAAGTTCACCAGCGCAAGCAACTAAAACCACGTGGCTCAAATTTAACCTGGCAACACAGGGTTGGGATCGGAAGCCACGCCTTGCACTACCAATGCTGATTGGCGCTAGCAGACAGTTTTAACTTCCTGACCACGACACTGGATGTAGAGACTCCCAGTACTACCAACAGATGCAGTTAGTGTGTGTGTGTGTGTGTGTGTGTGTGTGTGTGTGTGTGTGTGTGTGTGTGTGTGTGTGTGTGTGTGTCTGTGTGTGTGAAAGGTGTGAACGAAATATTTGAATAGAATAGTGTTGTAATACATATCTTGCATGATAATGAAATTGCAAGTTGTATTTTATTGTTTTAAAGCTAATATGGTCCTATATTTTCATTCTAAAGATAATTTTGCAGATATGTTTTCAATTGCTCATTACTGTATGTTGGTAATACTAACCTTCCCCCTCCACCTCTTGCAGTCGCAAAATGTCAGAGCCGGAGATACAACGGCCGGACTGTACATATGATGTGAATTCACTAAGTGAATAAAAATGTCTTAATATAAGGCAGTGATAAATTTTCCCTTTAAACAGATTAAAAGGTACATTATTTGCATTAAAACAAAGTTTGTTATAGAAATTAACACCATTGTATAAACAAGTACTGGCTGTCGAATTGCAGGCGGACGCGAGAAATCATATCACATAACCAGACGCAGCTTGCCGCCTCGGTAGCGTAGATGGTAGCGTGTCTGCCTCACGTTCAAGAGGTCCCGACTTCGAATCTAGGTTAGGGTGAGTTACTTGGATAAGGTTTTTTCCGGGTTTTTCCCTTATCCTGAAAGACGACTGTCGGGTAACTCTAAGCTCCATGGACCCCGGACTAATTTGAGCATCATTTCATTTCATTCATCGTCCGATATGACTAAACGTTGGAGGACGTAAATTACACAAAAAAAAAAAAAAAAAAAAAAAAACAGACGCAGCTTCCAATCGCTCTATTTGTGTTTCCTGACTTACTGTACGTAACTTAGTAATATTGCACTCTTCTAATCGACCAGATAAGATCTGATAAGAGACCATCACAGCGCTGGCCACGTGGAAGTCAATACGTCTCAACGTTCTGTCAGGTATGCGAGGATGTATTAGTCTTCAGTTGTTAATAAACAATTGCAAAATGGAGATAACAAAGTTAGCACTTACAGTCCTTCTAAAACACTACGGGAAACAAGATTATAAAGCCGCTGCTGCAACTCGAAGAATATGTGAAGTGGAGGTAGAAGATGTTAGTGAGCGTGCGGCACAACAATGGTTCCAACGTTTCAACAATGGAGACGAAAACACTATGTTCTGGAAGACTTAATGTATGTAATACTGAGAATACACGCCAAGTTTTACGATAAAATCCGCAAAAGTGCCAGTAGGCTTTCGAAAGAACTTGATACATCAAAAGATACCACATTAAGACACCTGTAAAATCATACAGAAACTATAGATCTGTACCTCATGAACTGATACCTCAACAGGCTGAACGTAGAGTGGATATCTGTCGTCAGCTTATCCGTAATCCCATGGATGATAGATTTGTCAGGAGTATTGTCACTTGTGAAGAAAAATGGATATATTACCGAAACTCTTATGCCTCGAAACAGTGGTTGATCATTGCTAACTTGCCAAAGTCATCGTTAAAAGAATCAGTTCTGTCCCAAAGTAAAATTGTGTGTGTGGTGGAATTTTGAAGGTATGATTCACTGGGAGTTTGTTCCACGTGGGCAGGCCATTGATGCTTTTTGTTTCATTTATACCCCGCCTATAACTGCAATGGTCATATCGGCGGCCGTTCTCTTTTGGAACATATCGAAGGTGTTAACTCGTAATCGTTGGGTTTTAATCATTAGATCACGTACACATTTATACCCCGCCTTTAACTCCAATGGTCATATCGGCGGCCGTTCTCTTTTGGAACATATCGAAAGTGTTAACTCGTAATCGTTGGGTTTTAATCATTAGATCACGTACACATTTATACCCCGCCTTTAACTCCAATGGTCATATCGGCGGCCGTTCTCTTTTGGAACATACCGAAGGTGTTAACTCGTATTCGTTGGGTTTTAATCATTAGATCACGTACACATTTATACCTCGCCTTTAACTGAAATGGTCATATCGGCGGCCGTTCTCTTTTGGAACATATCGAAAGTGTTAACTCGTATTCGTTGGGTTTTAATCATTAGATCACGTACACATTTATACCCCGCCTTTAACTCCAATGGTCATATCGGCGGCCGTTCTCCTTTGGAACATATCGAAGGTGTTAACTCGTATTCGTTGGGTTTTAATCATTAGATCACGTACACATTTATACCTCGCCTTTAACTGAAATGGTCATATCGGCGGCCGTTCTCTTTTGGAACATACCGAAAGTGTTAACTCGTAATCGTTGGGTTTTAATCATTAGATCACGTACACATTTATACCCCGCCTTTAACTCCAATGGTCATATCGGCGGCCGTTCTCCTTTGGAACATATCGAAGGTGTTAACTCGTATTCGTTGGGTTTTAATCATTAGATCACGTACACATTTATACCTCGCCTTTAACTGAAATGGTCATATCGGCGGCCGTTCTCTTTTGGAACATATCGAAAGTGTTAACTCGTATTCGTTGGGTTTTAATCGTTAGATCACGTACACATTTATACCCCGCCTTTAACTCCAATGGTCATATCGGCGGCCGTTCTCCTTTGGAACATATCGAAGGTGTTAACTCGTATTCGTTGGGTTTTAATCATTAGATCACGTACACATTTATACCCCGCCTTTAACTCCAATGGTCATATCGGCGGCCGTTCTCCTTTGGAGCATATCGAAGGTGTTAACTCGTATTCGTTGGGTTTTAATCATTAGATCACGTACACATTTATACCCCGCCTTTAACTGCAATGGTCATATCGGCGGCCGTACTCCTTTGGAACATATCGAAGGTGTTAACTCGTATTCGTTGGGTTTTAATCATTAGATCACGTACACATTTATACCCCGCCTTTAACTCCAATGGTCATATCGGCGGCCGTTCTCTTTTGGAACATATCGAAAGTGTTAACTCGTATTCGTTGGGTTTTAATCATTAGATCACGTACACATTTATACCCCGCCTTTAACTGCAATGGTCATATCGGCGGCCGTTCTCCTTTGGAACATATCGAAAGTGTTAACTCGTATTCGTTGGGTTTTAATCATTAGATCACGTACACATTTATACCCCGCCTTTAACTGCAATGGTCATATCGGCGGCCGTTCTCTTTTGGAACATATCGAAAGTGTTAACTCGTATTCGTTGGGTTTTAATCATTAGATCACGTACACATTTATACCCCGCCTTTAACTGCAATGGTCATATCGGCGGCCGTTCTCTTTTGGAACATATCGAAAGTGTTAACTCGTATTCGTTGGGTTTTAATCATTAGATCACGTACACATTTATACCCCGCCTTTAACTGCAATGGTCATATCGGCGGCCGTTCTCTTTTGGAACATATCGAAAGTGTTAACTCGTATTCGTTGGGTTTTAATCATTAGATCACGTACACATTTATACCCCGCCTTTAACTCCAATGGTGATATCGGCGGCCGTTCTCTTTTGGAACATATCGAAAGTGTTAACTCGTATTCGTTGGGTTTTAATCATTAGATCACGTACACATTTATACCCCGCCTTTAACTCCAATGGTCATATCGGCGGCCGTTCTCCTTTGGAACATATCGAAAGTGTTAACTCGTATTCGTTGGGTTTTAATCATTAGATCACGTACACATTTATACCCCGCCTTTAACTCCAATGGTCATATCGGCGGCCGTTCTCTTTTGGAACATATCGAAAGTGTTAACTCGTATTCGTTGGGTTTTAATCATTAGATCACGTACACATTTATACCCCGCCTATAACTCCAATGGTCATATCGGCGGCCGTTCTCTTTTGGAACATATCGAAAGTGTTAACTCGTATTCGTTGGGTTTTAATCGTTAAATCACGCACACATTCACACTCTCATTCGTACTTCCAGACTCTGGGGAAGATGCGGAATTATCTTGGTTGAAGAAAAATCCCCACCTCCACCGCCGAGAATCGAATCTGGGATCCCTAGCATGGCAGGCAGGTGTTCTACCGACCGAGTTAGCGGTTCTTTACTCTCAACAACTGGAACCAGTTTATGAAAATTTGAGACGGAGATACCTAACATTAGTTAACCGAAATAGAGTTCTATTGGAACAGAAGAATGCAAAACTCCATATTGTACAACCATGGAAAAAGTTCAGCAATTGAGAGGAATCGAACTGCTACCACACCCAGTATACAGCCCTGATCTCGCACCACAAGATTATAATATTTTTGGATCCATGGCCAATTTTCTACGTGGAAGAAATTTTGACAATGTTGAAGCAGTGCAAGTGGGTGCCACCGAATTCTTCGCATCAAAAACTAGAGATTACTACCATCGTGGGATAATAAACTTCGCTGGACGATGGCTCAAGACCATAGAATCTAAAGGTATATACTTTGAAAATTATTTAATTGCTTGTCAGAACACACTTCAAGCAATTGTTTTTCTTAAACAAAAAACGACATTACTTAGCAGACAGTATCTATATTTCTTTGAGTTGCTCCATTCATCGATTTACACTCCAGACAAGTCCTATTGTGCTGCTGAATTTAGATTGTGTTGAGTATATGTGACCTTTGTACATCCTCAACGTTGCTTCCATATCCAGAAATCTGAGTTCATATGAACTGAATCATATTCTGATTGTAGGAAGCTGCTCTACATGAAGCCTCGTTGCTGGGCACGTATTGGGCACTCACAGGGTAGCTCCCTTGACACTGCCTATGGACAAGAGGACAAGAATCTCTTGCTGTCCCGTTTTGTGTAGGTGTCTTCTTAGGGAAGAGTATCATGTAATTGTCCATTCTCTGCTTAGGCACTTTTTTACAATCCGTGAATGAGACGTTTGGAGAACCTGAAACCTACATATAATTTCCAACATTTCTCTGAATAAGCAGTCCCTGAGAGCGAGCCTAACCAGTCCGGATGACAGCCTTAATACTGGTCCAGGAAGAGTTGCTTAATTAATTTCTTTTGCTCCTCCATTGTCCAGATTCCCCTCATGTCCGTTATCCATCTCAGCTGAAACTGAATTGTGGCAAGGAGGTATTTTCCAAGCCTAACTTGGGGTTAATTAAGTGGTTAACGAGGGCCTTCTAAGAGTGGAAGAGGCTGTCTATTTCTAAATCGCCTTTATACATTTTCAGCAAATGCAAATATCTCTGCCTGAAAGATCGTGACATTTGAGTGATAGGTGTTACTTTAATACTGGAAATGTGTTAACAGGTTTTGGCGCACCGGTGTGTGCACTATTGGTTTTGTGGTTACCTGAGGTGTACTTACCAGATATGAAGGCATAATTCTTCTAGTTAGAATTGCCTTCTCTGCAGTTTTGTTTTCCCACCTAGTCTGTAGAACATACTTTTTATCAAAAGATAAAAATAAAGACAAATAAGGCATTATTATCTAAACATTCAAGCTGCGCCATCAACAGTGATGGAAATCCTAGAGCTTCGTTTAATACAATTGTTTTCCAATCTGAGGCGCGACACATCTTGTTGGGTCATGACCAAGCAATACAATTGCTGACCTCGTGCCCACATGCGCATGGCAGATATTATTATGTCCTGAGCTCAAGACGCCTTAAATAGGCACGTCTGAAAATACAATGCTTTCTTCTCCCTTACGCAAGTTAAATTATACTTTATCTACCTGATAAATAAACGCCAGTGCACTAACACGGTTTTGAATGGACAATATGTGGAACAATCGTCAGTGATAACTAATTGTGAAAGTTATCCAACTTATAAGCATAATTTTTGTTCTTATTGAGTTAGCATTGTGTCTACACTATTTGGAATGAAAACTGGAATATAAATATAACTTGTGTCCCTGGTCGCACGGCACGAAATAATACAAGGATGACACGTTATGATAGTTTGATACTAATCACGTTGTCACGAATTCGTCGGCTTATGGAGAGCGGGCGTGCCTTCAACGCTAATCGTGCTCCCGGCAAAGGACGTAGTGAAGTCGATTGCTTTACTGGTTGCTCACGAGTTGTACGAGCATCAGCGAGCGGTAGAGCGAAAGAAGAGAAGTCCTTTGTTCGACTAGTAATGTACTCCACATTCTAGTGAGTGATCGCCAGAGCGTGGTTTGTTGCAAGGATATGCGTAAGGAGAAAGTGAGGAGAGACTGGGAAAAGAACTGGATAGGATCACAATATAAATAGCCCACCTTGGTAGCGTGGTGGTATCATGTGTGCCTCACGTTCAAGAGGTCCCGAGTTTGAATCTCGGTCAGGGTGAGTTACCTGGATAAGGTTTTTTCCGGGATTTTCCCTTATCCTGTAAGACGAATGTCGGGTAACTGTAAGCTCCATGGACCCCGGACTCATTTGAGCATCATTTCATCCATTCCATTCATCGTCCGATATGACGTAACGTTGGAGGACGTAAATTACAAAAAAAAAAAAAAAAAAAAAAAAAAAAGTATTATTCCAACAACAATTTAGATTTTAATATGCATGCTTAGGCTTTCACCGCTGGCGTTGATCCAGTAGAATGTGGTTTAGCCCATAAATCAACTAGACTCTAGTTGTAAACCACCTTCTCTGAAGATGCCAAACAGAGTTATGAGTGAAACATAGATGATAATTCATCGACTGGATCACGGCCTATTATCGTCGTAAATTTTAATGTTTATTACTTTTAAGCAGGCATGGTTCAAAAGCTTACACGTTCGTAATATAATTTGAAAAATGTAGCAAACTTGACTCCATTCTGTAGAATGTTTATAATACTGGTACAGCATTGTTAATGTTAAAATTGTTTGGTTTACATCAGATGTGCCATGTAAATGCTTCATTCCTCATTTTGATTGAGTTAATGTGCATTACAGCTACAATTTAAAGAAGTTTGCAACATTTTTCTCCTCTTTCTAGGAATTACAAAGTCACAAACTAATTCAACAATTTTAAGCTATTGTATGAAGTGTATCTGTGAATAATGAAAACCATTTCATATTTTCCTACTTTTAATGTACCGTTTGTTTCCATTAGGTTTTGTGATAGACTTTATATCAGGGCCTGTTTCTTCCGGGTTCACGTCTGCAGCAGCTCTCATTATAATAACGTCCCAAATGAAAGATGTGCTAGGCGTGGCAGCCTCAGGAAACACTTTTGTTGAAATGTGGGGAAGTCTGTTCCAGTCAATGGGAGACACCCGCTTATGGGATGCTGTTCTTGGCGTCCTTTGCATAGTTGTTCTTCTTCTCATGAGGGTAAGTCCACTCAACTTACTCAGGATGAGTGAATTAAAATATAATTATATATATTTTTATGTATTTACTTCCTTTTCAGTATACAACTAATATAAGTGATTGAAAGCTAGTAATGGAAACGGTTACAATTTTATATAAGAAAACCTAAAATGTCAGTTTTGATAACATTGGTAGTGGGAGCAAACTATTTTATATATTTTTAGGGAAATATTATATAATTTTTAGTTCTAAAATATTGCTTTCGACAAACAAAAAATCATTTTAGAAAACGTTTACATATTAAACTTTAAGTACTGTGTATACATTTTCAATTTTTAATGCTATTTTTACTTGTTAAAACGAGTGAGATTTGTTATATAACTAAGTGCAATGATATTGCAAATTAATTATATATTTTAACCTTAGATTAATTATAAACCAAATATTTTATTTCACAGTTAAACTGTTCGTTCACTTTTGGACCAAATGAACCTGGAACAAACACCATCTGATATTTTAATTCAGAATATCTTATTGAATAAGTGTGATATAGTTAAGTTGAACCTGATAATAAAGCTACTTAAAACATATATGTGGTAGTAGTAGTCGCAAGAAAACTTTTAAAAGCCCGCCTCGGTAGCGTGGTGGTAGAGTGTCTGCCTCACGTTCAAGAGGTCCCGAGTTCGAATCTCTCGGTCAGAATGAGTTAACTGGATAAGGTTTTTCCGGGGTTTTCCCTTATCCTGGAAGACGAATGTTGGGTAACTCTAAGCTCTATGGACCCTGGGCTCATTTGAGCATCATTTCACCCATTCCATTCATCGTCCGATTTGACTTAACGTTGGAGGACGTAAAATTACACACACAAAAAAAAACTTTTAAATGTATGATCTTCAGTGTCACTCATTCGAGAGTAAAATACGAGATGTGCAGAGCTTTCGGATCGTACACTACCAACTTAATAACGGCTACTTGTCTTAGAAGACACATAATCTCAGGTTTTGGAATAATATTCATCTCTGTTCCTGTGTGTATAAGTTTATATGCTTGGTCAACTTTACCCGAGCAGAATAACGTAGAATAGTATCTGTTTTTAGAAATTCAGTTCACTTTGTACACGCATGACCAGGGCAAGGAAGTTCGTCCTGCCCGCCGTTCCCTGTACAGGTTGCGACCGACCCTCTCCCGGCACCCAAACAAATCATTGATAAGAAACGCACAGCGGAGACACATTGAAACCGGTTGCCCAGAGAAAAAATGACTTATGGCACAGTCGTAAATGCACATCTATTTAGATAATTGTGTACCACATACAAATTCTTATATACTGCATACGGGTTTGTCCCTGGCTGATCTCATTATTTAAATAGGCACATTGTGGCAACACCCAAGCAATTATAACGTGGATTATGGACTCCGGCCGTGAAAGCTTACGTTCTCTTATAACGTGGATTGTAACATTTCCTGACCGAATGTAAAATAATATCCAAAATAAAATTAATTTCTTAAATATCTGAAGACTCTTACTAGACAAAATGCCAAAGCAGGAATTTTACTACATATTTACTCATCTGCGGCCGTATTACTAAAACAATAATGTATCTTTGAAGCCTTTCAAATGAAAAACTCATTCTATGTCCCGTAAAACAAGATTTAATTGATTGATAATCCGTTGCAAATTCGTTAATGATTTCAGCTAATTTAGTTTCTCGATCTGGCTTCTCTTTTTTCCATGTTTGCTGAAGTATCCCACTGAAATGTAAATGTAAATAATGAAGTAAATAAAGACATGAATACAATGGTTGTACAGAAAATTTAGTTTCTCATCTTTGAAGCACAACAAAGATATTCGAATGTCTTCCTTCCTACCAACGTGCTCTGTGTCATGCAGTTACATCTGTTTTGCAGTAATGAGTTGTATTCTACTACGAACCTTGCCCTTGCTAGTAGCGCTGCGTTGTATAGCCATGCCTGGCCGCTCTTACACTGCTCAAGGGAATCCTAGCTCTGATAATGACTAAAAACCGAAACAAATAAAGAAAAAATACAAAGATGTTAATTATGTATTTTAAAACCAAAACATATATTACTTTAAGGATTTGAAGTAAGTTCACTTCATTCTCTAATAAAACAGGCTTTATAGGTTTTGGCCTGTATTTAATAATAACATATTAAATGAAATACAATAAATTATATACAAATTATAGATCTTAATCATTTTGAAATCCTTAAACTTAGGAAAAAAAAAAAACAAAAGAAGTTGCAGATTCTTTTGTTGCTGTTCCTTGCTTGATACTAATTAATATATTTAATTGTATAGTGCGATCCATATAAACCTCAACCATTTCAGTTGGTTGGAGGACGTAAATTGCAAAAAAAAAAAGAGATGATGATGATAATAGTAGTAGTAGTAGTAGTAGTAGTAGTAGTAGTAGTAGTAGCAGTAGTAGTAGTAGTAGTAGTAGTAGTAGTAGTAGTAGTAGTAGTAGTAGTAGTAGTAGTAGTAGTAGTAGTAGTAGTAGTAGTAGTAGTATTAAATAGAAGAAGAAATAATATCACAATGGCAGGGCTTTTACACTACTTACATACAATAAAATGTTGACACCTTTGTACAATACAAATGAGCACATTTTCCTAAACTCTTGTCGAATGCATTTCTCAATTTCGTAGAGCAGTGTTGGCTTATGATTTCTTGTGTACTGTAAACAGCAAAGGAGAGGGGGAGGGGTGGAGGTCTCCTAACCTGATGTAGAATAACAACTTTCATATTTTGTATGACTGAATCTACACAATTAGTAATCTTAGGCACTCTCAACTTGGTGTTTTTGGTGAAGCACATTGGAACAATACCTATATTAACGTTTATTTCTTTATTTTCACAGCTGCTGACCAAGGTTAAGATTGGACCACATGATGAAACGGAACAAACAAAGTTTCATCGTTTCATAAACAAGACAATTTGGATAATAGGCACTTCAAGAAATGCTTTCCTTGTTGTCATCTGTGGTTACATTGGTTATCACTTTTCTGACAATTCACCATTTAAACTTATTGGTAAGCCAAAATATTACTTACTTTTGAATATTCAAAACGTGGTCGCCATTCATTTAAAATAAAATCCAGTAACTTAGAAATGAATGACCATTTAATCAGTATTAATGCACAAATTGGTATTTTACGTGTAGTATTAATATTTTTTCCAAGTACTGAGTCATATTAAGGAGTATAAGAAACTAAATATTTAACTATACTGCTTGTAGCGGGAGAATAAAGTAGATGTAAACAAAACCACGTGACCGTTGATCGTAGCTCGTCTTCTTCACAATTTCCATGATGCTTCCGCCGTGTAAATAGTCGCTGGAAAAAGTACTGCTACTGAAGTGTGGAGTCTGAGTTCATTTTGCTAAAGCGCACAAGTGCGTACTAAGCATATTTCAAGTGTAAAAAACATACACTAATAGATAGTTAAGTTAGTTTGTAATTAAAGTAAATCATACTGCGCGCGCATATTGAAGCTGACAGGCGTATCCAGTTGTGAATCATGTCGGAACTGGCGAGTACTGTTAAACATGCGCGCGGAAAGCCTTTACGAAGTGGTGAAATTATAATAATATTGAATGTATTTAACAAGTTCTGTGAAAAGTTTCCAGAACTTGCTATCAATGAAGTGGGGAAGTTAACATTTGAGTTTACTGGTGTAACGGTTTCCAGCATTTATAGTGCACGCGAACAAAATGTCACATTCGGTGAAGTTTCAACTCCCAGCAAGAACAGACCACGTGCCAGATCAATGAAGAAATGAATGGTGACGTTTTTAAATCCTGGTTTGAAAAGATTCTCCCCAAATTATAATCGAACGGACAATGCCCCCTACCACAGTGTGAGGTTACAACGCATACCAAAGACAAATATTGGGAAAAAAAGTGACATCATAACATGGCGTTATGAGTACAAAAGAGTACTGAAGAGTACGAAAAATACGTAATTCACTAAATGGCAACACTTGCGGGTCACACTGTACCAATCTCTATTAATCTGTGCCCTGTACTCAGACTGCCACCTCATCATTGTTACTTGAATAAATCGAGCGACACGAAGACGTCGGACCTGGAGGGTATCGAACCAATTTCCAGCTCAGATTAGAGGAATGCAACTGACGTTAAGTAGCGATAAATTTTCATGGATATTAATAGTGTGCTGCGTGATACTTAGCTCGAAAAATGTGTCTTTAGTGTCGAAAATTTATATTAATATTATACTTAACGAATTGATTAAGCGGTTGGCTTGAATAAATACGTGTTCTTTGAGTTGAAAATGCATAATCATATTATTAATATACTTAAGGAAGCGGTAACAGTAGGCATTCCGAACGCACGTGGACGCGGAGTGATACAAACCGGTGTTTTGTTTACGGTACTTTTCTCTCGTTGGACACAGTATAGTTTTATGTATAAATCCTCCTGAGGGTAGTAAAGTCATAGAGCATTATATAAACCGACTTTAATATCCACTTTCAACGAACACATCTAAAGTATCCTGAAACCATGGTTGAAATCATAATTACTGAATGTTTGTGTTTGCAGAATATCTAAAGACCTATGTTCATTGCATGAAAATGATACATTTTCTAGGGAAGGTATTTTGTTTTTTCGATAAACTCAAAATCATCTGCAAATTTCTGTTACTGAGAACAGTTTATTAACACTGATCTGTTTGACACGAGTATATATATATATATATATATATATATATATATATATATAAAAATATGATGATATGATATTCCTCTTCTGCATCTAAATTAGTAAGTATATTTTGCCAATGCTCAATACTTCATTCCTTCATTAACAATGTTCTTTTAAGTCCTACCACACTGCTGAGAAGGATGTGCATTAACTAGAAAGCGGTGGCAACTCCAAACCATTACGTGCACGTCTTAGAAGTTAATTGAGAATGCTTACTGTTTGCAGGAGATATACCTCCAGGACTACCAGAGTTCCAATTACCTCCATTTGGCTTCTACAATGGCAATGTAACAGTTAGCTTTGTAGAAATGTGTTCAGAACTTGGCTCTGGAATAATTGTGATACCTCTGGTTTCGTTGTTGGAGAACATTGCTGTTTGTAAAGCTTTCTGTGAGTATTTTACTTTATTTTTATACAAAATGATAAACAAATCAAAGTACTACGTGAGGTCCAATGCTTAGCTTACAAATCCTTTTCCTAGATCTCTGGGCTTTAGTTCTTTTCATATTAGAATTATTAATCCTCCCTTTAGTAAAGGCACTTGCAGAGTTTAGAGTTTAAACATAGAAACCAATAAGATTCAAGGATTGAAAAGTGAACGATCATTGCTGAAGAACAGTGATTTCCAATGAACAAGCAAGCCGTGCAGATAACCTTAAAAGTAAAAGATAACGAAGAGATGAAAGAAGTGGCATATTTGTGTGTGTGTGTGTGTGTGTGTGTGTGTGTGTGTGTGTGTGTGTGTGTGTGTGTGTGTGTGTGTGTGTGTGTGTGCGCGCGCGCGCGCGTGAAAGCCAGCATAATTAAAATGAAAAATATTGCCGCAAATATATGGAGAAAGAAAACATTGTCAACAATATATGTTAATTGATATATAGGCAATTCACATCAAACAACTTTCTCTGAGGCATTAAAAACATTACCGAAACATTGGCTGTTGTATGTTCAATGCTTTGATGCCAATGAAAGACAAATAATTCCGACATTCATTTGTTTGTCCCAGTTGGTTATACTTATCTATATAAAATATTTGATTGCTGCAGCTTTTTCCTTCCCATATGCACGTCTCTTTAACTTGTGATATAAATGGTTGTATGTTGTTCCCACATTTGTATCTAACTGCGTGCAACATTGCTTAATTTGAAATTATTTTAGGTAAAAATGCATCTCAATAATGTAAAACGAATAGAAGAATATCTTGTTTGAATAGCATAATTTGCAATGAGCGGAAAAAGCAATGTGAGTGTTGCATATAAACTTTCTCTTTTCTTCTTCTTTCTTTCATGTACCTGCATACTATAATCTGCAGTTAGCCCAATTTAGGGATTTGCTACTGTACTTTAACATTTGCTAGAATAAACGCAAGCAACCATTTGTTCAAATTACAGCAAACGGAAAGCCTGTGGATGCGACACAAGAACTTCTTGCTATAGGAGTCTGTAATATTGGCAATTCCTTCGTGCAGGGATTTCCAGGTTCAGGGTCACTCTCCCGCAGTGCTGTTAACAATTCAAGTGGAGTTCGCACAACGCTTGGAGGTCTTTACACAGGTAGGTTTAAATTATTATTTTTCAAATCCTATGTTTCTATTTTACCTAGTTATCTTCACAGTGTGATAGAATGATTGGTTCGGAAAGGTGCTAGGATAGAAATCATCAGGGAATATAGTCTTTTCTCGAGGAATGTTAATTGGTTCACAGTTTAAAATTGGAAATATATTCTCTTTTCATATAAACTTTTTATGCATACCAATGAATTATTGTTCACTACAAAACTGTAATGGTTTTGTAAGTCGAGGTTGTCTAGAGTACCGTATCTTCGAAACATTAGACATAACATACTTGAGAAGTGCTTACTTTACATCTCATTTACAAAATATTATTAAGCATGAAATGGTTAATGTGTAACATCAGTCCAATTAGAGAAATATTAATACTGCCAATGAAAGTATTGAGATGTGTTACATATCTCAAATGTATGGCCATTGTAAGCCTTAATTTGCTCAGGAAGGTATATCATTAATGAATACATTTATGGCCTATTTATTAATACTTTCGTGACGGACTGATAGGGTATTCATATATTTTATGAAAACGAGTAATGTAAATAAGCTGAATTTTCCCTTCTGCTTAATAAAACTATGCATAATCCTTAGGTACAGGTACTAGAGATTGTATAATAAATTGCCATCATCCTCAACCAAGCTACTTTAGTTCCATTTTAAAATATTCATAAAATCGTGGCGGATGAATAATTTATTTTACTTTTGTAATATGGACGATCAGCTTTTGTGTTATTTTTTTCATTGAATTGAAGCGCTGAGAACCATAAGGGCCCAAAACACAGAAACACAGTTTTGACAAAAATAAATGTTTGTTAAAATCATACTTTCTATTACGAAGTACTGTCTACCCTCCACAAGGAAGCAAGCTAGAGGAATGTATAATGTAGTCACTTTTGCTGACTACAAGGTGTTTATGCTCGCCTGCCCAGTATGGCAAGGATGCTAAATTCGTTTAAAATACGCAAGTGTTATATAACTCACCCATGCATAATACCTGTCACTACAGTAACTACAACAAACATTAGATCTGGCAGCATGGTGACTTATGCACTCTCACACTCTTATTTCCTAGTAAACAGATCCACTAACAAAGAAGATAAACAGTTCAAACCCCTCCCCCATTCGTTAGTCTCTTGCCTTCTTGTAGTGGGTAGACATACTACTTGTGAACGTGATGTAAAGAGTAAAGTAGATAAAAGTTGAACAGCGCAGAGCAAACAATATGATACTTTATGCTTTGGACCCTTATGTACTGAATATCAGGAAAAACTGGCGAGAAAGCTTCCTATAAATGTTTAATTAAATCAAAGACGGCCCAAAGCACAGTTACAGCTGGTTTACACGGCAAATTCTCAAAATGAGAATGTTGTGCTTCAGGACCGTATGATTCTAAGCAACTCAGTTATTACAATTGTAATGTACATTTGCAACTGTTTAATAATTGAAATATGACGGAAAACCATTACTGAAATGTTGCAAATGTTTATGTAAGTACGTTATTCTGTATTTTCATTTATTTCTGCTATGTTAGTATTTTGATTTAAAAAAAGGTTTAATCTCCACAGACAGTAAATGAACAAATAAAATTAAATATTGCATTGACATCTGGGATTATGTTTATTTTAATATGCATCGTTAACTCTGTACTTTAAAATGTTGTCAAAGCAAATCCCTATAAGCGATTTCTTTCACTGGTTTCCTCTGCTGCACAAAATCTAAGTACATTTTCTATCCATTAATCTTTCCAACCAAAGAGGAATATGCGCCACGAAAGGCGCAGCGAGCTGTTGAAGGAAAAAGTATCTACGGTTAGCTAATTCGGTGACTTTCGTGCAACTTCGCGTTCGTGTGGTATTTATTAATCTGTTGGTGGAAGGAAAAAGTATCTACGGTTAGCCAATTCGGTGACTTTCGTGCAACTTCGCGTTCGTGTGATATTAATCTGTTGGTGGGTGATCTGTGGTATTACGTGTTCTGTGACGTGCTGTGGCCGGCGTTCAAGTTTTGACGTACATGTCACGTAACTAAAGGATAAGCCGATAAGTAAAACAGCGGAAATCAACAGTAATCGGCTCAATGTTTAGTACATTATTGTTTAATGAATGGAGAGTTATTTGTTTCTAATCAGAGTGCAAGTTTATTGCTGAAGCTTAGTGTTTGTTGGTATTGTGTTTAGCTACTGGCTACGTATTAAAACATTTGAATCACAGGGAGTGGTCTTAACCTTTCGTAAGCGAATTGAAGCTTCTATCTCCTTTTAAAAGGAATTATGATTTTACTTGAAATCAATAATAGAATAGTCGAAGAGACTTTGACTTTAAGGTTTAGAAATGCCTTGTCGGGGCTTAAACCCGAAGCCACGGACATTACTATTGCAGACTTCGACGGTGTATTGTTCCACATATCGAATGTCGGAGGAGATAAAACGAAGTTACGAGTTAGCATTTCATTAAAGTTTTTCAAGGAATTACAAGAGCATGGTGCCGATGAGTTACTTCAAAGGGAATACAAAGGTTTACTGACGGAAGTAGAAGATGGTTTTAGTGTGTCGGTGCTTGTTGATTTAGAGAATATCCCAGATAATTGGGAAGAGATAGTGAAAAAGATTGGGCTGTTGAAAAGAAATTGCTTTGCTTCAGTGTTTGAAAAATATTTTGATTTTCAAGAAAGAGGTGAAGAAGGTCACAAAAGAGCAGTCATCAACTACAACAATGATGAAACCATGTATGTTGAAGCTAAGGCGGATCGTGTAACTGTTGTATTCAGTACCACATTCAAGGATGAAGACGATATTGTGATTGGTAAAGTATTTATGCAGGAGTTCAAAGAAGGCAGAAAAGCTAGTCATACAGCTCCACAGGTGCTGTTCAGCCATAGAGAGCCACCAATTGAATTAGCAAATACTGAAGCCAGAGTAGGAGATAACGTTGGATATATTACTTTTGTATTATTTCCACGTCATACCAACAGATCAGCACGAGATAACACTATCAATCTTATTCATATATTCAGGGATTATCTCCATTACCACATTAAGTGTTCCAAAGTATACATTCATTCTCGTATGAGGGCTAAGACTTCAGATTTTTTGAAAGTTTTAAATCGAGCAAGACCAGAGCCTCAGAACACAGAAAAGAAAACAATAACTGGGCGTACATTTGCTAGAAAGTAATGGCCCATAAATTATAATTTTGAGTTCATTGTAAAATAAACCTATAAAACATTAATTTAGAAGATTATTAAAATATAAAGCAAAATTAGAATAGTACTTTGCTCACCTTATATTGTAGTACGTGATACCAAGTTACTGGCATATAAAAGATTAATTATATATAACTGTTGTAAATAAGCTGCAAAGCAAAATTTGTATACAGCATCTCATCAGAATCTTATTATGGGTAATTATATATTTTATAGACAGTTTGATAACAAATTTTACTGGTACACAAAGGATATTTGGTAAACTATTAATAATGTGATGGGTTTTCCTACAGGCTTGATAGTCATTGCAGCACTTCTGTTCTTCACACCCTATTTCTCATTGATACCAAAGGCAGTCTTAGCAGCTATTATCATCGCAGCAGTGATATTTATGGTGGAAGTTCATGTGGTTGTTCCTATGTGGAAGACCAAGAGTAAGTAGAAAAGCAACTGGCTTATTTAAGTTGTAAGAAAATCGGAAACTATATGGTTTTAGTTCCATTTTTGTTTTTGGTATTTATGCAGAAGTTGCATTCCCTTAGTATTAGAAATGAGCTACTGATGAATTCTTTTATGTTTATTAGGTTTTCATATACAGAATTCTCATATGCACTGTAACGAACCTAACGTGACAGAAGTTGCAGGAGCAAGTATTGGTGGCTAAAATACATATGTTATTACAATAACATCAGATCACATACATACACTAAACCTAAATCTAACTACAGGTTAAGTCTAGTAAACAGAACCTTTGGTGTTACTGTTATCTGTTATCATTTCTTGCCTGTTTTGAAGTTTAACAATTATTGGTGCAATATAAGAAATCAAAAGTATTTATCTAATGAAGCTCTGCTAGCAAATTACATTTGTAAAAATGTAGCATAAAACATACTAGAAAATTGTGGTTTATTTATTAATTTGAGTGACCCAAATTCTGCATATTTATAAAACAATAAATTGTTTGATATTTCATTTATGTGTTTTAAAAATATAAATTCTTATAAATAACATGTTTTGGAATCAATTACATCTTTGCCTAATTATGTTATTATGCTGCTACTAGGTTATGTGTTGTTTGCTATGTATTGCAATCCACTGGAAGTACAACAAATTTGTTGGCAGAATCAACTAACAGTATTAAAAATTATTTATGCAGTCCCTGTTCTTCAAAATAAATTCTTCCATACCATTAAATTTGTGGGTCTATTTAGTAATTTAATTTCTAGATTTATTTCATGATAAAATGGCCAAAAATTATCTTTCGTAGCTAATATATCAATTTGTGTATTTATATTTAATATTTCTAGAGTGAATCCTTTATTCTGGTTTCTAAATGATGCTCTTGCTAATGTAAATCCAGTCACAGTGTAAACAGCTGAATTGCTACATTCATATTTTTATTTGAAGTTTTATCATTTTTTAGAATAACTGATATCTTTTTATGTCTTTATTTGAAAGACTAATTTTATACAAAGTTCTTTAAAAATGTGTTCATGTTTTACTTGCCCAAGAATGAGAAGTACATTTTTCAAAAGTAGAAACATCTAACAGCTTTCTGATATTTAACTTATAAAGTTATAAGAAAAATAAATTCAATTTCTTTTGAATTATCTATTGATGTAAGCATGGTTTTTTGCCAAAGCCTATTACAGAGTAGTGCCATGAAGAATGTACTATGTTGCACTAAGTAATTTATTACGATAAATCTAAAGCTAAAAAGAAAAAATGTTACTTAATATTTCACTTAAATAGGTTGAATCACCAGTTACCTTTTTAGCATCTCTACCATTTCTATTCTGTAGTAATGGTTTAATAAAGTTAATTGAATATGATATATACTGCTAAGAGATGGATAGTAATAGTTGCACTTCGACTTTTGGCCTGAGAATGGGTCTTAATATAAACAATCCATGTAGTATATTACTCTGTGCTTGATATTTTCTGAATGCATGGTAGATTCATCTCTTTCCTCTCAAGAGTTGCTCAGAAGTAGAATTTCAGTGAAGCGCCGTTGTTAATGTATCTCCCAATGTTAATAAACCATGTACTGTGTTTCACTGACCCGCACTGAGTATGAATGAAACAATACTCATGATACTTTTTCATCTAGATGGACTAATTCAAGAATGAGTGCGAACAATTTTATGAAATATCTTCTATCAGTTAGAGCTTGTTAACTTGAGTGCTTTGGCTGTAGGATGATTCCCAGCTCAGAATTGGGAGGGAGAGAGAGTTTGAATTGTTTCCCTATGTGTTGGTCTTAAAGTATTCAGTGACACACCACTTGTTTTCAATGTTAATTTAATGACATCCTTAATGACAAGGATATCACAACACATTCAGAACTATCATATCACTTTTAAGAACTTTGCTATTTCTGCATCTAACTACACTGCTTTCACCTGCTTCATACTTGACTGTGATCCAATAAAAAATATTGATTAGCATGACCATTGTTCTGCCTGCCCATAATAATAAGTGGAAGCTAGTTATTTACGTTATATTTAACTGAAATAATCATTAATACACTATATTATTCAGTGTATTTGTTGCTGTGACATGGGAAAAAAAATAATTCTGTAATTAGTATCTATTGTTTAAACGTGCAAAGAAATTAGCTATAGGATTTGGCAAAGCAAGCGTGTCGCTGTGTTTAACTGTACAACTTTGCACTCACCTCACTGGCTAGTCAGCGAGAGAACAGCCACACCTAGCCCTGCCTTATGTTCATTTCTGTTTTACAGTTACTATAGGTGCATGTAGTAACAAATTTTCATCTGTGTGGAAGGTGTTGTGCAGTGGCAACATGTGAATTGTTTACATCTGTACTGTCTGCCCACCACAAGAAGGCAAGGCATAGGAATGTGTAACATAATCAATTTTACTGTGTTTATGCTCGCCTTCTGGATATGATAAGGATGTTAGATTCCTGTAAAATACAGTACCACATAACTCACCCATGCATAATACCTATGATCTGGCAGTGTGGGTGATCCATATGCACTCTCATACACTCATTTTGTAGTAAACAAATCCACTATCAGAGCAGATAAAAAGTTCAAGCCTCTTTTGTTCCTGGTTGCCTTCTTGTGGTGAGTTAAGAATAGACGTTCCAAATGCAGCTCTAAGAATTAGTCTATTGTTGTAATATTTTAATGTAAAATGAAGGATTTGCTACTTGTGTAACTACAGTTCGGCCGCTCATTCTCCGGCTCTGACATTTCTCGAGAGGGGGAAGTAGGCTGTTGCCAGTTCTTTAGCTGGAATTTCAAGCAGAGGAACATGCGTATTTTAAGTATTTCATGCATTTGCCTATTTCATGAACCAGTAGCCATATCAATATAATAGCGATAATAATAAGACTTACGAACACTAAAAATAGGAATTCATGCACGCACATAATAGCAAAGAAAGTTCACCAGCGCAAGCAGCTAAAGCCATGTGGTTCAAACAAATTTAACCTGGCAACATGGTGTTGGGTTCGGAAGCCACGCCTAGCAGCAACAATGCTGACAGTTTTAACTTCCTGACCGTTACACCAGATGTAGAGACTCCCAGTACTACCAACAGAAGCAGTTAGCGTGAGTGAAGGTGTGACCGAAATGTTCGAATAGAGTGGTGTTGTTATGAATATCTTGCATGATAATGACATTGCAAGTTGGATTTCAATGTTTTAAAGCTAATATGGTCCTATACTTTCATTCTAAAGATAATTTTGAAGATATGTTTTCAATTGCTCATTACTGTATGTTGGTACTATTAAACTTCCCCCTCCACCTCTTGCAGCATCAAAACATCAGAGCCAGAGATACAACGGCCGTAATGTACCATTATGATTTGTTGATACATCTATTGTTTTTATATTTTTTCAGAGAGTGACTTGATTCCTGGAATAGGAACGTTTGTGGCATGTCTGGTTTTGCAACTTGAGATTGGCATTCTAGTTGGGATTGGTGTTAATGTATTGTTCATTCTTTACCATGCAGCTAGACCCAAGATTGCCATTGAAAATTCAACAGTAAGTATAAACAGTTCTTGGTATTATATAAGTTATGCTATGTTTGATACTACTTTTGTGCATTATTATTTTCTGCACATTTTTCCACACTTATACTAAACAGTATAGTGTAGCCATAGTGAAGACAGGTATTTATTTAATGAAACTAAATGCTTGTGCTCACTCATAATTTGTTCCATCAGTTTTGGTGTTTTACTCATGTAAAATTTATTCATATATATGTGGTAGTGCTGAATTAAGAATAATCCGAGCATTATTTACCACGGAACCATAAAGGAAATGATAGATAAACTCTATAGTGTTGGAATGATTAATATTAGAAATGTTTATTTTACAGACGAGAGAGGGAGTGGAATACCTAACGCTGACCCCTGATCGCTGTCTCATCTTTCCATCGGTGGACTATGTACGCAACCTTGTCACTAAACATAGCATGAAGCAGGCCATTCCAGTTGTTATTGATTGCTCTCATATTTATGGTGCAGATTACACTGCTGCCAAGGTATTATTAAATACAAATTAAACTTTTCATTTTGGAAGAGATAGAAAAAATATTAGAAAAGATATCAGTAAAGTGCCAAGTTATTGAGTTAAAAGCAGTTTACCAGGAAACATATGTGTCAGTTGGAGAATTTAATGCCATGCTGGTGTTTTGGCCATGGGCTGATGATAAAGCGGTGAAGAAGGTTTTGAAATTTTTTTCAAAGTTAGGTTATAAAATTTAGTGAGGAGAATGGATTTGTATCCCTTTTGGCCTTTTATTATTTGTTATTTATAGTTTTTCAATGACTTTTATCTTAATCTTGCATTAAATCTAAAGGGAGTCGATTAATGACACTAAACAATATTTGTAAATTTCTCGGAACATGTTTCAGAGGCTATTTTCCTCCATTGTCAACCAGACATCGACTGGTTCTCAGTGGTATAGCTGGTCATATTTTGTCATAGGTCTCCTCTGGTGGCAGTTCGAGGAACTTGCTGAACAGATCCTTGAACCACCATCAGAGGAGACCTACAACAAAATATCGCCAGCTATACCACTGAGAACCAATCGATGTCTGGTTGACAGTGGAGGAAAATAGCCTCTGAAACATGTTTTGGGAAATTGAAAAGTAAGTGTTGTTTAGTGTCATTAATCAACTCCCTTTAGATTTAATGTATTACAACACTGTTTTCAACACTTCCATGAAAGGAATTATTAATTTTGCATATTTATTTTAATTTAAATTTTATTTTGATTTTTTATAATTTATAGTTACATTTATCTCTTGCTTTTGCCATGATTTAATTTTTAAAGGGCACTGATGACCATGTAGTTGAGCACCCTTATACACATATCATCATGGTAGCTCAACGGTTAATAGCAACCGGACGGAGATCGGGAGATCCGTGTTTCAAATCCTGGTTATGGCATTGGATTTTTCAGTCTGACTCTTTAAGCCTACTGGGTTCCCATATTCCTCTTGCCTCTTTTAGAAGATTAGCGATAAGATGTTTATCTCAGTTAACATCAAGTAGATAGATGAAAAAGTTTTGTGAGAATAGTTTGTATAAAAACTTTTAATATTTTTCATATGCTATGGTGAGAAGAACGAAAGGGATTGATTTGACCCATGTTTGCTGTATTTTGCATTTTTACCATTAAAAGCTTAAATAATTCCCATATATACATCTTTTTAATGTCTTTAAGGGTGACAGATTAATAGTGTTGTTCCAAAAATCACTTTCAAAAAATAGTTGCAGCTGCCCGTAAGGTTAATGGCAATCTGCAGTACTGGCAGCATTATCTGCAACGAAGCTAATATAAGATCAATAGAACAATGATGTGTCAGCATTGTTACTAATATATTAATCTCTGCACATTAAAATATATGGAGTTCTTAAATATTAAAACATAAGCACTGTTAGGAAGAAATTATCTTTATTTTAAAATAAGAATGAGTCAACATACATATTTAAAATTTCAAATACATCAAGCTGCAAAATTATATCATTCTCAAACTCCAAATTAATAAAACCTTTGATGGCCTTATAACAAAGGAAAAGATCCTTAGTTCTAAAAATTTCAAGAAGTTGTTACATTTTGAGGTACAAAAGTTAGCAATGTTATTAAGTTTACCACCAGATGACAGCAGTCAGGGTGAGGAAGTAGTTACCACCATCATGCTGAGATGGAGACGAATTGTCCTATAATCCTCTATAAATTTTATAACTTGACTCACTATTGTGCTTTATATGTATATTTTTCTATTAATATCTTTTTAATAATTTGTTAAGACAGTACTCTCAAATAAGAACTAACCCACACAATGTGCTAGTAACTTTTTGACTCCTTTCCTGTATTATACATTTTTGCTCCATATTTTTTCAGTACCATAAGATCTATTCTTTAGATAAAAACAGAATCTTTGCATTAAGATGTGTTTCCTGAAAGGGATAATATATTTCTGACATTGTGAAACTATTTTCTAGGTAATAGAGTGCCTGACTCAAGATTTTTCTTCTCGAAAGCAGCCATTATTCTTCTACAATCTGAAGCCAAGTGTAATTGCTGTTTTCAATGGACTTCAGCCAAAGGGTTTTGTGGTTTATCATTCTGAGAACGAGCTGGATAATCTTATTAGAAGTAAGTAAACAAGAAGCTGAATATGGCCAAACATTATTGAAATACATAGCTTGTCGTGTAACTTTATTTTTCAGAATTGTTTAATTTTTAAAATTTGTGTAGTTGCAAGTTCTCTCATGTTGCATTGTGATGTAGTAACCATGAGAAATCTTACAACCCCTCCCCCCCACAAATGTGTTCATTAAAAACTCTTAGCTATTTTAGCTGATGTTTGCAATAAAGCTCTCAAGCTGCCAAATCTGTTTACTGTATTACTCTGAATGCAGAGCAATCTTATAAAGAATGTGCCTTTACTGATGAAATTACATTAAAAATGCTTTTTTATTCTTACATTTAATCCCCTACTATACTGGTCGCCAAACTAGAAAGTGATTGGCGTTTTGTATGGAGAGAGAGGTGACGTTGCCACTTATTGCTGCCATGTGGAGAGCGCGATAGGATTACACGTGTGAGGGTGATTCAGTTGCGACTGCAATGGGTATTATTATTATTATTATTATTATTATTATTATTATTATTATTATTATTATTTATAATACTATACACAAAGACAATAGTAGTGTCGTGGATCCTAATGCAAATGCTACAACAACATGCAAGAACACATGAATGTAAAGATTATCGTAACAAAAGAGGCATATCTATGACATTTTGATGCTTATTGAAGTGCGGAAATGCCGCTTATAACTCACAGAGCATATTATTTCCCATGCCTGTCCTTTAATTAAAATACCTTTACCAAATATAGTTTTATTTGGTTTTCAAGCTTGTTCAGGTTTTCGCTTGTCACTATTTTTAGACATAATTAAACATTCATTTAAACACAGTTGCAAATTATCACAACACATGCTTAGATACACGGACTCGATACACGTAAACCAAGGAAAATTGCCACAAATAAAATGCCAGTACTGTTGTATCAAAAATAAGAACAGCAACATATATGTGAAGGCATTCTGTTTATGCGGCATTATCAGCAGAGAAATAAACACCATAGTATTGTGTTTACTATAGTGTTTGCATAACTCGCTCACCTGCACATCATGCTAAGTACGTGTTAGAATATCGGCAACCAAGGTTTAGCATCCAACATTGCCATGGAAACGTCTCGACTCTAATTGGTCCTTCTAATCATTACCATGACAACCATTATGATGGTTGTCATGGTAAGTGTTTTTCCATGTGCTTACTGTCAATCACATTCTAGTTTGGCAACCAGTATAGTTTGGTACTGACAGCTTGTTGAATTCATCTATTAACATTCAAATATGTTTTTTTTTTTTTTTTAACAGCAGCTACATTTTATGCTGGATAAAGTATATTCATCAGTAATGTAGACAGTAATCAAGTTATTTACTTCTTAGCTACTTGATTGCTATACATTTATATCTAAAGCAGGAAATAATTTTAAATGACCTTTCTACATCTGGAAAAGTAGTAAAATATTCCTCTGTACCATTATTCAATGTGTTCATTTGATGAATCTGAAATTAATAAGAACAGTTTTTCTCTTTTTAGTAGTAATTCAGTTCTCTATATGCTGTCGAAACTTATCTGTTACTTTTCCTGGGCTAATATGCATGTGTCTTCCAATATAGTTTCCTTTTTTTATTAGAATGCTAGTGTATCCTCTTTTTTTTTTGGTGTGTGTGTAATTTATGTCCTCCAGCTTTAAGTCATATTGGAAATGAATGAAATGATGCTCAAATGAGTCCGGGGTCCATAGAGCTTAGAGCTACCCAACATTCATCTTTCAGGATAAGGGAAAACCCCGGGAAAAACCTTATCCAGGTAACTTGCCCTAACCGAGATTCGAACTCGGGACCTCTTAAACGTGAGGCAGACACACTACCATCTACGCTACCAAGGCAGGCTACAGTGTATCCTTGCTGAGTCAGTGAGCAGATGATACTGCCAACAGCTGTGTGCACATTGTGTGCAAGTATACTGCTCTGAAGTGAGGAGGCTTTCTCTCAGCTTGCAGACTGTTGTGAAAATCCTTATGAAGATGTGTTGCAGCTCAAAGTTTGGCTTCTCCCATTCTTCTGTTGTTATGGTGGAGTTTTGCATCTACTTTTGCTGTTTTTACTTTATCTCTAATGTAGACCCTGTACTCTGGTGTGATATGAAGTCCAATGTTTTTCATTGACTCTCTTACAAAGAAGTTAGTCTGCGAATAGTTATACTGTTCTTGGTAGTTGTAATGCTCTTGTTAAGTAGGATACTTTCACTGCTTCCAGTCTCTTCAAGTTTGTAGTGGTTAGATCTGTCCATATCTTGTTTAGCATGTAGCTTGCAATTGATTTGATCTTCATACAGAAGGAGCAAATAGCTGTATGTAGGGAGTGTCTGAAGATTTTATATGGAAAGTAACTGATTGCTGGGGCACATCTTCCTTCTATGTGCTTAGTAAATTTATCTGTCATTTGCAGCATTATCTTTGTATTTATGAGTTTAGTCATTGCCACATATGAAGATGTCTATTTTGGAGGCATTTTGTCTCCTGATTTTCATGTCCTTCATTTTGCATGTATTTATGTCTAAGCAATTTTGTCTTGATCATCTTGCAATCTGTCCTTTGCTTCTAAGACTAGCAGAAACAATAATTTTATAATGCATCTGACTGGTCTTTATGGATATGTGCTTGAAATTAAATATCCTATTATTTTTAAGTAAATTATTCCCTAATATAATTTTGAGTCAAATTAGGACTCAATGCTCCATATTTTGCTAGTGTTTACCTAAAATCTGTTTTGTTAGGATTTTCGTAACATCCTCAGCTAATGACTTGAATTTTGATTTGGTGAACTCCTTGGAGGCAATAGGGTGGTATCTTGATGAACTTGAAGTTTGGGTTCCCTTCAAAGGTCGTTTCGAAATTGAACAATTTTCCTTCATATTTCTTTATAAATATCTTTTCCCATATGGTTAATGCAGTTGGACCTTGAACTCTTTTTGATAAATGGATTTCTTATTCTATATTGTGATGATCATTTCAAAAGTGGTACGATTCTGCCAGTTTGTCTATTTCTTTGTTTTTGATGTTCCTAAAATGCTCTTTGCGCCTAATTTGCATTAGAACTTAATTCATTATCATGAGTTGCGATTCATTTTAATATGTATTAAATTATTACATGAACCAAATGTGTATTCCTGTCTTATTAATGTTAAATTCTTTTACCACAGTGCATAACAAGCAAATGGCAGTGAATGACGTCAACCAGGATATCTTTGTTGTCACAACTGGATAAAATCTTACTTCATATGCACTTCCATTCTAAGAATCAGGCTGCAATTGGACATCCTGAAACATGTCCAAGAGAAATCTTTAGCATATAGCTGGCAAAGCATTTTATTCAAGCCTCAAGTTACTCCAAACTGTTCTTCAGTGGACTCAGGCAGAGGCAAGAAAGAAGATAAATGCAGAACACTGGAAAGAAAAATGTACATCTTAGAGATGCTCATTTACTATGTGATGTTCTAAGATATAGAAATACATCCTCTCCTCCAGTAGAGCAAAAATAATATAGATATTCTTGACTAAGCTAGAATTCTCTTAATGTGCTCTGTAGTGAATTATGATGTGTTGTGAATAGATTTTAACAACTCTGCTCAATTAATGTAAAACAAAGAAACAAAATGTCACTTGGTCTAGGTAACTAAATGTGAAATAGTATTGTGATTTTTATTCAAGATGTCAGAGTGTAGTAAATTTAAGATTACACTGTGCTTGTTTATAAAAATTGCCATTTTTTAAATAAGGACTCTAGAATAGATGAACAAGTTTAGTGTTTGTGCAAGAATGAATTCAAGGAAATGTGATGAACTTTTTCAAATCAAAGGATAAAACCCAAAGTGATTATCGTATGAAGGTATGGATGTAGGTCATGAAACCTATTCATTAAGTTGTTAATGCATTACTGGATCTATATTGTGGAAACTAGAACACATTCCATAATGCATTTAATACCTCAGTATTTGTCTCATTAACATGAGTACATGATTAAATAATTTGCTTCTCTTCTGATGAATTCGAGTGTCATATGCCACTTTCAGTGCCATATACAAGGTTGGTTTTGAGAATGATTTATAATGATTGAAAGTTTTTTGAACAGTGAAGTATAGTATATGTTAATAAGCATATTTTTGTAATATTTTGAAAAGTCTCTTGTGAAAATGAAATTTATAATTTTTTGCTGTTTTTAGCATTTACATCAGCATTTCAGACTGTTAGTTAATAACTTTAGGATGTGAGCATTCCTGTGATTTTTGCGTAATCTACTTAATATCAATTTGTTTAGATTGATTGTATTATTTGCTTTAAATTTGAAAATGTGAAAAGAAGTATATGTGAAAGAAAATATTACTCATAAGTAATAAAATGTTGTTTATAGATAGTCCATTTAAACTTAATGTCAGGACGGCACGTTGGCCATGGTAGCTCAGTGGGTTAGAGTGACTGGACGGAAACCAGGAGATCCATGGTTCAAATCCCGGCCATGGCATTGAATTTTTCATGTTGACTATCAAAAACCTTAGCCTATATACGGCTAGTGTGAAGAAATGATTAATTTCCATCAATTAACTAAAATAAAATGTTGTATTTGTACAGAACATTATACATTTCTTTATGGCTTTGCAAATGTTTTATTGGCATTAAAATTATTTTGAAACGTTATTTATTTTTTGGTAGACAATACACATTTCTTATAATTGTCATTTATGTGAGATATATTACCATTGCAAAAGTAAAGAAGACATGACATATTTTGTTCTTATAATGTAATATGTTGTAATAGATATATTCTTTTTTTTCTGTAAGACAATATTTTGTATATTATTTAAAAAATTAATTATGGCTTAATATTCTACAATATATTTCATTAAGCTTATTTCTTCCGCTGTGTTATTAAAGTCAAGTTAGCATGTATTTTCCCTTTACCCATTTTTCTGGATAGGGAAATGTCAAACATATTGAGTTGGTGCCAAGTTCTATAGCGGTTTTATTTCACATGTTGGTACTCCAGCTGCTATGAGTTCATTTATCCAGCATTGTTTTTCTTGTGCTTGAGTTTACATATTGAATGTATCATTGTTGTGAATACAACTTTACTGGCTGCAAAACTGGAAAATTCCTTTTGTAAACTAAGTACAATAATTTCACTTCAAAATAGAAATGGAAATTCATAAATAAATAAACAATCCCATAGACATCAGAGTACCAATACTTAAAGCAAACTCTGTGGAATTATGCAGCAATCCAATAGTATGTTGAGTATTGCACAGCATGCAAGTTATTACATCTGTACCATGCAGAGGGATTCATTTGGATTACAACAGAAAAGCCTCATCCTTAAAAGGGGTCGCCTGGGTCTGTGATTGGACAATGACAAAGTATTTTATCATACTGTCTTGTGCAGTACAAGGAACCTTCATGGCCATTTGAATAGAAATATTGTATTCCACCTAAGTGCTTGATGCCAAAATTTGATTAGAAATGCATGTTTTGGATTCCTCCGAATAAAAAAAGCATTTTAGAAAAAGTCTTGTTAGCAGCATCCCTAACAGTGACAGAATAGAATAGAATTCTAAGGAGGGGATTCGGCACATTGGCCAGACTGATCTTCTGTAACTATGCTCCAAGTGGGACATCCCAGGGAGGAAGGATGAGACGAGAGGAGCCAGGGCTGCCAACCTCAAGGAGTCATGACAGTACAGAGGGCAGGGTCCATACCATTTGCCAGTTAAAAAACTGTGCAGCACAATTGACATGCCTCCTACCGTGGCTTTGAAGCAGTCCACAGTCCAATTCGGAGACCGGAATACTCCTGGCAGGCTTGCACAATTGGCATCCTGCCGACCAGGTTCCTAAAACAGCCCAGTTTGCTCAGAGATTATCCCACTGGACGACAAAGGTGTTAACCAGGAGCTTATCCTGCCAAGCAGAGCCAAAACACCCACCAACACTTCTATCCCAAAAGAGACCACCAGACGAGAGGTGATAATGGAGCTGAAATATAGGGACAGGAAATTTGGGGGAGGTAACTAATCTATCCAGCATTCAGCTGGCAAGTGGGGAAATCCTTGGAAAAGCCCATGGGCCAAGTAGGCTAGCCACGAGAGTTGAATGTAGGCCACAGATGAAACCATCCGAGCCATCCTGTTCGGTAACAGTGAAATGTTGGACAACAAATATTTAGATCCAGTTTAAAAACTTTGTTGATGTCCAGGATCATATATGTGCTGGAAATTTGTGTCGCAGAATTTATTCTACATGCCAGTAAATCTATTGATGTGTTTGTCACTTTTAGGTACACAAAACCATCAGTATATGCTGGATTTAAATCTGCAACTTTAGGATCAGTAAATCAGTGCCTAACCTATTGAGTCACCCATACCAATATTTAGGTCGACTGTGTTCTAAGGATGCGACATGATTTTCAAGAAAATGTCCCTCTTCAAACTGGCTTTCAGATGGAAAATTATATTCTCAATTGAGTTTGATTCAAATACCATATGTTAAGATATTTTGATGAAAAACGAAAAATACACCTTGAACTTTCTGAAAATTACTTTGCATAATTGGTAAGCAGGGGTTGACAAAATCATACAACGAAAAATATAGATCTCATTAAAGCATGAAACTCAAGTTTATCAAAAGGAACACAATTTTAAAGCTGTCACATAGTAACCCATTCTTGAAAGATTTGACTATTGCTTAAATATACTGTATTCCTTTAGTCTCCTTGTAATTTCAAGTAATGTTTTTTTTTTTTTTTTTATTTTTTTTATTTACATCTGCCCCAACGTTAAGTTATATCGGACGGTGAATGAATTGGGTGAAATGATGCTCAAATGAGTCCAGGGTCCAAGGAGCTTAGAGTTACCCGACATTCGTCTTGAAGGATAAGGGAAAACCCTGGAAAAAACCTTATCTAGGTAACTCACCCTGACTGAGATTCGAACTCGGGACCTCTTGAACGTGAGGCAGACATGCTACCATCTACACTACCGAGGCGGGCTTCAAGTAATGTGTAACAAACTATAAATATTTGCAATACAATGTAGATAAAAGAATAAGCTTTGGTAAGAGTAATTGAAAAAATGGTATATATATTTGGTTTTTTAACACTACGTCACATTTTTATTTTATAAGGGACTAATTTTGGGAGCTGTTGCTTCCATTCCAAACCTTGGAGCTTCAACTGTCGGACTACAAATAATGTTTTCAATTAATTTGGGCATCAGTGTTACTAAGTTCCTCCAAACAAATTTTGTAAAAATTGATAGAAAATGAAATGTGCAGTGTTTAACGCCCGCTTTTACTACATACGGCACCACAGTCTGTGACACATGATAAACAAGATGAAGACGGGGCACCGATGGAATGAGATGGCAGGGGAAACTGGATATCCCGGAGAAGACCTGCCCCATCACCGTGTTGTCCACCAATAATCTCACTTTGTGGTTGCTTGGGATCAAACTCGGACCACCTTGGTGAGAGCGAGCAGTCTAAATACTCAGCCATGGAATGGCTGTAAGAATTGATAAAGAAAGTGTATATGTGTAATATGAGATTGTTTACTTTCTCAACTGTGTGCTTACAGCAAATTAAGAATTGTATTGCAGTCAAACATCTGATAGCAAGTCTGAACATTTCAAAAAGAAGCATTTTTAGGAGAAAGGTCTATGTGAGTGGGTGGATGTGTGTGCAGCATAACTCAAATACCAAACTTCCGATAGATACCAGTAAGTTCTGCATCTTCCATAGTTGTGATACAGTTACTGAAAAAATTGTACATTTTGAATGTTCTTAGAATCGCTTCTGAAATCTTCTAACTGAATGTGTTGTATACAGCTAATAAACTAAGACATTGACAAAAATAATTAGATCTCCTTGTCATGCTTGTGTAAAGAGAACAGTTTCGAAGTCCTCACATAGCGATGTTTTCATATTTGACTCACTTAAACCTACCATATTCCCCTAATACAATTTCCCCTACAAGGTAATATGTTTTGAAACCACTTTGCAGAGGTTTATCTTGATTAGCATGAAGTTGATAGAAGCTATTGTAATAATGGTTTGCAGAGAAATGGGTAGAAAAAGTTATGTGAATGTAACAGAGTTTGTTTCCAAATTCGGTTTTCTGATTTGGCTTCTGATTATCTTTAGGTCCAGGAAGGGAAGTACAGTTTGCCACAGCAAAGAAAGTCCCAGAGAAATGAGGGAATGAAATTGCGGTTCTGATACCCTGCCTGGTAGTTGTTTGACACTTGGGTCAGTTCAGTTACAGCCCATTAACAAACGTTCTGACATCTACTTTCATGAATAAACCTTCTCGGTTTTTGTATACTGAGTGAATACCTTTTGTGTTGGGCGCATGTTTTTTGAATAGTTTTACTCTCTGTGTAGCATGCATTCTCTGTCACACACAGTCACTGTCCTGTTTGCACTGTTTTGAAACAGATAAGGGTAACACTTCCCTGTCAGGACCTTTCTTTCTGTTGGCAAACTGTGTTATTTGATTCTTTTGCTATTATAAATTCCACAGTTTTTCTGAAGGTACAGTAATATTAATGTTATTGATCTTATTCATATTTACTATTACAAATATGTCAATGTATCTGTGCCAGGTCTTGTATATTTGCAAGTTTCTAAGTAAATGTGTACCGGAATAGGATAGAAGGGATTCATTCTGAATCATTCTTTTGTGTGTAGGATTTGCCTTTGAAAGAGAAATAAGTTTGGTCAATGCAAAAAAAATATATATATATATATATATTTCCATGTCAGACACATGATCATGTCTCAAAATTTGTCTGCATTGCAAATAAGATTGGAGGCAGAGCTTCTGAAACGTGTCAAAGTCTTTTTCAAATAGCGAAGTTATAGTGTGATCTATCTCCATATTTGCCTGCCTCGGTAGCGTAGATGGTAGCATGTCTGCCTCACGTTCAAGAGGTCCCGAGTTCGAATCTCGGTCAGGGTGAGTTACCTGGATATGGTTTTTTCCGGGGTTTTCCCTTATCCTGAGAGACGAATGTCAGGTAACTCTAAGCTCCATGGACCCCAGATGCATTGGGCATCATTTCACCCAATTCATTCATCGTCCGATATGATTAAATGTTGGAGGACGTAAATTACAACCAAAAAGAGAGAGAGAAAAGAAAGAAAGGAAAATATCTACATATTTGAAGTGTTCAATGTCCTGCTAAAGTTCTCCTATAAAGGCTTCAGCCTCTTGTTTATGGTTCATTCTGTCTGTAATTGTCAAAGTATTGTTTTGTAAGTGCTTCAAGTGAATAGGAGAAACTTTCTTCTTTTATCCTTCCTACTCTGGTTCCTATTTTCTTTAAGCCTTGTTGAGCACATTGTATAGAATATTTTTTCTAGCATTTCAGCAGTGAACGATTCCATCTGTTACACATTTGTGTAATTTCATTATCAACAATTTCATTGAAGTGAATTTACTTCACCTATTAACCCTTAAGTCTTATTTAATATGCGCTAAACGATATTGTGTCCTTTTGGGGAAAAACATTTAAAAGCTGATTCTTGCACCCCTTCATTTCCATTCTGTTTGCACTTCACTTCTGTCTTCTGCAAAGTCCCTGATTCGGTCTGGAAATAATTGAAAATCATCGTTGATCGGTACTCGGTCGATATCGATTCTTTCGTCATGCATTCCTAAGCTACTATTGGGTTTTTGTATTCACTTTCTTTTTTAAATTACCGGATCATATCAGTGCCGGCAGTGTGCCGAAATTTTGTTTCGCAGGAGTTTTTTTTTTTTTTTTTTTTTTTTCCTTGCCAGTAATCTACTAACATGTGGCTGACGCTTTTAAGCACATAAATATAAAAGACTTTGGTCTGGGCCAGATGTGAACCCTCGACGTTGGGTTCAATAGGTGACCAAACTTTTTTTTTGTGGGTGGGGAATGTAAGCTGCACAGCTTTTTTTTTTTTTTTTTTTTTTTTTTTTTTTTTTTTTTTTTTTTTTTTTTTTTTTTTTTTTTTTTTTTTAAATCGTAATGTAGTGTTTGTCATTGTGTATTCACAATGAATAATCGAGAAAAAATATTTATACGTGCATGTATAAGAATTGCTAAAACAAAGTGAATGTGCGCGCGCATTTGAAGGGGGGGAAAAAAACGAAAGAATATCGGCAGCATAGTTAACTAAAAGCCATCGGCAGTAATATTCTCGACTTTCTACTCATAATTTAAAGTGAAACAGAGCTGTGATTTGCGTGGAATACATTTTGACTTCACACATAATAAAGGTAATTACGCGTTAGAATTATGAACAACTGGATATCTGTCTCAGTAGTAAAAAGAGTTAATTGAGTAATTATTCTCTATCTGTACAAGGTTACCTTAACAACCAAGAGGACCAAGAGTGACAAATAAGGTGTGGGTGGGACAGATTTGCAAAAAAATGACATCTTAATGCTCCGTGAAGAAGTAGAATTGACTCTAATACATTTAGAACATAATAAGATATCTTAATACATTTCAGAGAAATATGCACACTGCCTTACGATCGTGAATTCTCATGTATGCGTATGGCAGGAGCATCATGAGCATGCGCGTGTAATATGACTCATGGTTGTATGCTAACAAAGGGCAGGTACAGCACCGTATCTAGGCTCATAAGTTTACCAGGCAGAGTCAGCAACGGGATAAAACATCTTCCAACCAATTTTATAAATGTACTAATCTTGGCTTGTTCTTTTATGCCAGGAAATATTTTTAATCATAATGCTGATATTTTCGGTAGAAACTAACTAGGTAACTGTTTTTCCATAAATTCTGAAGCTGGTATATGCCACTTAAAGCAGGATTGTGTGTTACTCATCTCCACTGTTTGAGTTATTTTTATTGCGCTCAAAAGGAGGCTCGTCTGTGTAACGTGGTGTTAGCGTGTCCGCCTCCCGTTCAAGATGTCCCGAATTGGAATTTCGGTCAGGGTAAGTTTTCCGGATGGGGTTTTCTGAAAGATGAATGTCGGGTAACCTTAAGCTTTGTGGAACCTATGCTCATTTGAGTATCTTTTAGCAATTTCATGCATCGTCCGAAATGACTCAACCTTGGGGATGTTAATTAAGAAAGGGAGCATTACTTTCATCACTATCTTTGAAAGGCGGAAACGCAGAACATACTGTACTCGAATTAACGTCTAAAATAGTTCGCACGCTGCAACATGAAAAATGATTTGTTTAAATGATATAAACTTGACTGATTACTGACGAATGGTTTATTCATAAATCCATCCGCCGATCTTTAAGCTTGGAAAAATCTGTCGATCACTTTGTTGTTGGCGTCACCCATGCCTCGAATTTCTTTTCAATGGACAGCGTAGCAGTACAGAAAGAAAGAGGTTCTTTAATCATTGTACTTCTTAGTAAGATGTTGATATTTCCAAGTTAACAGACAATTTTTCGATTCTGCAGTTATAGGTGTAGTTTCTGAGTAGTTTGAAAATGCGGTTAACGGGGATCGAACTCCTGAATGCGAGTCCAACTAGCCCGACTGATTTGGCATTTTCGTGATTTTCTCTTGTTACTATACAAATGCTGGGGTTGACTCTTCGGTTCCCTTTCTTTTATCATTTCATTGCTGTATCATCTTTCAGATTAGATTGACAGTGCGCTAGTTCTGGCGAACGCGAACAGATGGTGCAGATGCGTGCGCTTTGTAAATTCTTTCTTCCTGACCCATCCTTGAAGTAGTTGCGCAGGCCGTTAGAGTAACTTCATTACCTCTCTCAGTGATAAAAAGTGGCGGGTCTTCTGCGCTCTCTGCCAGCTTGTGGTTTCCTTTTGCTACATCCCATCTAATAAGAGGGATTGGCCGGATCTTGAGCGAAATGTTTCCCCTCCGTCACTTAAATAGCATCACATCAAGACTTTGGAAAGGTAAAATCAGAGTGAAAAATTCGGTATCATAGCCGGGATTTGAGCCACTATCTCCGGGACTCCGCCTGATAGCTCTAACTCAGGGGTGGGAAGGAAGGCACTATAGGTGTGAATTTTCCCCCTCTTGTTCCCAATACTTTCCAGACACAGCCAGACTGAACCAACTAAACCGGTTACAGTCAAATGGCATATTGGCATTGCAGTGATGGATTCCCATGTGCAACATGAGCAGACAATGAATGTTTGATTGGGACCTGGAGAACAAGCATCTTTTCATTCTTCATGATCGTAAAGCACAGTGTTTGATATGTCCACTAATACTGAATACATTACGAGCTTCTCCCTAAGGAGACATTCAATTTGCCTCATGCTGAAGCCTATAGCGAAGACAAATTGTAAGGACATGATTCAGTGAGAAGCATTCTTTGTGAAATCAGCCACTGTGAATAAAATTATGTATTTTTATGTTAAAACTGTAAATCTAATTTCAGCTCATGCACTGTTTCAAAACTTTTTGACAATCTGACACCCAGAATATTTGTATTTAGCCTACTACTGCTATGTACAATGGCTAAGCAGATACAAAATGCTGCAAGGAATGTTGAAGCTGTGGAAAGTATTTGCATATTCTTAACAAAGGGATTGTATCTGCGGAACTTAAAAATGTAGGTTTTTATTTCTGATTTGGCTTTTCTAAGTGATTTAACTTTTCATCTCAACGAACTTAACCTTAGTTTACAAGATAAACACAATATATTCATACATTTAACAGATTGTGTGAAAGTATTTATGAAGAAATTAAAAATGTGGCAAAGCCAAATAGAACAAAACGAACTACTAAAGTTTTAAAATCAGTTGTCAAAGGTTTTCTGCATAATACAAAACAAAAATAAATCACTTCATTAGAAAAGTAATTAGAAGTGTTCTGAGCATAATTTATAAATGTGGAGTAGCATTTCGGATGAACATCTTCAGTCTGTTCTATGCTTAAGTTCATCTATTTGCAGCCGGACATTGAAATACTAATTTTTAAAAAGAAACCAGCAAAGATAGCAATCAAGTAAATTGAGTATCAGTATGACTATCTTTCAATGTACATTGTAAACAATTTCAGTGCACTTTTCAGATAAACTGTGATGTTTATTTTTGAGAATACAGTATAGAGACCATAATGTATTTAGCAGCATAAAGGAAGTATTTAACACTGCATACAATTATAAGATAACAAAACAAAATACAAGCAATAAACATGTTAATTCTACAGAACTGCTTTTGTCAGCTAAGGTTTGGCTAAGGTCAGTATAGTGATGAGAGGGCGGTTTCTCACACAATGCCAATGTGAGCTGTCTAGCATTGTTGTTAAGTCCTTTCTTCATGATCTCTAATGCCATTAATCCTCTTTGTGTTATCCTAGCCAAACCAAAGTATGCATTTGATTAGCCCCAGAAGACCTTTCATCAAAACCCAAATAACCGCCACTGTGGCATACGTCATCTGTTTGTTTAAGTGCCAGATAGAAGGAAAAAGGAAAGGGTGACTGTAGGGATAAAGCATTTCGCACTTTGCATGCTCATCTTGCCAGCCCTGCTCTAACCACTGAGTTTCCATGGCAACGTCCCAGTACGACATTAAATTCTCCAACTGACTTGTGCTTTTCCCGGTAAATCACTAGAAGTTTTCACATACAAATGAGATACATACCTTAATGGCGACTTACAATGTGTGAGTACTTTAGATCCCAGGCTTTATAGTTTTATAGAAGAATACGAGTCATTTGGAGAATTTAATATTGTGCTGGCATGTTGCCATGGTAGCACAGTGGTTAGAGCAACCAGATGGGAGACTGGTAGGTCCATGGTTCAAATTCTGGCTATGGAATTTAGTTTTTCAGTTAACTCTGCCTTTCCAAACCTTGGCTAGTGTGAAAGAACAATGGATTTCCATTAATTGTCCTAATAGTGGTCTAAAGTATAAAGCCTGGGACCTAAAGTGCTTCAACATTGTAAGCTGTCGCCATTAAGGTAGTTTTATGATGTGTATATGGAAACTCCTAGTAATTTAATGGCATGCTGGGTAGTCCTACGCAGTTTTCTAATTTCTACCTTCTCTTCTAGCAATCTAGATGGAAAAAGCACAGTTAACAAACTCTGATTACTATTCAAGTACTATTCAAACTTACAGATATGTATCTCCTAAGTAAGATCTACATGAAAACTTCAATGCCATGGCCGGGATTTGAACTACGGACCTTTTGGTTTCCGTCCAGTCGTTCTAACCCATTGAGCACTTGTCAGGACGGCACGTAGGCCATGGTAGCTCAATGGGTTAGAGCAACTGGACTGAAACCAGGAGATCCGTGGTTCAAATCCCGGCCATGGCATTGAATTTTTCATGTTGACTAACTATCAAAGACCTTAGCCTATATACGGCTAGTGTGAAGAAATGATTAATTTACATCAATTAACTAAAATAATAAGATCTCTAATAATCATCCCAAATAATAATGGCTGTAAACTCTGACAGCTGGTCTCATAACATAAAATATCAGACTGACTGAAGTTTTAATCCCAGGATGGGGAAATGAGTTAAATGCACCCAGTCTTTCTAAAGAGGTGTCACATTTAGCGAGATTGTGGTGCCAGAAAAAAACAATCTTTTGGAGCCTGAGTGACGTGCTAGATTGGAGTGGTTGCTTTAATTCAATCTCTCTTTCGTGGGAGATGCCAGTGCAAATTATATATTGCAAGAGAGTGCTAGTTTTCTGCAAATACATATCTGAAATGAGCAATTTGTGTCGGCAAATGTTGTGAATTGTCAAAGTTCCAACATATGACGACAATTCTTAATGGTTTCATAAAAGCCTAAGTGGCCAGGAGTTCTCCATCATATGCACTATATTTTTTTGCTGCTGTGAATTCAGTCTTCTGGAAAAGAAAGCAAGGGGTTGTGCTTGTGTTGTAGAAACCTGGCAGAACTCGGGATTTGTCACCAGGGTTAAAAATGTTGACGAATCTGAATGGGCTGACAAGGTTGCAAGACACAGACTGACTTTAAGTTCCTTAAAGGCTTGAATGAATTTTGAGGTACAGTTAACAGGTTGGGAGGTTTTAAGGGGCCTGAGAATACTGTAAAAAGTGGAGCCTGTACTCAGCCAACTTTCAAAGAAAATGCTTATAAAATTTGATAATGCCTAGGAATTTTAATGTTATGTTTTTGATATAATGAGGTTGAACTCTGCCTAGGCTATCTGGAGATCGTTTGGGGCTAGTTGCTATAGGTGACAAGCTACTGGAGGGGGAGGGGGGGTCAGGGCTTATCTGGATATAAAAGATGGTGCTGTGTGTGTGCCCTTTCTAGCGTGGCCAGTAGGCCGAGCAAGTTATGTAATTGACATAGCATTGGAATAAGAATCTATTTAGGTGCACAACTTTATTTTCCAAAGTTGTGACCTTCTTTAGAGATCTTTTAATCCTAGAAACTGACCTCTTGCATAGCTCATTTAGAGAGGTTGACAAGGATTTTGTATCCTTGGAAACTTGCAGTTATAGCTTTCAGATGTTTCATGCTCCTCAGAATATGAGGTTCTGAAATGTTTATAGTGTTTAACGCCTGCTTTTACTACATGCGGCACCACAGGCAGCGACACTGATGATATATGATATGAAGATGGAGAACCGGTGAAATAAAATGGTCGGGGAAACCGAAGATCCTGGAGAAAACCCGCCCCAGTGCTGTGTTGTCCACAACAAATCTCTCTGAGCAGTTGCCTGGAATTGAACTCGGGCTGCCTTGGTGACAGTTGATTGGTGTCAACTGAAGTCGAGGTATCCAAAATACAAGGGCTGTTCAATAAAGAATGATCATAAATGTTTTACAGTTATAATTTTTCGCACTTAACTTCAATCTTATTACATTCTGTTAGTTTAATGTGAAACAAATACGCCGTAGTAGTTTCATTGTTGGTACTCCTGGTTCCCGCCTGTGAGAACCAGGAAAGTTCAGACATGTTCAGTATCACCTACCGCTGCAATGGAGGTAACATGCAGTTAAAGTTGATGTTAGAGGAAGATCCGGAGTTTCTTTCAGACCTAATCACTGCTGATGGAATTTGGCTACATCATTTTGATCCTGAGAGCAAACAGCAAAGCTCAGTGTGGAAATCTCCTTCATCACCAACCCCTAAAAAAGCAAAAGTGGTTGCTTCTGCTGGGAAAGTTATGGTCACCTCATTCTTTGATATTCATGGAATGGTTTATCAGCATGTTGTACCTGCACGCACATCAGTAGCTGGACAATACTACAGGGATCTCCTGAAAACATTGCAAGTCCATATCAGGCACAAGAGACCACATTTCCGTGAAGCAGGCTGGATGCTGCACCACGATAATGCACGTCTGCATATTGCCAATGTTGTTGCTGAATATCTTGTAAAAATCAACGTGAAATGCATCCCTCCCCCTCCCTATAGTTCGGATTTAGCTCTGTGAGACTTTTTCTATTCCCTAACTTGAAGAAACGCCTTCATGGGAGGCATTATCCATCATCAGAAGCAGTGGTGAAGGCTGTGGAGGCGATTTTGAAGGATTCTCAAAAAATGGTTTCCAGCATGTCTTTGAAGACTGGCAGAAACGCTGGGACAAGTGCATCGCATTCAGGGAAGACTATTTTGAGAAGGATCATCAAAATTATGAGGATGATTACAGGTATATTGTCCAAAAAAATTGTGATCATTCTTTATTGAACAGCCCTCGTAGAAGTCCATTACAGAGCTTCATCTGTGAAGTAGTAGAACATCTGTGCTGCATTACAGAATCCAAAGGACACAATTGGAAACTTGAATAACCAAATGGAATGACAATGTCAATCTTGGGGATTGTAAGGAATTGGATTGTGTGCTTTCATATTGATTTTGCAGAACAAATTACAACCCCAAACTGATAAGCATAACAACAGAATGTTGAACTGGGATGGTGCAAGTATTTAGGATTAGTAATTTTTGCATGGACCCAGCTGCTCTTGCTACAAGATGGAAAACAGGTGAATTAAGAGTTGTTGGATAGATAAGAATCAGACTGAAAAATTATAATGAAGGGTTTATTGAAAAACTCACTTGCATTTAGTTTAGTGCATACAATTTGTAAATATACTAAACTGGTTACAGATTTCAGAGATATAGGGGAAAGAAAGATTCCCATTTTAGAGATGCATGGTAGACTTCTTCAAAATATTTTGAATCAATTCTGTTATGAAAGCCACTTAAATATTTCTATAAGATGGAAAAGTAATTACTTAATGTGTTAGTCAATTTCTGCACATGAACATATTTGTTCAAGATTGGACTGTTAGCTATATAAGTTGTGTTGTTAGACAATGCATACCTTTGATCAGAAATTTTTGACATAAAAGATATTGACTGACTCTAGGAAAAGGTAGTAGTTCAAATAAATAGCCGTTTAAAACATATGTATAATTTATTTCACAATAATAAACTGGTTTATAACATAATGTATGCTGTAGATGCTACATCATACACTTCATATTTAAATAATTATTTTAATAAAATTATTACTATTATTATTAATCACAATTACTACCACAGTATTATTTGGCCAGTCGCAGCCAATAGTTTTCAGTATCAGCATCAACCAAACTAGTGTTCAACAATGAATCCATCATCTATCTACATTATAGGTATAAAACCATATAAATTATATTTTTGAACCTTGTCATGAGCACATTGGCACATACTCTATATCTAACATTATGTTTTGAGATATTGCAAACAGAAATATCTTTGTGTAACTTGAAAAGGAATGTTAGCAATGAACAACTTGCCTACATATATGATATGTGAAATACATTTAGGCAACTCCAATACCATGGCCTAAATAATTGAGATAAATGCAACTAATTATGTGAATGTCATAAAAACTTACTTAGTTATACAATAATACTTTAATTGATTTATATTTATTGATAACTACTGATGTCAACATGATATTATGAAACTAGTGTAGTCCTATTTGGATCAGTAAAACTAACAGAGAAATTAATTTCTTTTTTATTAATTTTATAGACTTTATACTGTATGTGGTGAACCATTAAAATGGTGATTTAAAATATAATTTTTTTTAAGAACAGCAGTAAAAAAATTAATTCACCTGGTTAAGAGGTATTAAGAAATGCCTCTTCTTTTGTACATACACAAAACAAAACATTTATAGTACAATTTTTTTGTCTGTTTAAATTAAATAACATAACATATTTTACATATCCATTTAATTTATATGAACAACCCAAAACAGTATCTATGTATTTGGATATTCAACCAGAGTTCTTTGAATAACTTTTGAGTACAATAAAAGGGAAAGAAGTATGAAATTAGCAGTGAAAATGATTTTTTATACCCAATTTCATGGAGGTATTGCCTTAACTAGACAATGAATGCATGAGTCTTAAATCTATACATCTCCTCCAGTTATTTTCTATGGGCTTGAACTCTGGGAATAATGGTCCAGAAATTCTCTCTTTACTGCAACATTTCAACTTTATGTTTAATAAGATACAAAAATTCCTGTCATACAAACTTTACAAAATGGCTGAAAAATTTACATTTACTTTATTAATCTGCCTGCCTATTTTCAAAGTGTTTGAGATGCCTATACCCTATTCAACAGTGAAAGAGTATCGAAATTATTTCAATATTAAATATTAATATTTTAAAGTTTAAGGGGTCATTAGCTCCTTTATTTACTTGTTATTAGTTAATAGTTTGAGTGGTGCAAAACAGTTAGGTCATCAGCACTACTACATGTTGTAAAGCCTTATAACATTCACAGTAAGGTACCAAAAGAACTCTTCGATATCAGTGCCTCACCAGATAGAAAAATGATGAATAAGATAAATTAAAACCCTAAATACTCATTTAAACTTAGGGCATGCCGTATCTCTGGAGAAGAAATAATACCTTCAGCACTAAAAATTATGAAAATTAGATGAATGATTTCTGAGATACTTAAACAGAAATTTGATTTCTTGTATGTATTACAAGTATTTGAAGATAGCTAGTAATTTACAGGGTATTTTTTATAGCTGGTGCGTGACCTTGCTCGGATGTGCATGAGTGATGTCATGCAAATCAATGAGGGGGTAACATCTCTGCTTTCACCGGCAGAGTGCTGATAAAGCTAGTGGATTAGATGACAAATGACTAACCTGACACTCCTTTTTCTTACAAATATACAATGGATTCAACTATAAAATACTGTGTAACATTACGTCATACGCCATGACTTAAAATACCTTTGTATATTCTTATGCAGCAGTTTGAAAATTGGGATTTTTGTTTCAAGTTATAAAGCAGTTACAATTTTTGTTGAGTCCAACAGGGTACAAAATTTTGTCCAGATACACCAAATGACATAAAAATGTATGCAAGAGTTAGAATTAAGGGAAGGAAAGGAAATTATTGAAATTTTTAGAATAGTCTATCCCATTCTGCCACATCCTGAAACATTAGTATACCAATCTCACCAAAATGATTCACCAATATCAATATCTTAAGAAATCACAGGATAACTAGGCGATATGAACACGACAAATCATCCATATTCAAATTTTAAGTTTCTCTCTTTACCAACTGGAACATTATAAAATATTTATGGCATTCATAATGAAGGACCAACATGGGATATTAGCAAGATGAAACACAAAAATTGGACTTCATTTATATTTTGTTTTCAATTACCTTGTAGTTTAAGTTCACTGGAGAACATTGCTTTTCTTTGTGTGCATGTATGTGTGGTGGGGGTTGTTGATAATCTTATTTGCAGCACCAATATACACATCCAAATACAATTAACTTGGCCTTTAAGAGCTATGAAAACTTAATTAGCATAGCAAAAGTAACACTAGTTTCTTTTCTTCCAGAAAATATGAAAGATATCTGCATAAGATTTAAAACCTGTTTAGAATTGTATTATTGTTACAAATTAAAGCATTTAGATAAAGTATAAGATTTAAAAATTTTACTCATGGGTACCCTCAATTCCTAAAAATAGAATTTGTGGTCGACAAAGTATCACATTTGAGGTAATTCCTTCTATCGTTCATTTTACAAAGAGTTATATTATTCTACTACATCATTTTCTTTTTCTTGTCATGCAACATTACTTCTACAAATCACACTAACAAAATTCCAACTACAGTACTGCTCATGTAAATCAGAAATAAGATCCAGTGTTTTTATTTTGATAAATTAGAAGTTAAATATTTGGTCTTATATTTGAGTTCATTGGTACAATAACACTCCTTAACACAAGTGTGATTTGTAGAAATCCAAGGTAAGGAGTTATTATGCACAAAAGTAAGAAGTAGAAACAAATATGATTAGATATACACTGATTTTGTTTGGAACTTTGTAGGCTTAATGTAAAGCTACCCTAATATTAAACAAGCAGAATGGCTCAGGCAGTTTCAACTGTTGCCTAAATTTGGGAGGTCTCGGTTTGATTCCCATGGCTGGCCTACCTGACCCATGGGATTTTGAAGGTTTTCCCGGGTTGCCAGGTGAATGCTGGGTAGGTTACTTACATCCTCCAGATTTCTTGTTCCTCTATTTCATCTCTATTATCATTTAACATCATCTCTCATTGGTGATCTCTTTCAGGGTAGAAAGTGTGGGCAGGAATCTTGGTGCTACATGGCAGGATAATATGCTCCTGGTAAACCCTTCCTTCTCCAAATGGACGGTCTCCAGTCTCTGGGCCAGCCTGGTGGACCATTTCAGGACCACAGTGGGTAGGAGGCCTGCTGGGGAGTTTCCAACTGGTAAAAAGTAGGGAACCTGCCTTCTGGACTGTCGTAACTTTGGGTTGGCAGCCCTCTGCCTCCTTTTGCCTCATCCTTTCTCCCAGGGATGCCCCCACTTGGGGGCATAGATACAATAGATCAAGACTGGTCGCAGTGCCAAATCCCTTCCATAAGGTTCTATTCGATTCGATTCTATCCTATCCTAATATTAAAATATTATCTTAAAGTTAGATGAAATTTAAATGAAAACTAGTTTGGTTGAATGCAAGGAATGTTATGTTTAGGAACACTGGACCCTCACACATTTCTCACACAAGTTCCAAGTGCTATTTTCAATAAGAGGATACTTCAGATACAAATAATATCATGATCTTGTATTTTCATGAACATAAATGTTTTCAAATTTCATTACTGCTGGTGCACTATATAATGCATCATTCTAAGTATATAAACATCTTTATAGTAGTGCTACAATTAAATATATCTGAAAGCACCAACTTTCATAAGCAACTTAAAATAACATCTCATTTACACTAGCAGCCTGCTGCTGATTTACAAGTTTCACTGTATATGAAAGAATTCAATCCTCAGGATACTACTAGAGTTTGAAAGTTATGATTGCAATTCACTTATCAGATTTTATAAAACAAAGTTCAACTGTTGCACCTTTAGTTATTTTTTCAATTATACATTTCATAAAAATTTGTTGTTTTTAACATAGCTGCTGTAATTGAAGACTAAAATATACCTTATGGACCAATATATACGTACGTCACTTTTAAAACACTGCATAGTTTCACTTTTACACTCTCTTTGGCTTTCTTGTTTGTCCGTGGTTCCTTTATAACTTAGGCATTTCTCTCAGGCTGCTTCAAAGTAAAACGTGCCGTTATTGTTTACAAGAAGATAATGTTTTTCAGATCTTTCATTGTGAAAGTCTATTAAATTCAGCATTTAATCTTTGCTTCTTGTTTGTACAAATACTTAATAATGAACATAAAGATGAAAGTAAATTTAGGTTTAAACCTAAATTTAGATGCTTTCCATTCTTTCTTGTTCATCTTAATGGCACTGTTGCAGCCATATATTTACTTTCTTCTTTCTCTTTAGCCTATGATGCAGGCCCAGTTTTTAAATGCCATGCATATTTGATATGTTCAAAACATCACAGTGGCTGTGTAATGAAAAAAATCTGAGACTATTGCAAATTGTTTTCATGCAACTGTAAATCGCCGTTGTTTACCCTTGAGCAACTCATTAAGTTCTGTTTCATTGCGACAATACTTAAAGTCTTTTGGCTGCACTCCCTGGAAGATCTCCACAATGCTTGGCTTCAGGTTGTAGAAAAGGATGGGCTGGTTGCGCTTTACAAAATCCTCGATCAAAGACTTGATGCCCTGAAATAATTTTAATACAGTCAATTAGTGCTTAAATATATAAAAGTACTTTACATTAAATATAGTGAACCCTTATTTTCTCTGGTGGGTGTCTGAAATAATCTTTATTCATTCACTTTAAAAATGATGCTTAAGTTAATAAATACTGAATGCAGGCAGATGGCAAATGACTTACAGACTTGTATAATTTTGTTAGAAATAAATACAAGACTATTTTATCCAGTGTACGTAAACTTATGATTTGAGAGTGAGAAACTGATAATATAAAGATAGTGTACTCATAGGTTATACAGTTTATAGTGATTATTTATTATAAATTAACATTTACATTGAATCATTTATATAATTTAATTACAGGATCAACAGCACTATGAGAACATTAGTTTTAGAAAGCTTTTCTAATTTTTTGGGCTAATTTCTTGCCCTTCTCGGGTGTACTTATTAAAAAGAGTATGCATTATGGATTTTTGGAGGAAGTTAGTAGCAGTGACAATCAAGTTAATTGAAAAAACTATTTGTAGTTGGTTTTTAACACTTTCACTTACATTCTTATTTTTTTTTGAGGGACTAGTTTTGGAAGCATGGATCTTTGAGGTTGATAATGGAAGCAGGAACCTCTGAAACTAGTCCCTAATAAAATAAAAAATATAAGTGACAGAATGTTAAAAAAAGACTACAAATATTTTTTTCAGTTAATCAGTTGTTTATTTTCCAACAATTCCCTTGATTAATCCAGAGCCTTGGTTAATTGGGACTTGGTTAATTGAAGTCTGCTGTACTTAAATTAGGTCTCACCAATATAAAACAAGATTTAATACATGTTAACATTTTGAAATATTAAACCTAACATTGGAGAGAAATGAATATTGAAAGAATGTGCTCTTCCAAATGATGATTCTATAACTTACTCTTTTGAACACTACTTATAAAGTAGCTAGTAGTAAAAACCAAAACAGTTATGAACTTCACAAATTTTAATGAAGTATGTTTATGTAGGGTATGACTGAGTATTTTGTGTAAATCCCTGTGACAATCAAATTCAATCTTGATAATAAATAGAATAAACCCTGGCGCGACAGCCCTTAGAGGGCCAAGGCCTACCAACCTGACTGTTGGCCTGACACCCACTTACGCACGAGTGAGGTGGTCGATCATCCAACCGATATGGGGAGGAGATGTGGTCAGCAGCTCGGCAAACCCCAAGCCGGAATGTTGGTTTTCATGACCAGGGCTGCTTATCTATTGTAAGCTCCTCACTTTCCTCATGATGCTGAGTGGGCACCGGTCCTATACCTGGGACTTAAAATCTGCAACCGATGGGTGGGATCGAACCCGGGCCACTTTCCATGGCCAGGGACAAAGGCATGCTGCCTTAGGCCGCTATGCCACGGTGCAGGACAATTCAATCCTGATACTATACTTTAAGCAAGTGTTGCAATGTGGGAAGAATGAGTTCCACAAACAATCATCGCCAAGCTCAGATTTCTCATTTTAATTTATTACAGATTTAAAAATGTCATTATCAGAGTAAATATAACTTTTTATTCAGTACAGGTATATATTATATTTTTAAGACCTGAAAAAGCAGCTTTCTTAAGTATGAAATACAACACTGAGTATATCAACACTCGACACTTTTACAGATTTGATGTACAGGTAGGATATTAACTATTTAGTTGAAAGTTATCAGTGTAATTGTACTTAATGCGGTAAAAAGTTTAACTAGAATATTTTAGTTATATGTTGTTACTTCATGAAAACATTTAATTTTTTTTTTTTTTTTTTTTTTTTTTTTTTAATTTACATCTTTCAATCTTAAGTCATAGTGGACAATGAAAGAAATGGTTGAAATGATGCTCAAATGAGCCTGGGATCCATAGAGTTTAGAATTATCAGACATTCATCATTCAGGATAAGGGAAAACACTGGAAAAAACCTTATCCAGATAACTTACCCTGACCGAGATTTGAACTTAGTACCTCTTGAACATGAGGTAGACACACTACCATTTATGCTACCAAGGTGGCCATTTAAAAATGATAGTGTTTCTTGTCTGCTTCAAGAATTTTTATGCTAAGTTTCCTATATCCTTCAGAAATATGACCATCAGATATTTTTAAAACAATTTTGAAATATTTTGAACTTACATAAGCCCTAAGTATAATAATGAAGTGTAGGCTTACCCTTGCAGCAGTGAAGTCAGCACCTTGAATATGTCTACTGTCTATTACAACTGGCACAGAACCTTGTTTCATGCCTGCTTTGGACACAACATTGCGTACATACTCAACAGAAGGAAACACCAAACTTCGGTCTGGTGTTATAAGCAGGTATTCACATCCAGATGGACTCTGTAAATGAGGAAAACATGAATGTAGATTAAAAATAATATGCTTTCTCTAAGGCTGGCCACTGTTTTTGCTCTAATATACCCTTGTTATATTTGATGAAGAATGTTTTCCCCCCCAAGTCCTCGATACATGCAATATCTCGATACTCACTTTACTTGCATGGTATCAACATTGAAGAATACTTCAGATAATTTGCTTGGTGATTTTGCAATTATTATTGTATTTTAAAATAAGATATTATTCCTGCAAGTAGAATATTGCAAAGCTCAAGAAACTACCAAGAATGCGGTACCTGCATAGTAATATTATGCAAGAAAATAATTGTGTGTCAAATTCAGTCCCAGTTACCAAGAAGAAATCACTGCATATCTCAATGACAATTTATCACCTCTTTCTAGTGCACTGGATTACTGAAAACAAATTCAAAATTTCCAGTAGGTACTAAGGTAGAAATTAGCCGCTAAATATTTGTGCATTCCACCTGTAACAGCAGGATTTATATGTGACATAAAAAGAAATAGACCTGACCCTGAAAGACTGAAAATGATGGTATTTTTTTAACAAAAACTTATAAAAGTGGACTTCTTTGCTTTTAAATATCTAATTTAGAGTTTAAAAATAAGAATATTGATAGTTTTAAGCTTTGTCTCATGTGCAGCTATTTAATTTTATTAGTATTACACAGTTCTCCCAACATTCTCTTTTGTATTGAAACTAGAAGTAGAAATGACGGTATCAAGTATTGAAGTATCGGGTATCGTGGAAAATATTGTGTATTTGTATTGAGAAAATCTGATATCGACCCATCCCCAATAAACAGCCTTAGAATAAATGTGACAATAAGGTTCACTATTGCATTTCAAAAATATCTTACCTTAAAATTTCATGATCCGTCTTTGAACATTGAATAGCTAATTAGAACTTTAAAACTTGCACATCTACTACATTATCTGCAGAACTACTCTGTAAGTCCTTCTGTTAGTGCATTACTCAGTATGGCCCAACTTTCAAGTACTGTTCCTTGATAGTCTGGTTCATTGATTCAATTCATTATTTTATTATTGCCTTAATACATTTCAGCACTCATTAAAAGATTCTTAAGTACACATCTGTTTGAGGTTCTAATAAGAGCTGTTGTGTAAGTAGACATCAAAGAAGTTGACAACCAACATATTTCCTTGTTTAGATGAGTCAACATGAAAAATTCAATACCATGGCCAGGATTTGAACCACAGATCTCCTGGTTTCCGTCCAGTCGCTCTAATCCATTGAGCTACCATGGCCAACATGCCGTCCTGACATTAAATTCTCCAATTCATGTTGACTGTCTATACAAAACCTTAGCCTATGTGCGGCTAGTGTGAAGAAATGATTAATTTCCACCAATTAACTTAAATAATAGAGTTTAATGGTGAAGCCTGGAATTCAACTACTTACGATAGTAATTCGCCACAAACGGTGTATCTCGAATACGATAGGCCTTAGTGGTTTACTGGGAAAATATGAGTCAATTGGAGAGTTCAATGTCAGGACGGTACGTTGGCCATGGTAGCTCAATGAGTTAGAGCAACTGGACAGAAACCAGGAGATTTGCGGTTCAAATCCCGGCTATGGCATTGAAATTTTCATGTTGACTCTATACAACACCTTAGCCTATGTACAGCTAGTGTGAAGAAATGATTAATTTTCACAAATTAACTTAAATATTTCCTTGTTATTTAATTATATGCTGAGACCAGTATACTGAGATTATTTTTGGCTTAATATCTCCAATTGGGAATTTGACAGCTAGTAAATGAATGATATGAACCTAGGGTCTATAGATCGTAAGTAGTAATATTTGTCTTCTAAGGATGAGGAAAAGCTGGTTAACTCATTACAAACATTCAAACCATGCACCTTGTGAATGTGGTTTCCATACTGTGTAGTTAGCTTGGTAGATTTTATCTCAAATTTTGTTATAACATTTAGTGCCTACGTAAAACACATGTTTATTAAGATAATTTATGAGTATTAAATATGAATTTACTTAATTTTCTGAGGCTTTTCCTAAATGTTTACTTGGAATGATATACTTCGCATCTGATGATTTAGGAAAATTAATACGTTTTTGAAAAACAGTAATGGGCCCCACTCTGAGAAATTTCAAATTGAGACTTTACAAGATATGTTTTCTTATTTGATGAACAAATAGTTCTGATTCATCCATTTTCATGTATAAAATCTTATTTCATACAGGTATAAGCTTGCTGTCTCTTCCAGCTATAATGATTTCATGAATACTTTAATTTTGGAGGTCTTCACAGCTTTCATAATTTGAATTTTGGCGATTTTGCTCAATATTTTAGAACCTCATTTATCCATTTTAACAGTCCAAACCAGAATTCTCTTTAAAACTTATTTTTAGGAGTTTAAACACAATGATGTAATTTAAGAATAATTTGTGTTAATTAGTGACTACTATACACTACTTATACAGGCTAAGAATGGAGATGGTTGATCTGCAACCTATGTTATTATTTATTAATGCAAGCATTTAAGATTGCCACTAATTGATTAAAAAGTCATTCCTAATAATTATTATAAAATACTTTATAAATGTAAAATAAATTGTTTCTTAGAGATTCATTGTAATATAATCTGCACTTACCATAGCTTTTTCCACACGAACACTTGGTCTAGCGGAGGCGTACAGCAGAAAAAGTACATTGATGCCAATACCGATCACAATGCCTATTTCCAATCTGATGAAAAGGCATGAGAGAAAAGTGGCAAATGCTGGAATTAAGTCCACTTCTACAACAGAAGAAACAAAAAGTATATTTAATAGAATGTAATAGACGTTTCATTACCAGTACAATGTAGCAGGGCCTCTTTTTAAATCTTATCAAAGACATTTTGAAATCAGATTTGCTGCTTTATATCAAGTTTTATATATCAAATGAAAAATAATTAATTGTACTTGAAATTATTGCATTTATTGTACCCCAATTTTTACTGACAAAGAGAAGCTGAAATCATTTTAATACAACTTTTCTAGTCATTTCTTTTAAACCCTACATCATTTCTATCTAGTCATTTTCATCAATTATTAAAAGTCGGGATAACCATAAATTCATACAGACATGTATTTAGAAGTCAGTTTCCAATGGGTCCAAAAAATCTACGTTGAATTATTTGCTTTTAATAAATAATTAATCAGGGATGTGTTTTTATCATGTTAGTAAAAAATAAAAACACATGTAATATATTATATTCACATGACTTTCTCCACCCAAAGTTCTACAAATTGTTCTTAGAAAAACTTGTTTTTGTCTTGTTTCTTTGGATAAAGTCTGTAGAAAGGCCTTGCACATTGCACATTTTGTTCTTATACCTGGGATGAAGTGATTGATATAAGCAGTAATCAGGTATTTAAAAAGCGAACCACTGATTGATGCATTTGAAGTATTAGTTCTCCTTGAATGAAAAAAGGAATAGGAACTTTAAGTTAAAAATGACATACCTTTAAGTAAGTATCTGGGAATTCTAAGCAACAAATTATAATATATTGGAATTGGTTAACTTTGCAATACATTATTGTAATTGACATTATTTGTGTATTTTAATGAGTTCTACAGCTGCCGTGCAGTAACTTTTCGTTTATATCTTAAATAACTTCATGTCTGCCTGACAGTGAATAGAGACGTTAAGATGAGAAACTTGAATAAACTTTTTCAATTTATTTTAAATTAAGTCTGGACCCCCCCTTAAACACGTCCCTGAACTCATAATATGGGAAAATTTGTTAATAGAAACACAAAGACTGATTAATAAATTTTAAATCCTACCAGTTGACTATTTAATAAAGAAGTTTATTGCTCAACCACCAGAGAGTAGAGATAACTACAACCAATTCTCCTTTCGTAGCATTGTGTAATGCTTTGAAGTGCTTCTTAGGCATCTCCTTTATTCCACTTAGCACTTTTATTGTTTGTTTATTCAACAGCTTTTAATAGTACATCATCCTTATCACAATACTTCTGAAGATTTTGATTTTATTCTCTATCCAATGACAAAAATTATAAAAAAATATACTATTTTTAAGCATAATGTGGAGTATAATAACTAATACAAATTAAAGATATATGTAAATATTACTGCAACACAATACTTACTTTTTGTTCGCCACATTGGCTTTACTACATGAAATTCAACCATAAATACAACAGCAGCAATGATGACAGCTGCGAGTGATGCCTTTGGAATGTAAGCGAAGTAAGGCGTAAAGAACTGCAGCGACAAAATTACAAGGATACCTGAAACCAAATATGAATAAAAAACATGTTGAGAAACATACTTTTTGCATTATTTAAATCATATTGAAATACAGCTTGTATTTTGTAGTTGAATTGATAAAGTTAAGATACACCAAAGTGACACTTTTTAATACTGATGTAACCATACTGATATGTGGCCTGTTTGGAAATGAAACTATCTCAAAGCAAGAAAATAACATCTACATGAGCACTATTGAAATTAGAAATACTATTGAAATGCTATACTAATTTAGGATTAATAACATCTATAACACTAAGGTTGAAAATGTATCTACACATTTCAGATGACATTATTCAAGTATTTAATAATTGAAGACAAGATCCTTTAAAATATTCATTCCATTTTGGCAGATGAAGCAACTGATAATCAGTCAATTTGAACAGGGTTTTTTTTTTTTTTTTTTTTTTTTTTTTTTTTTTTTTTTTTTTTTTTTTTTTTGGTGTTTGATATGTTGAAAATGAATCAATGATATTAAAAAAGATTTCTTTGCTTTTTTGTCAGTATAAGGCAATACAGATTCAGATCTAGTTTGTACTATAATTAAAAAAAAAATGGGATTAAATTTAAATATAATAGGTAGAGGGAAAAAGTCCTTATAGTGCAATATGCTCAATGAATAGCACACTCATTACATCATACTTGAATCACAATTAAATGTCATGCTGTCAATCACTGCAATATTCATTTGTCTGGTGAAGTTGCTTGTATGTTTGTAGTGCTTCAAGATGACTTGAATCATGAACATATTCATGCTTTCAAATCATTTATAGGTTTTACATTAAAAACACCTATGAAACCTTACCCTAGACACAGCTAGTGTGGAAGAACAATTAATTTCCATCAATTGAACTAACAGTGCTCTGAACTATGAAGCCTGGGACTAAGTACTTACAGCATAGCAAGTTGCCACAAAAGGAGTGTTTCTCATTGTTTCCTGCCTCAGTAGCATAGATGGCAGCATGTCTGCTTATGTTCAAGACGTCCTAAGTTCAAATCTCGGTCAGAGTGAATTACCTGGATAAGGTTTTCCTTGTGATTTTCCCTTATCTTGAAAGATGAATATCGGGTAACTCTAAGCTCTATAACCCTTGGCTCATTTGAGCAACATTTCACTCATTTCATTCATCGTCCAATATATCTCATCTCATTGTATGAGATTTCCTAGTGGTGCACTAGAAAACATGCAAGTCAGTTGGAGAATGTAATGCCATCAATCAGAAGAAACCAGGAAATCCTTGGTTCAATCTGGCTCTACCTATCCAAACCTATTAAATGTTGTAAACTCCATTTTGTAAAAATCTGTACATTTACACAGATCCCCTCCCATATATATAGAAAAAAACTGGAGACTTAGGCCTCAGAACCCAAGGAGATACTGTTTGAAATAACTCCTAACAATTATATGTATACATAGTGTAGTATGCCTGTCTCATTTATAACTATTGCAATTATTTATACACTTAGTGAAATTTTGCTCACCCCTCCCCCTAAATAAGATTCTACATATGCTCCTGTAAGAAACAGATTACAGATTACAGCTGACCATGTTTATAGCAGAACCACACACAGTTGGATAGTTGGGTTGGCTCTAAAATACAAATATTTCTACTCTTCACAATAGCATTTTAACAAAACATTGCAGATTTCTTGCTTCAGGCCTCACCATTATGAAATAAATCAAATCATTCTGCATAGTGCATAATAATTAACTGAAGAAACAGTTAAATACGACCAATTATTTCTGTTTATTTTACTGCTCAAGAGTCTGCATATGTCCTGAATTATTCAAATAATTACAATCTTATTCGACATTTTCAAAAATTCTTACCTGTGTAGACACCACCTAAAGTGGTAGTCACTCCACTGGCATGGTTCACAGCCCCACGAGAAAGAGCTCCAGACACTGGCATGGAACTCACAAAAGAGGATAGGATGTTACACATCCCTATGGACAGCATCTCTTGCGTTGCATCTATAGCTTTTCCCTCAGCTGCAAAAATAAATATTACTGTGGTGAAGGTTTTATGCATCCAAGTTTGAGAACATAAGATATGTTTGGGGAAGTTGATTCAGATATGGAATTTTCAATATGATTGCTGGTATTCAAATCACAGATCTTTGGTTTATCATGCAAACCATCATGATCATTGCCCAAAAATGTTCATAAATAATACACATACAACAATATGTTTAACTAGGATCTTGGAAAGCATACCTGATGATGCAAGCAAACATTTCCAAAACATGTCCAACTAAATCAGGTATCAAGTAAGATATTGTGTTTCTAATCCAATTTAGTTTCTACTCAGGATAATATTCCATCACTGTACTCTCTTCCCAAGTATAAGTGATACCAGTTTAACTTCTTAAGATATATTATTTTGGAAAGTTGTATCACACTTGAAAAATTCAATGCCACTATCAGTACTCAAACCACTTTGGTGTTTAAATTTTAGCTGTGGTATTAAATTGTTCAAGAGTAATCAGCTGTTTAACACAGTTCCCACATATGGCTAGTGTTTAGCTTATCATTTATTTTTCTCCATTTTGAGTTTAATTTAATTTTATGTGTGTTTTGAGGAATTTAGTAAGTGACGTCAAAATGAATCATAAAAACTATTTGTAGTTGGTTTATTGACACTCGTCACTTTTTTTATATTATTGAGGGACTAGTTTCAACGGTCATTGCCTCCATTTTCAAGCTCTCTCCAACTAGCTTCCCTCAATAATATAAAAAAAAGTAAGTGACGAGTGTCAATAAACCAACTCCAAATAGTTTTTACAATTAATTTATTTATACAACTTGTATTTACAATATTTTTATCTACAATACATACATATTTCTTATTCTAGTTGTACAAATTTTGGTGCCATTTTCCTTTTTAACCTTGCTAGCTCAGCCTGCTTGCTTCCAGGTCTTTTATAGCATTGCTGAGTAGCATAGTCATCCTTCTATCCTCTACTCTAGTTTTCTATCTGTTTCTCCCTGTCCCAGCATATTTTCTTTCCCACGCTTTACTTTGTCATCCATTTCTCTTTGGTTTTCCAAAATAGATATCCTATATTTCTGTTTCTACTTTCATTTTTCCCTGTAACCATTTTTATGGCTATCAGCTCGCTTTGCATGTTTTCCTATTTCTTTTTCTATACCTCCTGTGTCCATGCTGCTAGCTCCTTACACTCTGTCAGAATATGAACTCCGCACTTTCTGTTTCTCCACATAATTCACATATTTCTAGCATGCTACTCCTTAGTCCCCTTAAGAACATTTATCCATTTTTAATTTGATAAATTGTAATTTAAATGTAAAGAGTATACATATAATGGGTCTATAAGCTTATAACTTACCTAGAGCAGTTCTATTATTCCTCAAAATCCAATGTAAGCACACAAGTAGAAAAGAAAGTTACATTATATAAAAACAATTCTCCTGTTGAAAGGATGTAAGCCTTTGAAACATTTTCTAATCCAAATCATGCTTTCAAAGCTACGTATGTTAGAAAAATGAAAACATTATAAAATCTTTGTTTCCAAGGAAGGGAAGCTTAAACAAAATACTTCTATTGCCAATGTTGAAGAGTAGGGGATCTATAGAATGCACTATGTCATGTTTTAACAATTCTTCCATATGATGTGTGTTTGGAGGAATTTAGTAACAGTGACGTCAAAATTAATATAATATAATAACAATATTAATTCTTCCATAATTTCATTTACATTTCTCTCCCTCTGTAAGCTAAGTGATTAATTTTGTTGTTTCAGATTTAGTGTACCATAATTATAGCAAAAACATATTAGTATATAAATATAATTTTGGTTATAAAGAAATGAAGAAATAAGAGACTAATTGAACATATTTAATTTAAAAGAAATAATTAAACAGAATAAAGAAAACTGGAGGTGACATGCACAGAGGATGAATAAGGACAAATTCAAAGTATAAAAATTGAAAGAAGCATAAAGTGAGTGAGTGAGTGTGTGGTGTTTTAGGGTCCATCGACAACGAGATCATTTGGGTCCGAAAGAAGCATAGAAACAGTGAAGCACAAGTTAAAATAAAAGGGAATCGAGAAGATATTGACACATTGCTTCACTAACACTGGTTTTCACAGGACATGTTTCAAGAGCTGTTGCTCCCATCATCAGCTGATTCTCGACTAGTGCAAATTTTAGTGGTTTCCTCTTTCTCCATATTGTTGATAGATGGCCTGATATATTTGTCAAAGATGGAGTTTTGAAGTTCATAATTCAATGACGGTTTTTGTTAATGAAGATTTTTTCCAATATGGAAACTCCACCACCGGACATCTCATTTGTGTCACTGAAGTTGAATAGTAAACACAGTAGTGCAAGTGTATCCAATTGTTAAGATGGTGTTCAAATCTGTGTAGGTCTATTCTAGGTAGCTAGTGCAATATTAGTGGCAAATGAACAGGCTATATGGTTTTTCTGGGGGAAAATGTAACTTAAAGGTTGAGGTAAGATGGGTTTATTAAAAAGACTTGCTGATTATGAAGTTAAGATAGTGACTGTTGGAGATTGAGCTCTTCCGTATATGAGGAAGTCTCGGACTAAATTAGCTTGTATAATGATGACTCTACTTCAGTTAAAATTCCACAAAGCTTTGGTCAATGAAAGCTGAATATTCCTCTAGTGAGGTATTGAAGTTCAACAGATGCATTTTTTGTTTTATGAACATCTTTCTCAAGTATGTAACTTATCAAGAGAATTATGCTCAGTGCCATCTTCAGATCTTACTGAATGTAATTTATATTTATGACAGCTCTTAAAAAGTAAAGCATATTGAAATAACCCAACAGCAACAGCAACTCCAGAACTACACACACCACTGGATCAAGCTTTAGTCGCATTAGAGCCAATGATGTGAATGATGGTGCATGAAACATGTCCTCAATATAGGTACATAAGTGAAGCTGATGTGCAATAAATATGACTCATCTATAATTTAATAAATACCCTTTAATTTTTAAAGTACTACACATTTAATTAAATGCCTTAATTATTAAACATCTTTATCTGAATAAATATACATGGCTGTGACCTAAAATTTTTATATTCACATTTTGATTATGTTAATCTCAATGAACTATGTAGTATGCCTATGCTAACTGCTTGTTGAACCTAGCTACTATAGTTGCAGTAATTACAGCCAGAATTAAAGGATTATCTTTCTTTCTCCCTCTGCTTACATATATCTTAAGTTATTGAATACATATGGGACTTTATACATCTTAAGAATTGACACTTACCAAAAACTTTAGCAAGTGCTATGTTCTCCAGGATGGCAAGAAGAGGTACAACAAATGTTGCTGAACCAAGGGTGGTTGCCATATCCAGAAAGCTATAGGTTGTGTTGCCAACCTGAGCTGTGAACGGTGGAGGATGGAATGGTGGAAGGCCTGCCTTAACATATCCAGTGAGTATGAAGGGTTCTGCATCATGCATTTTGAATAAATAAGCCATAACAGCAGAAACAACTACCACAATTATATTACGTGCTGTCGATATAAACCATAAAAATTGGCCGACTGCACGCTGCACTGGAGTCCTATCCATGACATCATCTGGGCCAATTTGTATGTCCTTCACTTTCTGTAATATCCAGAAAAAAGTCAATACTGTTAGACAGCAGTTGTAAAGAATACAAGGAGAATATTATTTAACAGTAGCAATGTGCTTTGAAAAATCTCCAAAAATTAAATAAAGCCAATTTTATGAACATTTCAAAGAATTATACAATAACTTTCTCCATTGAGAAAAGTAGTTTTTACAGTTCATATGATCAGTGAATAGATCCATAGAAATAATATAAACTAGATGATACAAACACACATATATAGTTGGATTCAGTTGGTACATCATACTGATGAAATTTACATAAGTGTTCTTTGCATGTCTTGGTGAAGTGGAAGTACGAAACATACTTTTAAAACATTGAATTTATACACTTACTGCAAATGTTAGAAACTGTACCATAAAGATGTTATAAAGAATGAATTACCTACACAAATTATTTTTTGGATCAAGTGTAAGTACTTCCTTCACATAGCTGAGTTAGGATTCTAGTGTAGACCCATGACAAGAAGGCAAGAGGTGAATGAAGGGGAGAGGGGTGTCAGCTGTTTATCTGCTCTGTTAGTGGATTTGTGTACTATGAAATGAGTGAATGAGAGTACATATGAGTCACCCATGCTGCAAGATCTAATTTTTGTAGTTACTGTAGTGATAAGTATCATGCATGGGTAAGTTATGTGACAATACTTGCGTATTTTAAACAAATCTAGCATTCCTGTCGTACTGGAAAGGCGAGCATAAACACTTTTGGGACAGCAAAAGTGATTACACATTCCTCTATGAAGCTGGGAACTTAAGTACTTACAGTATAGTAAGTTGCCATGAAAGGTGTGTGTCTCATAACTTATGAGAACCCCTAGTGGTCTACCAGAAAACATATGGGTCACTTGGAGAATTTAATTTTATTTTGGCAAGTTGGCCATAGTAGCTCAGTTGGTTACAGCAACTGCACGGAAAGCGGGAGATCTGTGGTTCAAATCCCGGCTATGGCATTGAATTTTTCATTCTGACTCTACTCATCCAAACCTTAGCCTACACATGGCTAGTATGGGAGAAATGATTATTTCCATCAATTTACCTGAATAACAGTGGTTTAACTATGGCGCCTTGGATTTAATTTCTTACAGTATAGTAAGTCGCCACAAAAGGTGCATGCCTCATAGCATATGAGAACCCTTAGTGGTCTACCGGGAAACATACGAGTCAGTTGGAGAATTTAATGTAATGTCGACATGTTGGCCATAATAGCTGAGTTGGTTAGAGCAACAGCATAGATCCATGGTTCAAATCCCGGCTATGGCATTGAATATTTCAGTCTGGCTCTATTCATTCAAACCTTAGCCTACACACTGCTAGTGTGGAAGAAATGATTATTTACATTCCTCTAGCTTGCCTTCCTGTTGTGGATCTACAGTACCTTTCATTTTGAACAAAGGTTCACGCCTAAGAGACTGATATTGGGGAGAGATATTTTTCAACCTACACAATCAAGAAACTAAAGTTTTCTAGATTTTCATTGGTGAACATGGAGCTATTCTGAGTTTGATTATAACAGGTATAAAGTATCCGACAATCCTGGAATAGTGAGCAAGCTGGGAAAGAGTTACTATTTTATGAAATCCCTCTCATGATATATCAGTTTAACCCATTTGCATATTTAATTTTTCATGGATCTCATAATTCAAATGTATTAGAAATTTTATTTCGTTGTTTGTTATATTTTTTTAATATACTGTTATCTATTTTAAATCAGTGTGGTTTTTATTGTGAAGCTTTGTCCACATCACAAATTTTAGACAAATGAATCTGAAATTAATAACTTCTTTTGAATAAAGGATAAACTGAACTATTAGGAACTAAATAAATATAGCAGCTATAAAATAAATTTTAGCTTACCATCATATCAGCTTATCTCTATCTGGATCTATGTAGATCTAGACAAGTGACATGAGTAGGTTATCTACTAATTTTAGATTCTTGATATATTTGTGCAGTACATTTGCTAAGTTAATAGTTATAAAAATTAACCTTCCAGAGTGCAAATTCTAGAAAATTTTTGAAATTTTACCTATAAGGGAAAAGAACAATTTAAGTTTTCTTACCCGTAGAATAAGAAGAATTGCCATACATACAAAGCCAAGTATAGCATCCCAAAGACGGGTCTCTGAAATGTGCTCAAAGAGCTGCTCCCAGACCACCAGGAATTTGCTACCAGGAAAACTTAAACCTAGAAGATCTTTGATCTGTGTTGTGGCAATGATAATAGCTGCAGCAGAAGTAAAGCCCACGGATACAGGACCCGATATGAAGTCGATCAAAAATCCTGAAACATGTGTTCTTTATTTTAACAAATGCACATAGTATCTTAAGTATATTTGCAATAAAACAATCATGGTGGGTTGAATAAATTATAATTTAAAATTAAATTTATTTTAAATAAAAATAATACTTAAAGGAAAACCAAAGTATCAATCACATACATGCTCTTAAACAAGGAAAAGAAAATTAAGATAAAATAAAAGCATTAATGCTACAGTTAAGTGGTTGATTTTATTATGCAAAAGTGTAATTGAATTGAATTAATAGCAAGCTAAGAAATCTTAATTTGAGGAGACATTGGAACAAAGTAAGATACAAGTAATACAACAATAAAATACAGCTATCTTAGTTAAATTTTATGATTTTAGTTAGTTGTTATACTCCTTATGTAACAAAGAATACTGGTACAGAACTTAAAACTATTCTGCATTTGCTCCCTTTCCACATCTATTGCAGATATTCCAACAGATGCAGTTTTGGCTAGGCAACTTCTGAGAGATCGTGATAAGTCTAGAAAAAGTTCTTAGAAGTTGTAAAAAAATAGAGATCTCCAAAAAATCATTGTAAGTTATTTTAAATGCAACTGAGAGAGGACAGCACTTTAAAAAAGTCTGTTTGTAAATGAAGATACATCAACATTTTAATTGTTTTTATTTAACATGTTTGGTGTTCAGAGATTGGAAAAGATGAATGTTCACTAGATTTCTGAAAGACAATGGGCAAGTGTAATGTTGAGAAAGTTATTAAGATGAAGAAACACAAGGATTATCCAGAAACAAAAAAGCAAGGTATCAAATTGTACAGCTATGTGGCACAGAATACAAGAGGGGAACCACTGTGAGTAAGAATAGGAATTTCACTACATTTATTCGATCATGGATAGTAAAGTTGTAAAAAATAAGGTGTTAAAACATGCTCATTTAAGAGATATAGTGTGATCCATATAAACCTGAACCATTTCAATAGGCCATAACTTTTTAACCAATAATAGGACACATGTGCAACTTTGGGAGAATATAATACACAATTGGGAGATTACATTACACTATTTACATCTCAGAGAAAATGTTAGAAGTGTCCTACACCAGCATCTATACATGTTTACACTCGTCTCATCATATTCTCTGAAGTTTTATGGAGATGATGTGGAATTGAGAGAAGGTTATTTCCAGCAAGATGGAGCAACGTGACATACATCTAATGACACCTGTAACCAGTTTCTTTGATAATCGAATAATCTCAAAAGGTTTGTGGCCCCTCAGATCCCCTGACCTAACCTCACCGGATATTTTCTTATGGGGACATCTAAAAAACAGTGTACAAGAATAGGCCACGGACAATTGATGTTGTCAAGGAATTCATTCGAACCGAAATAAGTAACATTGGCAAGGATACTCTCCGTGAAACTTCAGAGAATATGGTGAGACGAGTACAAACATGTGTAGATGCTGGTGGAGGACACTTCCAACATTTTCTCTGAGATGTAAATAGTGTAATGTAATCTCCCAACTATGTATTATATTCTTCCAAAGTTGCACGTGTGTCTTATTGATTATTATTGATTCAAAAGTTGTGCCCTATTGAAAGGATTCAGGTTTATATGGATCACACTGTATAATCCTATCTTGAGCTATTTGTAACGGATAGAATGACGTTATTTTTCCCGTTTAAGTTACAGCTGCCTATGTGAACATGTATGCCAATTTTTATCTCTTTTAAATCAACGTTTTTCGACCAATGTTCAATTTTTCTATTAAACTGACTGTAATGTTTGTTACTGCCAAACATTTATTTTTGAAACTGGGTATCTCAAAAGGATTTTTGCCCGCCTCGATAGCGTAGATGGTAGCATGTCTGCATCACGTTCAAGAGGTCCCGAGTTCGAATCTCGGTCAGGGCGATTTACCTGGATAAGGTTTTTCGCGGGTTTTCCCTTATCTTACAGACGAATGTCAGGTAGCTCTAAGCTCTATGGCCCCTGGACACATTTGAGCATCATTTCACCCATTTCATTCACCACCCGATATGACTTAACGTTGGAGGACGTAAAACTAAAAAAGAAAAGGATTAACATTGATATGCCGTGTGTAAGTAGATATCACATTATTTATTCCTCTGTAGATGGTAGAGTGTCTCCTCACGTTCAAGAGCTCCTGAGTTCAAATCTTGGCCAGGGTGAGTTATCTGGACAAGGTTTCTTTTTTCCGGGGGGTTTCCCTTATTCTGGAAGATGAATGTCTGGTAACTCTAAGTTGTGAGGACCCTGTACTCACATGAGCAGCATTTCATTCATCTATCAATATGACAACGTTGGAGGACGTAAATTAAACAATGTTTAAGTTCGAACAATTGAAAATTAAACTTCACAGTTACTTTGGTGAATTGGTTGCCCACGTATTACAACTACGGTGTTGGTTTCTTTGCATATAATTTACGTCCAACTTTTTAAGTTATATTGGACGATGAATGGAATGGGTGAAATGATGTTCAAAGGCGCCCAGGGTCCATGAAGCTTAGAGTTACCCGACATTCGTCTTTTAGGATAAGGGAAAACCTCGGAAAAACCTTATCCAGGAAACTCACCCTGACCGAGATTCGAACTCGGGACCTCTTGAACGTGAGGCAGACATGCTACCATCTACGCTACCGAGGCGGGTTGGTGTTTTATTGTGTAGATTTTTCGGAAAGCCAGTCACTAAATAAATATTTTATCAACCCATGTTAACAACAAAGAACGAATCTGTTCTCGCTTTAAATAGTGCTGGAGACAAAATAAGGCTATCTCCAACAGCCTTGGCACATCTAGCAGGTATATTTGTACAGCAAAAAAACGTGTGCATGAAATCAGAACACTTCACAGAAATTGCAGGTGTTCAGAAAGGAAGGAAGGAAGAAGCCGTTATCAACTAGTCCTAGCAAACTGCTACTCAGTTGTGATATATTATCAGTTATAGGTGTTAATAAGTCATGATCATATAGGCTTGATTACATTGTTTCCCTTTTAGGGCAAAAATGTGCACGTACTATCTCTTCCCATGAATGCTGTATGGTGATAACATTCAATACCGACGTGCCCTATCAGGATATCCTGGTTGCAGCTGTGTCACTCTACCAAGATTATAACTGTTTATTGTTCAGCTTGTTTCGCGTTTAAATCCAGATATTATTTTTCAGTACCAACTTCTCAAAGCGTTTGTTATATTTTAACAGAACACTTCAGCATAACCGATTTCGAAATCAGAATTGTTTATAATTAATATTTTTCCGAGATTCCATAGCTTCAAGTCATGTTTCTTTTCGCGTGTGTACTCCATGTATTTGCTTTCGAGACGATTTATACGAGACTTCTATTGTTTTTAACTATCATCTCCAAACCACAATGAAATTTACTTTCTTCACAAAGTACAACTAATTGGCAATAGTGCGATAGCAAACTAGGAATTAACTCTCCTAATTCACTTCATTGTACTAGGGATTTCATAGTTCAAATATTCAAGTCTCCTTCCTCCCCCCGCCATTCCTCCTCAAGTTATATATATATGTGGTTTGAAAAGTTTCCGACCTAATAAAGATACAATATATTTTTTCAGAATTTTTTTTCAACATAGTCTCCCTGTAACTCTACGCACTTCTCCCAGCGATGTTCCCATCTCTGTAACTCGGCGTTTTTCTCTGCAAAATAATTTTTCACGAAGGTGATTGCCTCTTCATTTGACGAAAATCTCTGTCCTCCGAGCGGAATTTTCAGATGAGGAAACAAAACGAAGTCGCTTGGGGCTAGATCTGGTGAGTCAAGCAGTTCAAACCGTAATTCGTGGATTTTCGCCATTGCAACCGCTCAGGTATGAGACGGTGCGTTGTCTTGGTGAAACAGGATTTTCTTTTTCTGCAAATGTGGCCGTTTTTCCACAAGTTCTGCCTTCAGCTTGTCAAGTAATGATGCGTAGTATGCTCATGTAATGGTTTTTACTTTTTGAAGATAATTGATTAAAATAACTCCATGACTATCCCAAAAAAACAGTTTCCAACACTTTCCCAGCCCCCCCCCCCCAAAACAAACAGTTTTTGCTTTTTTTTTTTTGGAGCCAGTTCTCCCTTTACAGTCCATTGTTTGGACTGCATTTTTGTTTCGGGCGTATTATGGTGTATCCAAGTTTCATCTACAGTAATTAATCGGCGCCAAAACTCGGATTTATTGCGCCTAAACTGCGCCAACAGAGCGTTGGAAGAGTTCATTCGAATACGTTTTTGGTCTAACGTAAGCAAAAGCGGCACCCAACGCGCGGATAGCTTTCTCATGTCTAAACGTTTATTTAATATGTGACAAAGACGTTCTTTTGACATGTTCATAGCCTCTGCTATCTCTCTCACTTTAATTCGGCTGTCTTCTAGCACCATTTGGTGAACTTGGCGATGTTTTCGTCGATAGTTGCAGTTTTTGGACGTCCTGAACGTTCATCGTCTCCCAAGCTCTTACGGCCACGTTTAAATTCAGCTACCCAGAATTTCACTGTGGCAAATGTTGGTGCAGAGTCCCCATACACAGAATCCAACTCATCTTTGATTTGCGTAGCCGTATTGCCTTTCAAAAATAAATATTTATTGACAGCTCGATACTCGATTTTGTCCATTTTCATAAAAACACATTAACTCACTCAAACGACTGTTACATAACAACTGAGCGTCCAAAATGGCTGAAATTTTGGTGAGTAACTGTCAACAGATGAACAACAATTCACTAGCTTGTATTTACGAGTGTTGTCATCTTCATGTTGAGGCCAGAAACTTTTCAGACCACCCTCGTATGCTTTTAACCTGCTGCGGCTCTTTTATTTCCTGCATCTTTGCTTTTGCTGGATCGTTTTCCACTGCTATTGTTTTTGGAACTACCTTATTTCAAGCATTGCTTGTATTCCCACACTTTTTCTGATGCTGATCAAACACCCTATAGTGATATTTAATTCATTAAACTAATTGGTTTTGAGATAAAGCTGAACTTTACTGAAGTGTTTTATTTAATTTAATATTTTCAATTTCAACTAGCGATCATGTTATCCAATCGGCCGCTCTGATATTGTTCGCTCTATGAAGAATGTGGAATTGTGGCTCCTGGTGTATTTCTGAATAACAGGTAAGTCTACTAAATCTTGGGGTTCAGCAAACACCTAGCACCCGTGTATACCTTAGATTTAGTCTCCTCTCCAGTAGATGCAGGTGGTTTCTCTTAGATCCAAAATTACACGACCAGTGAACTTTGTTACTCTTTTTGATAGAAGTTCGACTAGGGCAATTCGTTTTTTTTCATGCAATTTATTGAATGCTCACATTTCGTTAGTAACACAAGTTTCCCTATTAAATTTTATTTATTAGATGACTTTTGGAATTAGGAACAATTGTTTACCTCTCAAGTTATGTGCTTTGAATCAAGGTCTAATGTTTAACTTATCTTCGAAATATATATTATTAAGGTTTTGATACAACTTGGCTGGTTTAGAATGCACAACTTTGACACAGATATTAGGGGCTGCAAAAAAACTTTGTGCTTCAGAGAACTACTTATGATTATGTAACTGCCCTAATTTTGACCTTTTTCGAAAGTAATTTGTTGCAAAAGAAGCACTCATTTGGCAGAAGAATGAGGCAATATTATAGCTTCCCAGGGCTGGGAACGAACCTCCGGTATTGTAGTGAGGCAACACAGAAATGTTGAAGTCGTGATAGGAGTGCACCTAGATAAACAAAATGCAGACGCCTCACAGCATATTAAGGTATTTAAGGTGACTAATTAAGTCGCAGAGGGAGACCACCTTAAGACTTGATACGATAGTCCAATATGCTACGTGTCTTTCTGTAAGTTGCATAAGAAATAACTTCACCACAAACGAGTAGTACTTAAAAACTGGTACGTGCCTAGATCCTTGGGTCAGATTGAAGGGTCCAAAGGCATGGACAGGAGCGTTATCAGGAGTTTTCTATGCCACCAAAATCCACACTTCCTTCCGAAAATTGCACGGCCCTTACTATCTGTCCGAGTTACATCACCTTTGTGTAGTGCCATCCATATAAATGTCCGCCTCGGTAGCGTAGATGGTAGCATGTCTGCCTCACGTTCAAGAGGTCCCGAGTTCGAATCTCGGTCAGAGTGAGTTATCTGGATAAGGTTTTCTCCGGGATTTTCCCTTATCCTAAAAGACGAATGTCAGGTAACTAAGCTCTATGGACCCTGGGCTCATTTAAACATCATTTCATCCATTCCATTCATCATCCAATATGACTTAAACGTTGGAAGACGTAAATTACAGAAAATAAGGATCCATATAAACCTGAACCATTTCAATAGGCCATAACTTTTTAACCAATAATAGGACACACATACAACTTTGGGAGAATATAATATACAATTGGGAGATTACATTACACTATTTACATCTCAGAGAAAATATTGGAAGTGTCCTCCATCAGCATCTATACATGTTTACACTCGTCTTATCATATTCTCTGAAGTTTTACGGAGAGTATCCGCGTCATTGTTACTTATTTGGGTTCGAATGGATTCCTTGAGAACATAAATTGTCCGTGGCCTATTCTTGTACACTTTATCTCTTAGATACCCCCACGAGAAAAACCCCGGTGAAGTTAGGACAGGGGATCGGGGGGAGTATAGACCTTTTGAGATTATTCCATTATCAAAGAAACTAGTTACAAGTTCCATGGTGCCATTAGATGTATGGTACGTTGCTCCATCTTGCTGGAAATAACCTTCCCTCAATTCGATATCATCCAGCTGCATCACAAATGTCTTGAAGATACCCATATAATCTTCAGTGTCTACAGTCGTATAAAAGAAAATGGGACCAACGATCATAGATGCTGGTGGAGAACACTCTCAACATTTTCTCTGAGATGTAAATAGTGTAATGGAATCTCCAAATTGTCTATTATATTTTCCTAAGGTTACACGTGTGTGCTATTAATAGTTCAAAAGTTACGGCCTATTGAAATGGTTCAGATTTATATGGATCGCGCTATATTTTCCGGTTCGTTACAATGTTTACGTCAAGGGATATTCTTTCATATGCTGCATAGCTAGAGAAATTGATTAAACAGAATTGGAGTTCGATATCTACACAGGGAAAAAACTTTAATACGCATGCACCTCACATAATGTGCACTTCAGACCAAAAAAGCAAAAGTGCGGCAAAAAGCAACCAATGTCATAGTTACGATTAAATTACAAAAACCACGAAGCACAACATTGCAAAACAGCATTTTAACCTTTCATTTCAAATGTGTCTGAGTGTTACGGAGATCTCAGTGCTGCTGTATTCAGAGAGAGACTCTCCTAGCTAATTAATATTACATTAAACATGCTTATAACAAAAACAAAATGATATAAACTTTATTAGAACTGATAAAAATACTTCCTAGTATAATTATTAATTTTCTGTGAATATATCAACCACCAGTTATCTCGATGGTTAGGTTTTATTTAATAATGCTAGTAACCATTCTTAGCTTATGCAGTAATTAATGACATTAACGTCAAGACTGAAAATGTTCAAAAGAAGAATGCTCGGTGGTAACAAAATGTAAAGAAACTAAGGAAAAACAATTTCAAATGAGAAAATGGCTTTGTTATAAAAAGCACAGCCTTCGATGCAGGGTTTGTTGAGAGGAACACCTGATCCGTTTGCTCATACTCTGGGTGTGTCTTGTAGGTACATTATCGGTATCAGACCTTGTGACACTTAAGACGACCTCAGTGAAGGATGCGTGGACGGAACTGGTTCAACCCCCTTATCCTTGTTATTGTCTTTACTTCCTATTTGCGGCTCACCGAATACTAATCATGGCATTATTAAATAACTCTTTGTTTGACAGGCTTCTTAGTAGAGGAGGTACCTCCACACATAGATGGATGTATCGCGGACTGTAGAGGAATCTGGTTTATTTATATCAAGATGGAAGTAGGTGATGCCTTCCCTTAACTCTGAAGTTTATTGTATCTTTATAGATTTTGTTACATGTTCGTTTCGTCTACATTTACAATACCCAAAAGACGGTATCTTTTCCTGCCTGTAAAGCTTTGTATTTTAAAATTATATGACAAGTAGTTTCGCCTTCTTCACTTCATAGCTCATATACACGTTTTTTGTTTTTGTTTTTGTAATTTACGTCCTCCAACGTTAAGTCATATCGGACGATGAATAAAATGAGTGAAATGATGCTCAAATGATTCCTTAGAGTTACCCGACATTCGTCTTTTAGGATAAGGAAAAATCCCGGAAAAAACCTTATCCAGGTAACTCACCCTGACCGAGATTCGAACTCGGGACCTCTTGAACGTGAAGCAGACACGCGGGCATACATACACGTTCTTGTTTAAAGATTGCTATGGTATGTAGGCGCTTCCCTAATCCTTCAATGTTCCATTAATAGACCAACTTTTTTATTTATTTGGGATCTATTGAGATTTAATGCGTCTTCAGCACGTTTTTGCTTGCATCCTTCTGTTAAGACCTGTGGGAGTAACTAATCCAGTCAGCAATGGTTTTTCAAACAGTATTCAACGGAATGCCAAAGACTGGTTCAGTAAATGATTGAAAAATCCTTTCCTTACTAGCATATCTGCTTTTAATTGCCTACTATCCCCTTCTGACCAAGAGTTACCTAGTTGTGTCTTGCCAGCTACATAAGGTTCATAACAAATATGGATGTTATTTGGTAGTTTGGATTTTTGTATAAAGGGAAAACAAATGCCAACTTATTGCTCCACAAGAAAAGGAGAAAATAGACCATGAAAATGTCTAGAACAATTAAAAGAACATTACTTTCTCAGGCTTCAAAGCTTCCATTGTAAACAGTAATGTCTGGATAAGGGAATAGCCAAACTTCAGCGCATTCTTAGCCTTTGAAAATCAAAACAGCATTAAAGTACACGCAGAGGTTTGCGCTCTGTCGCATGCAGGAAGGGAGGGGTGGGAGTCACGTGATGCTTGAATGGTTAGGAGGGGAGAAGGCTCTGCTCGCGCATGCGAAGACTGACCGCACTTTGCGATCTACCCATATTGTTGCATTTACAAATTTTGTCTTTAAGTACGATGACATGTATAGTTGTACTCAATAACAAGAGTAGGTGAATCTACAGCTATGAAACCGTATAATTTTATACATAAAGTAAGGTCCACGTAACAACAGAAAGCTTGTTTCATTCGTTTATACAGGAAGGTAGAGGCAGCATTGGATGCACAATTCCATCAATGTTTTTCTTGAAAGACGCATACGTTAAGAAGAAAGTAATGGTCACTTAAATATACAACTTCCGTTGCAGGATACTGCGCATGCTCAGATGTAGACATCTCCTACATTTGATTATGGAAATCTCCCACATCACGAGTGTTGTCCCAACATATGTATATCAAGGGAATTGACTGCACCTCGACAGGACGAAATAAGAAACAGAATATCTGCGGTGCTTTACGCTTCACGACCAGTTGTATGGGGAACTGAAGATGATTTCTTTTCCTCCTAAATATGTACAAAATATACTTAATAGACTGCAACTTGGCTGATGACCATCAGACGCCTTTCTGTCAACATCTCAGAAAGCTCGCCTGGAGCTCTTACAGTCTTATCTCAGATTAAACTCCGTAAAACTGTTATTAAGACACTGATAACATCATTGGCTTGTGAAAATTTAGCATCGATCCTCTTACAATGAAAGGATATTTCTGTAAAAAATCTAATGTATTACGCTCAGATTACTTTCAATCACGTAAGGTGGCGTGTCTACCTCACGTTCGAGAAGTCCCGAGTTTGGTTAGGGCGAGTTTTCTGGATAAGGATTTTTCCGAAGGTTTTCCTTATGTTGAAAGATGGATGTCGGGTAACTAAGCTCTATGGACCCTGGGCTCATTTGAGCGTCATTTCATTCATCGTCCGATATGACAACGTTGGAGGACGTAAATATTTATCATCGCCGTCGTTATCATATTAATGTCGGGTAACTCTAAGCTCCAAGGGCCCCGGACTCATTTGAGCATCATTTCACACATTCCATTCATCGTCCGATATGACTTAACGTTGAAGGACTTAAATAAAATAAGTTAATCATCATATTGTAGTAAGTAGAGAAGTACTGTATTAAACCTAAAAATTGGATACCGAAAGTTCATCGGAAATGCATGTTTTGATGGCGCTTCATACGTGTGAACAGCTAATTCAAAAACGAAGCGTTCGATAAATATCAAAGTTGCTATTTAGTCAGTTTATTTGTAAGATGCGACATGAAAATGTTCACAAAATCCTCAAAATACCATTCACACGGAAAACTTAATAACTAAGATTTTATAAAAATGACTAAAATTGTAATTAAAGTGTCATAATTAAGTTATGGCGAATAAAATGTGTATCTGAAGTTTGGGAGAAAAACCCTTGAAGTCATCTTTTATTTAGAACTAGTTTTGTAAACCCAAGCGACATACATATAGCAACAACTATTTCCGGGATATTTGTATTATTATTGGTTTGAATAATGTTTTTAATACTTATTAATTTTTGAAGTGCTGTCGCTCTTCAGTTGTTTCCGCGGTGTCCCAGAGAGTATGGGATTTCTAAGGCGTTTAACGACCCCTTTTTAGACATCTGAGAATAGCTATTGCTTTTGTGTCCATAAAATATGTAATGAGCTATTTGTGCAAACGTATATCTCAACCATAAGATACTGGAAGAATGGTTTGTAGACCCTATATAAAACTAAAGAAATTGGGTTGAGAAAGTTATGTAAAACATGAGATTTCGAGGACGCGGTGATTGAACTACGCGACTTCTGAAAGCGTTCTGATAAGTTGTTCTATGCATCACAGTGCGTCAGTACCAGAAACTAACAACTGCCATGCGACTTTCATGATTAAGATTAAAATAGCGATGTTGAGAGACAAATTTAGATACAGTTCGAACCTAGAACCGACTTTTAAGCATAGATAAATCATCGAATGCAGAACGCTCGACTGACAAATTAAGGAAGAATGCAGTCTGGAAAATATCTACAAGAAGTTTAATGGTAATGCATGTCTTTCTCTCAGTGCAGTAAAGCAGCTGCTTTAAAGGTGATCAGTATATTGAAACTAAAGTGGATGAACAGGTACATGTAAGGGCGGGAGTATCTACGTGGACGCAAACCACCCGCTCTCTAATACCCGGGAGAACAACAGCTCTCACCAAAAGGGGCGCCGGCGTGACTCCGAGGGTCTTTTCAGTAGGGCAAGACCTAGAGACTAACAAGACCCTCCCCGCATTACAGAGTGGAAGTGGATACGCCACTTACGCGCATCAACCCATACGGGAAGATTATCTCGGTTGGGGCGTCCGGTGATCAAACCCACCGACTACTAGCTCTGCAGGCTAACGTCCGGGAACTTAAGGCTTCCCTCAATCCCATCTGAAAACAGACGTCCCCGATCTCCCACGTGTATCGGGAACCACTTCCCCCTCGAGTCCAACCCAATCGGAACAACTCCCAACAGGGAGAGGCTTGAAGGTTCGACCCGAGGCTCCTCTAGTACCGCCAGAGGTCCTACGAGTGCTAGGGTCCGCAGCTCCTGCACCACGGCCGCTGAAGGGGACGGATCCCCTCCCCTACAGGGGGATGAACAGGTACAGGAATTTCTAAGCAGGCGAAAGAAATAAGGTAACAAAACAGCACCCATCTCCAGCACTCATCTGTCCCACTGCAACCCTTGACGCCACTGTTTTCTTAACATTTGGTTTGAAGTCAAGGCTTAGTAATTCACTGATTGACGATCAAGCAGACCCAAACTGTTCGCTACTTAAGGCACTTGTTTGGAAGCTTTCTGGGTAAACCCATTAACGTTAGCTTTGGAAAATTCCAGCAGTTATCACCTACCATTAAATGAAGAGTGTCAATAGCATAAAACTTCCAGAATAATTAACACTTGTAGCATTCAAGGCATGTTCTACGTGGTGGTTTTTTAATCACTCACCTATTTATTCTCTATCCTGCTCACAAACGCTCTGAACAATTTCTACTGCTTAAAAAGTTTCTTCTCTTGCAGATTTTCAAAATAATTTAATGCTCTTCTTCTTAGAAACGAGATTAAAAACTATCAAATACAACTCCGCGTCGAGACTTTGGCTCGAGGCAGCCACTTTGTAATTTCTGTCGTTTCTTAAACGCTTTAACACAAGCTGATATTAGATATCGAAGTTTACTCAACATAAAGTTTAACATATGTTACAACTAATATGATTGGACAAAACAAGAGTTTACGTAACTTCCAATATTAAATCACTTAACATTATGTTATGATTTAACATTGGTTGGCAAAACTGGTCCTAACAGTATGTAGTTATATGAATTATTTCCTCTTTCATGTTAGCTTAAGACTCTAGTTTTGGTGGGAACTAC